>CM072514.1:79123941-79381821 GCA_036898135.1 Oncomelania hupensis | reverse complement strand
CTGTCTGGGGCTCGCACACTGACTACCTCTTATATAATGAGTCTCAGCACTGTCTGCTGTCAACAGTGACTGCATGACCACATACATTCCTGTCTCCAACGCTGTCCAGGAAAACAGTTTCTTAACATTATTTGGAAAGAAACGAGTACAAAGCAGTTTTTCAGTTACAACCATTCTATGTCACTTTACTGTCCGTTCTAGACGGTTCTTCATAATTCTCAGCAGCTAAAATGTAAAAACTGTGGTTACACCAGGATTGCAGCTAAACCTCAAATTCTATCACCACCAGCAGGAATTAGCGACTAGTCTCAGCCAGCTATGCAGTGTCAAGAGCGGTGCGGTCTATTGTGTGTGAGCTGACGGAAAAGGTGAGATATCTGTGGTATGAAAAAGCAGTTTCAACATGTTAAAATATCAGTTCATATAACTATTCTTTCATTATAATTTTTTTTTTCATTCGTCACAGAATACAAACTGCCTTTTCGGTGAAAGCTCAGCTGCTGCAAGAGTGCATGCTAGGTGTATTGGTACTTCTGGGGCATGGGAGTCAGGATGTTTAAAGTTCATTTAGTAGAATGCATTCGTACACAGACAAGACCCTGTTTTATATTCTCACCTGAAGGGGTAGCCATGCATGCTGTTTCCTGCGTTCTGTTGTCATAATGTTTTGCTTAGTTTGATATCTAAAACTATGCCTAAATAAATAAAAGAAAGTGGAGGTCACCCTATCAGTACTTTTTCACTGATCAGACAAGACAGGTTGGTTGAAAAATAAATATAAAGCTAAAAATTTTTAACAGTTATTTCATCTTGCGCTTCAGGGTTGAAACAGTTTAATTTATTGCCAAATCAACTGATCCGACACCGCATAAATCCACACATTTTGTGTAACTCGTTTTTCTACCACAGACTGAAAAAAGCAGCAGCAAATAAATCAATGTATTGATTGTGGCTGCTTAACCCAAGAAGAAGAAGAAGCAGAAAAGAGTAGAACCTCCTTTGACAATTGCAACATTACTGCCAGTGCAACCTATTCTCCATTAAAGGAGTACAGAAATCTCCATACAACAAGGACCTCTTACTGCTCAAAGTACAGCAGTAGATTTCCACACTGGGACACACACTGAGAGTGAGCATTGACTTACATGAACAGTAGCACTAAATAAGTCTTACAAGCTACTGTCAACAATGGTTATTAATCTATATGATTGTGTCATATAGCCTACAGCTTGCAAAGGCTATAACATGTTCTGTTCTGTTTAAGTCATCATCTTCATCACCTTCCTGTTTGATCTGTCCCCCTCTTCTTCTTCTTCTTTGCCCTGAATGTCATCCAAGGTCTGCTCATCAGTGGCCAAGCCTGCTGCTTCCCTCTGCTCCTTCAGCTGTCGACGCCTGGCCAGTCTTTCTTCCATCCGACGTTTCTGCTCCTTTGCTGACTCCCCTAGGGTCTTGTCTAGATCTGCATCGGTCAACAAACCATAATATTTATAATGCAGTTTTGGTGCTGCTGTTTTTTGTGAGCGTGTTTTTTTCTTTCTTTTTTTTTGGAAGGGGGGGGGGAGGGGAGGGGAGAAAGTGGAGGAGGGGAGACTGAGAAGATTCACAGAGATGGACAGAGAGATTGCAGACAAAGCTAGGCAGGTCGAGGGACAGAGATTCGCTGAGAGACTGACAGAGAAGATGAACAGCGGGACAGACAGAGGTTCACAGACAGAGATACTCAAGGGAGAAAATCAGTTCAAACCTCGCCGGTGTTGGAGATGCTGCCCCAGGAGAACATCCACCTCGTTCATCCGCCCTTCGCTGCGAAGCTGGCGTTCTTTACGTCTCATCTCCACCAGCCTCCTCTGACGTTCCAGCTCCGACATCCTCTTCCATTCTGCCGCTCCATGTTCGTGGATCAGAGCCTGAAACAAAAGGGAGACAAGCAGTGCGTGTTAAACGCAGGCAGTGGTTGTCTCCCCTACAGAGAAGACTGGAGTTTTATGACAGCATCTGGGAGATAATCCTTTATTATTAGATACTATCCTCCGAGGGACACGGGAGTGATAAGTGAGAGCTATCTCCCCTTGTTTGCTGCCCGATGTTTGCGTTTTGCCATAAAGATGGATACAGATGGTCCTTTCTCTGGGTTCTCACCTCATCAGTGTATCGGTTGGGCTTGCTGAAAATCAAGTGACTGATTTTCCAAAGCATGATGTCTTCAATCGAAAAACAAGTATCAGCCTGCCCTAATCTTCAGTGCGAACACTGAGTTTTAGTTCATTTCCACAAGATCTAAAACTTGAGTTAGTTAGTTATTCATTGCTTACAGGGTCCAGCGGACTGAAAGGCCCTGAATCAGGACCACAAAATCGAGACCACAACTTGGTTGAAAGAGGACTCACTCCTGATACGCATAAAAGATCTGCTGAAACAACCCTAGTGGTAACACTGAAGGCGCTCCATTAGCCAGTCACTTTACAATAAAGACATCCCAAGCAGGGGACGCTGAGGCTATACTCCAATTTATCGAACCTCCGTTTACAAAAACAAAATAGAATACAAACATCATTATAAAATATCAACAAAACACATACATATAAAATACCTACATTGATAAATAATAATATCATAGGAAGCCCTGGTGACCATTTGGCAGAAAGTGTCCAACATTCCCAGGCTGGCCCAACAGACTTCATACACAAATGCAGAGTTTTGGAAGAGTTTTCAAGAAAAAAGTAGATGACTGATAGTATAGTAGATAGAAAAGAGTAGGAATGAGAAAGAACAAAGGAAAAAGACAGCAACAGTGGGAATTTAAAGCACTAAATTTCCAGAAAGTGGGGATACTATTTATATATAAACCCCCGTTACCCCTAGGGAACGGAAGAGGGAGGGAAGGGGGGGGGGGTTAAACCTGAGTTAAGCATCATTTTTAAGAAGAAAAAAAAGAAGAAGAAGAAGAAGAACAAGAAGAACAAAAAGGAGGAGGAGGAGGAGGGGAAGAAAAACACAGAAGAAAAAGAAGAAGACGAAGAAGACAATTGTCACCTCAATGATGAACTTGTCTCGCATGACATCATATTTCATCTCCAGCACTTTCACCACCTTCCTCTCTGCTTTCTCCTCCTCCGTCAAGCCTTCCTCTCCCTCCCCCTCTTCCCCTTCTTTGCTCTGTCCATCTGCCAACAGGCCTTGACCCAGGATGACCTCCGACACATTATCCTTGCAACCACAATCTTTGGCTCTGGCGATGGAGTGAACCAGTTGCCTTAGGCGATCAGTGTCCTGTCACAAGCAACGATCCAAAACGGCACTTGCAAATAAAAATGTTTAAAATATGAAGTGATGTGGCCCTAACATAAATACAGAGCACATCTCAGGTTTGGCTAGACTTAAGACTCTATATTCCAGTACTATCTGAACATGATAATAATATTGATGTAATATTTAGTGTTAATACTTCATTGTTCTACTTCTTCATTTTACTGTACAGAATCCCCTTTAAGTAATGTGTGATCATGAATTCCCTAGTTCAAGGCGGTTACAGTTTATTCGAAATAATTTTTATTTTATCATCATTAAATTGTCTAATATTACTTGGTGAAAAAACAACTCACACAATAAATTTGAAGGGATTCTTGACCATGGCATTCACCATAGTGAGATGATGGATAAAATGACAGGATGGGATGACAAAAGGAAATAAAAGAACAGAATACAACACTGATGAAGATGATGACGATGATGTTGATGATGATGATGATGACGATGATGATGATGATGATGATGATGATGATGATGATGATGATGATGATGATGATGATGATGATGATGATGATGATGATGGTGGTGATGATGATGATGACGAAGACAATGATGATGAAGATAGAAAAAATCGTCACACACACACCAACATACACACACAGTACCATATCAAGGGACTCTTTGACCATGGCTTTCATCATCGGGAGGTGCAGAATAAAATGATAGGATGGGATGCCAAAAGAAAAAAAATCACTGAATACAACACTGATGAAGATGATAATGATTTTGATGAGGATGGTGATGATGATGATGATGAAGACGAAAGGGGCAAAATAAATGTCTGATCTCGCCTCCCCCCACCATTATCACTCCTTCTTTTGTGATTCAGACCACCACCACCGTCACACCCCACGCCCCAGTTCCCTCACTCCTTAGCTGCTCTCCTCCTCCCCCTCCTTCCCTCATCTTGTATAGCTTACTTGTAAATATTCTTTTTTTATGTTTGTATTATATATCTTTGCATACTTTTTTAGTGTCTCATTTTTGTTCCACTTGTTCTTGTATGTGTTTCGATGTTAACGTTAAGTATAAATGCGTGAGAACTGCGCTTTGAACTGATGTCATTAGGAAAAAGCGCTATATAAATACCCTTTATTATTATTAGTATGAAGATGATGGTGATGATGACGGTTATGTTGATGATGAAGATGATAATAATGATGATGACGATGACAATGATGATGAAGATAGGAAAATATCGTCACACACACACCAAAATACACACACAGTACCATATCTAGAGCTGACTCCACAGTGTCCGAGGTCTCTTTGTCTTGGAGCTGCTGAAGGTCGGCCAGCAAGGACACATAAAGGTCTTCGTAGGGGGAGGTCTTCCCTGTTCCTTTGAGCTGCTTGCGTTTCAGTTCTAAAGTGTAGGGCACAGCCTCCTGCATAGCAACAACTGGCATTGAATAACAATATGAAGAAGACACAAGACCAAAGGTGACCGGCCACTATCAGATGCAATCATCACTGTGAGATGAAGTCAGAGATCACCCAATAAAGCTCTACCACTGTCTGGATCACAATCCACTTTGTGTCATGCAAATGCAGTATTACTGACCAACGTTATAGGTTCTTTTCAACAAGGAACTACCTTTCAACCATCCTGTAAACTACACTTGTTCGCAAAGAAGATGGATTTGGTGATCATAACTTCACATTAGCGAAATGTACTATCACCATCATCGTCATCACCATCATCATCCATCCATCCATCTTCATCATTATCATATCTACCCTCAACAGTTGCATGCTGCTGTCGTCTAGATGGCTGCCAGTGTTTCTCCACTGGTGGCAAACCTCCTTCAATTCTCCCAGCTTGTGGACCATATCCTCTGTTGTCAGCCCTTCTGTCAGCTGTCTGTTCGTCCCTTGACCCTCCACAAGCTGTCAGCAAACAAACAAAATAGTATAAATAAACAGTTTACATTTTCGCCAGTCATCACTGTTACTGGAACAAACCCAAAATATTGTACTGTACTATTTGTCGCCAATCAATGTAAAAATGCGTCCTCTATCTGCAATTAAAAATAAAAAAAATTTAAACAAAATTTAAACATAATGTCTGTTTTCCAGAATATCCTAAATAAACAGATCCATGTTGTTCCGAAAATGTAAACTGCTGGCAGGCATTGAAACCCAAAACAAACAAAAAAAAAACAAATACAGAAGGAAGCAGACAAACCAACCAAACAACCTGCACTATAAAAATCCTTACATCAAGCAGAAGTCCAATTTCAGCTTGGTGTTTGAGGTGAAGAGAGGTCAAGGCCATCTCCTGCAGTTTTTGCGGGTCGTCTTCCGTGTCAAGGTCACTGATGATGACTGGCAGCTGTCTATCATCTCCCGTTGACCACCCCTCCTTCCGGCGCTGACGAGCAGCCTGCAGACGCTCTTGAGCCAGCTTCTCCTGTCGTCTGCGCTCCTCATTCTTGTCACTCTCTGCCCTGATAAGCCATGAAAGAAACAAAACCAATTAAGCAGTCGGTTAAACCAATGCTCTCAATTAACTAGTCATGCTTTCTTTTCGAGCTTTCTACTATAACTTTCACTGAACATTGCTTTCAGGGGCTAAACTTATTCTTACTTCATACAGTTGTACAGAATTTGTTTCCAGGGGTTCAATTTTCACCACTATATAACTTTATAAAGCAGCAACATTGACACTTAACTTTTGGTATATTCAAAATACTTATAAGTATTTAAAAAAAATTTTTTAACAATACAGTACACAGGTTTTTAATCTTTGGGTAAAAAGACAGCAATCCCTTCAGTGTGCTGTGTACACTGGCTTGGCAAAGGCTATGGGAAGCAACCCAGACTGAAAACTGAAGTGTTAACCAAGCTCTCTGTAAAGGTACTGGCAGGCCGTTTGTCCAAGGTAGGGACACCAATGGCCGAAGACAAACAAGACCATCAAGAGAACAAAATTGGAAGTTGGACCAAGCTTTCCATTAAAAAATAGTTTAGGCGGGTAGTGTGTTGGTCTAAGAGAGAATCACCTGATAAAAGTACAATAGCCTAAGACAAAAATGTGAATCCAAGAGGTGCTATAATAATAATAATAATAATAAGCTTTTATAAAGAGCCGTTTCCTCAAAGAATGAGCTCAAAGCGCCACATCCAGCAGCTATGTTCATGATCAACAGTAGATCTGTCCCTTACTGGTTGTGTTGCTGCAACAGGAGTGCTGTGGTGGAGATGTCGTCGTCCTGACGTAGCCGTCTCTGCTCAAGCCTCAGCTGCAGCATCTTCCTCTGTCGCACCCTCTCCCCCTTTTCACCCCCTTCCTCCTGCAGCTGGCGCAGCAACGACTCTCGTTCCTACACAATCAATTACATACAAAAAAGAAAAAAGATTCAGAAGAAGAAAAAGGAGAAGAAGAAGAAACAGTATTTATAAAGCGTTTTTTTTCCTAATGACAGCTATGGGTCAGTTCAAAGCACAGTTCTCACACATTCATACTAAACTTTAACACCCAGATACATACAAAAAGAAATCAGACACAGCAAGAAAACTTACTTACAAAATGCATTACTCAATGACATAGGTAGAAATAAGTCAAACATATGATAACAGATCTTGGTACAAAATGAGCTCAATGCATTCCAAATGATCCGGATGTTGGAACATGATTGAAAGTTTTTACTTATAATGGCGCATGGCACACTCAACACACCCACCGTTTTGGTACCAGGACATTTTCAACACTGTATACAGCTTGGCTGGCTGTCCATGTGTGTGCGTGCGTCTTGTCAGCAACCAACCTGACCTTTGTACTGTAGGCCATACAAATAGCCCAGCATTTATTGTTGAAGTGGCCGTATAATTCTTCCATAAACATCTGCTAGGACCAGACATTTCAGAAATACATGCCTCTGTGTACTGCTTTAAAGTTACGATGGCGGATTCTGAACAAAATTAATAGAATTGGTGATTGGCTCTTTAGGGCTAGTGAACAAGAAGCTTCTGTCTGGACTGCAGCTCGTGGGACTATCACGGTAGCAGAGTAGAAGTTTAATTGGCTTTACCTATCAACCAGTGTCACCATCAACTCTAGAAGGGTGTGGGAGGAGAAGATTCAGGGTGGGGCTGGCGTAATTGATGAACTGTGCTGAGTGTTAAAGTTAATGGTCATGGGTTGGAATAAAGTTATTGAAATGGGTGTGTTTGTGTGTGTGTATGTGTGTGTGGGTGTGTGTGTGTGTGTGTGTGTGTGTGTGAATGTGTGTGTGTGTTTTAGGTTAAACTGCAGCATCTGCGTTTTCCATGAAATGAGAAAGACATTTCTTTTACAAACTATCATTTGATTTCTTCATTAAAAAAAAAATTGTTTTATCCCTGTATATGCATCCTGCTTCAAAAACCCACCAAACCACAACGCACAGACAGACACGCTTATGCATGCTTGTACACTCGCACACACACACACACATTTTGACAATTTATTCAGACATTGTGACAAAGCATTATAATACAACACCTCGTCTTCTGATAATATTGAAGTGTAAACCACTACAACCAACAGGCGCAAGAAACATTAACTCACAATCAAGTATTCAATATATTGGACATGAAATTAATTAATTAATTAAGTATTCAATATATATATGCCCGCCTCATCTTTCGCTCCTCTAAATACAACCACATAACTCCTCTTCTTCAAACCCTGCACTGGCTGCCAGTACAGCACAGAATCCAGCACAAAATTTCTACACTCTGCTTCAGAAATTTTGACCTGACTTCTCCCAGCTATCTCTCCGACCTTCTCGAAACCTATTCCCCCAATCGCTCTCTTAGATCTTCTGCTGATACCCGTCTTTTTAGAATCCCGACCGTACGCACCAAAACCTATGGCCAGCGCACCTTTTCCTACCAGGCCCCATCTATTTGGAATAAACTCCCTCATTCACTCCGTCACTCCACTTCTATGCTGTCATTCAAAACCTCTTTAAAAACTCATCTCTTCCATCTTCCTCACTAAACTTTCCTCTTCATATTACACAACTGCTTTGTTTAGTCTGATTGTATTTATGTCTGAACGTGTTAATGTTTGCCATTGTAAACGCCTAGGGCTTGTAAAAGGTTAGGCGTATAAATTTACATTTCATTCATTCATTCATTCATATATTGGACATGAAACATGTAAATTACCTCGTCAAAATTGTGCTGCAAGTCTTGAAGAACGTTTCTCTGACACTGCCTGGCTTTCTCTTCTTCTTGTTCCTCCTCCTCTCTCTCCAGTCCATCACATTCTTCCTCACTCATACCTGCACACACAAAGACACGCTACAGGCATTTTGGGTGGCATTTCCTGAAACTTACTCCTTCCATCGCACAGACTTTAAAGATCCGGATGCTCATATCCTAGATGCTCTGCCTGCATTAGGACGATTCTCCCCCATCTCTGGTCAACCAGGATTGTGCTCAGTTGTCTTGACAGTCAGGTGATGCACCTAAGGCTGCAAGTTAGCATCTCAGGCTGCTCGGGTTACAGATCCTGTATCAGGCGGCACCTTCAGCAGCTCTGAACTGGAAAAGCTCTAAGCAATACAACACAATACAGTACAATACAATATACAATACAATACAATATAATACAATACAAGATACAAGAGTTTGTTTGTCCAAATGCATTCACATTGAAAAAATTTTTTTTCCCAACAACACACAAGTAAACACTACAAAATAATGCGTCCATTCGTGAACATTCTACAGAGGAATGATAAATAGATTTTAAATATAAATATAAAGAAATACATAAATATGTCAATACGCGATGAGAGACAGAACATGATTCCATGAGCCTTGACAAGTCAAGAAATCTTTATTCACAAACACACAGTGAAAGTTTGGCATGTCGCTTACAATGTACACCCCATGCCCACACCCACACCCACACAACGGGCAGGCTCATGGCTAAACAAGGAATACACATCCACATAACAGGCAGGCTCATACACACCCACGGCCACACAACGGGCAAGCTCATAACTAAACAAGGAATACACACCCACACAACGGGCATGCTCATGGCTAAACAAGGATTACACACGCACATAACGGGCAAGCTAATCGCTAAACAAGGAATACACACGCACACAACAGCAGTGACATCCAACATGTACGTACACTGTTACATTTACAACAAACAAAACTTAAACCTTTTTTTTTTTTTTTTAAAGGTTAAAAAAAAAAAGGTTAAAAGAAAAAAGACGTCGTTACGAATTAAAAAGGGGAGGATTAGAGAGGGACTAATCAAAAAGTCTGCCCATGGTGTCAGTGAGCGGCAGGTTTTAGGTTTGCCCAAGCACATTTATCACTTGCTTTTTGGTGACTATCCTATCCCGTAACTCGGAGGTCGTAGGGGCACCACAGATTTTCGTTTAACCAGTGTACTCCATCTTTGGTGACTAGGTGAGTGAATTCAGCACCAATGAAAAAAAATCAACAACAGCAAAAATCTAAAACACTGTTGTGCATCTGTGTGACTAAAGTCCATAAAAAGAAGAATTTAATTTTTTTTTAAATTTGTCAGAAATAATAAAAACACACAAATACACACACACAGGACTCACCCTGAGCTAAGCGCTGTTTCCTGCGTTCAAGACGCCCTCTCAGCTTTCTCTCATACTCTTCTCTACTGTCCCCCATCAGCTTTTTCAGCGTCGCTTCGTTGTTGAGTGCGTCCCCGAGGAGAGCAGCGAGCTCGTCAAACTTGCCCTCCCTGCGCAGCTGTCTTTCCTTTAACTTGAGGTCCACCAACTGTCTCTGTCGCTCTTTCTCGGACATTCTGCGCCAGTTCTTGTCACCCAGCTGCAAAAAGGAGGCCATTGAATCCAATTAATCAACCAACAGTGATCAATAATATACAGATGCAAAAATCCAGGACATAATTATCTTCGCATCGTATCAATGAACATGGTACATAATGGTAACATCCAACTGTAGCAAAACTAAAGTAGGAAAACTGATGGCAAGCCATTCAAATACATTCCCAGACACCGACCTTCAAACCGATTATTTATTGACAGTTTGATTCCTGACTATTTCAAAGCTTTTGCAGACTTATCCAAAAACAGAAGGCAGATTAAAAATAAACGTACGTTGATTCTTCACTTTCTACTAAATCAAGAAATAGCAACATGCCCTCTGATCAAAATTCTTGTCAACATACAACAAGAAAATAGACCCTGTCCAGCATTTTGAGAAGAATAAAAAAAAATAAAGAAGAACAAATAATAATAAAAGAAGAAGGAGAAGAAGAAGAAGAAATAAGTCGAAGAAGTAAAGAGAGAAGACTAAACAGAAGAAGATTATGAAGAAGAAGAAGAAGAAGAAGAAGAAGAAGAAGAAGAAGAAGAAGAAGAAGAAGAAGAAGAAGAAGAAGAAGAAGGAGGAGGAGGAAGAGGAGGAGGAGGAGGAGGAGGAAGAGGAGGGGGAGAAGAAGAAGAAGAAGAAGGAGGAGAAGGAGGAGGAGGAGGAAGAGGAGGGGGAGAAGAAGAAGAAGAAGAAGAAGAAGAAGAAGAAGAAGAAGAAGAAGAAGAAGAAGAAGAAGAAGAAGAAGAAGAAGAAGAAGAAGAAATGGCTGGCTTATTCCAACCTGGTTAATTAGGGCCTGCATCAGCAGCTTGTCTCTAATAGCGTCGTATTTGCCCTTCAGTGCTTCAACCATGACATCCTCCTCTTTCTCATGCTCAAGCTTACGCTGAGAGAAGACAAGGGCGGCGATGTTGATGCAGTGGTTCTTGCGATACTCTTCCACTATCTGCTCTTGGCTCTCTAACATGTCGCTGGCATCCTGCAAAAAGATTAAAAAATGTAAAGTCTTCTTCAAAATACAAGTATCTTAAAATAAATTACAAATACTACTAATAGTACTACAATTATTACTACTAGAATTGGAAAGACAGGACCATCAATCTACAATCCAAGGTAAGGCTGCTGCGCTCCCATGTAATCTCCATTTTCCTATACTCTTGCAAAACATGGACCCTCACAGCAGACCTACAACGAAGAATTAAAAGCATGGAGAGGAGGTGCTACAGAAGACTGCTGGGCATTTCCTACACCCAGGACATCAACAATGACGAATGGTCATCATTGCTGACCATCACACAAACCATTGGGTAACATGATGGCATGTTCACAGTGGTGAAGAAACTGAAACTCTGATGGTATGGCCACGTCAGCAGAGCATCAGACCTTGCAAAGACCATCCTGCAAGGCACAGTGCAAGGAGGAAGAAGAAGAGGGAGACAGAAACAGAGGTGGA
This sequence comes from Oncomelania hupensis, assembly GCA_036898135.1. Lineage (NCBI taxonomy): Eukaryota > Metazoa > Mollusca > Gastropoda > Littorinimorpha > Pomatiopsidae > Oncomelania > Oncomelania hupensis. The sequence goes on along the minus strand of CM072514.1, from coordinate 79,370,231 downwards.
AGGATAACATTCGAGAATGGACTGGCTTGACACTGAGTGAAGCCATGAGGGTGGCTGATAACAGAGAATGATGGAGTACACTGGTTAAACAATCATCTGTGATGCCCCAACGCCTCTCGAGTTACGGGATAAGATAGGATAGGATAGGATTACTACTACTACTGCTGTTGCTGCTACTACTACTAGTTCTACTACTACTACAACAAAGAAAAGAAACAAAAAGTAATAATAATAATAATAATAATAATAATAATAATAATAATAATAATAATAATAATAATAATAATAATAATAATAATAATGATAATAATAATAAAACTGAATGCTAGATATACATGCCTATATCAGATTCAACCAATCTGTTACCAGCATAAACGTGATCACTTTACACACCCTTCTACATACATAAACATAAATAAGACATAATGAATTGTATTCCTCCAAAGGATCACATTGGAAACATTATTTCCTGCCATGCAAAACACAAATAAGAATAACAATAACAGGTGGTGTAAAGACAGTTTGCTATCAGAAGAGGGAAAGGAAATCCCATTTTCGTTTTGTTAATAGTTTTAATATAATAATGAGAAACCAATATGTACACGAGCCAAAAGAATGGTAATTAGGACAAAAACCAGACAAAACAATGCAATGCAGGTTTTCCAGCCAACCTCTTCATCAGGCAGACAGAAAACAAAACAGTACCTACCTCCCAACAGAAGTCCAAGACAGAATGAAATATTTCATTCTTGGACATATGTTGACAAGTACTGTTTTGTTGTTTGTGTTCTGTCCGCCTGACCAAGAGCTTAGCTCAGAAATGTGCATTGTGTGGTGTTGTCTTGTTTTGGTCCTAATGACCATTCTTTTGGCTTGTGTACATATCTGTCTCTCATTATTGTAAACTTTGAATGCTACCAGTTCTCTGTTTTACTCCATTTCCGTTAATATTTTTAGCTTGACTGCACCTGACACAATTTTTTAAATTAAACATCAGTCCAAAAGAACACTGACCTACCCAGTCAAACATCTGGGAGTGATGCTCAAAATGGCGCATTAGCTTAGTGCAAGGTTTGGCATGCTCTTGTTTCAAAGTTCAATAAAAAGGGGCACGGCAATCCTCCCACCTCCCTCCCCTCCATCTGTTCCACTCAGCTGAGGAGGGCGTATCTGGCCTTGTTTTAGAACAGTGGGAAGGCAAAGTAGGGAGGAAGGGGTGGTGAGCACCATCCTCATGAAGCTGGCCCATAAGAAAATGGAGGTTACTTACCCTCCATCAACCCCATCTCTCCACTAAGACTGTTGATTGGTTTTTTAATCACCTCTAAAACCAGTCAGGCCACTGAAAAACTCGGCTGTAACCCTGCCACTCCACAACCAATAGTCCACTCACACGCAACACCCTACACCCTATACCCTACACCCTACACACTACACACTACACCCTACACACTACACCCTACACACTACACCCTACACACTACACACTACACCCTACACACTACACACTACACCCTACACCCTACACACTACACCCTACACCCTACACCCTACACACTACACCCTACACCCTACACACTACACCCTACACACTACACCCTACACACTACACACTACACCCTACACACTACACCCTACACCCTACACACTACACCCTACACCCTATACCCTACACACTACACACTACACCCTACACACTACACCCTACACACTACACCCTACACACTACACACTACACCCTACACACTACACACTACACCCTACACCCTACACACTACACCCTACACCCTACACCCTACACACTACACCCTACACCCTACACACTACACCCTACACACTACACCCTACACACTACACACTACACCCTACACACTACACACTACACCCTATACCCTACACCCTACACACACTACACCCTACACCCTACACACTACACCCTACACACTACACCCTACACCCTACACACTACACCCTACACACTACACCCTACACACTACACCCTACACCATACACACTACACCCTACACACTACACCCTACACACTACACCCTACACACTACACCCTACACACTACACCCTACACACTACACCCTACACACTACACCCTACACACTACACACTACACCCTACACCCTACACCCTACACACTACACCCTACACACTACACACTACTAATGTCGCGAAACGAAACGCTCGTGAGTATTTTATTTTCCAAGTGCAAATTTTTATATAGAGTGAGTTAGGACTATGACGTCAGTTTTGCTACGTGTCAATCGCCATTTTGTGTATTCTTGGAAAAGAATCAAATGGACGACTTTTATGGATAATTCTTTTGTGTGAAAGATCATGATTAGTTCCAATATAATAAAATTTTAGGGAAAGCAAAGAGGTTGTAAGCTATTAATTTTATAAAATATAATATTTGAGGTGACAGTTACTTTTTGCGTAGTGATGTTTTCATTGGCTGTTCTAATGATAAAAGTGTGGTAGCCTAGGTGAATTAGAATTGAGGCAAAATCGGTTAGGAAAACTGTCGGAAGATCAGTTGGGAGGAAGATCTAGACTGGACGAGGAGGATTTTACCCAAGCTCCGAGGCAACTTGTTCTATGGGATGCCAACAACAGTTTAGCTTGATGCTGAATGATGTCTGATGTGGTTGGGCCAGGAAAATGAGTTGTTCCTCAGAGTTTGATCAGTTTTAGCTGAATTCTGGCACCGTAGGGTGTTTTTTTTGTGGTTTTATTCGTCTTGGGTTTCCGTGACGATCTCATCTTCAAGACTACACTGGATTCTTCTCTAATGTCTTGTTCATGATCGGGGTGACTGATTCTACGATGGGACTGTACGTCAACGATGGCTACAGAAGTCACTGGTGGGTTACGGACAGCCATTAGATCTAACGGCGACATCGATGTCAAGTTCCAGCTCTGATGAACTTTTCCTCCAACTCAACTTAAACCGGGTTTCTTCATTTGTCAACAACAACAACCAGGACGTTATTCAAAGATAAGTGAAAAGAAGAGAACTTTATTTCGGTAACCACGACAGAAAGTATCGCCAAATTATCGTTCCGATTTCGAGGAAAAAATAACGGAATATAATAAAATAATCGAACTTGGAAAAAAGTGTTATGTGTTTGTGAAGTGTTGGAAAGAAATGGTGTACCTTAGGTTTTTTTTATTGAAATAAAAGCACGTTCCGGGGTAAGTCATGAAAGTCAAGGAGGTCCTTCATAAGTAGTGATCACCCGGTAACACCAGATTTGCGACAACACCCTACACACTACACACTACACCCTACACCCTACACCCTACACACTACACCTTACACACTACACCCTACACACTACACCCTACACACTACACCCTACACACTACACCCTACACCATACACACTACACCCTACACACTACACCCTACACCCTACACCCTACACACTACACCCTACACACTTACAATAAGTAATAATGTCTGTAGTTCAGCTCAATTCAATTTCAATTCAAATTCATGTCCATTTTCTCTTTTGATTTTATTCATTTATTTCTGATGAAGCTGGTGTACTTAAACAATGAACGAAAGCTCAACATAAATAAATTGTTAAAAACACGTGGTTTGGGGCTTATTATCCTTAATAATTCAACTCAGTTCAAATGAATGCAGCTGACCTCTGTGGCAAAGTCACTCAGGCATTGCTCCGCTTCCATGTTTTGCAGGAAAAGCAAGGTCGCCATCAGGTCACAGTTGAGGTCAAAGTCATCCTTGGTTGTTAGGTCACGACCTTGCTGACTTCTCTTGACCTCTCGAAAAACCAGCAGTGCCTCTTGCAACAAGGCCAGGTTGTCTGAGCTAGTGTCTGCAGGAGAAAGAAAAAATACAATACCATATACAAAAAAACAACATAAAAATATAATTAACTTAAACAAAATAAAATAAGATAAAATGCAAAACAATACAATACAATGAAATACAATATAATACAATATAGAATCTCATGTATTCAACTGACAATGACCAGGTCATTTTGTAGATTATTAATAATAATAAGTAATTTTTTTTGTTACGATTGAGACGTGCATGATAGTTCCGATCATGTTATTTTGCAAAGCATGCAATAATAGCGTGTATTTACTAGGTCTATATATATATGATGCTGAAAATTGTGGGTGAGGTAGAAGAAAGGGGAATCAAAATGCATCAGGTTTTTGTGTGTTTTACAAATCTAATGCATATCTATTTACTGGTACACAAATTTTTATGATTAGTGTGACCACTGGGTCATTCAAATGGAATGCCATCAAATTGCTATCTACCAAGGTTGGAACTGCGGTGTTTGGCTTTCAGCACTGCCAGCCGGTCGTTTCTCTGCTGGCTAGATTCCAGGGCAGCCTCTTTCTGGATGTGCTCAAAGCAAGGGTTGATCAACATTTCTGACAGGAGTTGTCTCTCTTCCTGGTGCTTCTTCAACAGCAGAGTCAAAACTGCATCCTGCACAGGTAAAGGGCAACACAGTTTATGATATTTGATATCCAAACTGTTAACATCTTAACTTATGGCATTGATGCGTGTGCTTTAACCGCTTGGCTAATGTCCTTCTCCCATCCACGCATCTCCCAAATATGATAACACTGTACCGAACTTAGTAATACCATTTCCGTTCCGCCTCATTATTATCATCATCACCACCACCATCATCACCATGACTCATCGTCATCTTCATCTTCCTTCTCCTCATCAACATCAGCATTATCGTCACCACCACCATCATCATCATCATCATCATCATCATCATCATCATCATCATCATCATCATCATCATTATCCTGATCGTCGTCATCATCCTTTTCCTCAGCACCACATTACCTGCAGCGATTCTCTGTGTTCAGAGCGCGTGACTGCCAGTCCCTCTTTTCTCTGTTTTCCTTCCCTGCCAGACTGCCGCCTGCCAAACTCATGCCTGCCCAGAAGCCTGTAGCGGTCTTTGTCCCCTGCCAACCTGTCAGCAAACACCATACCACATTTCTAGGGTAGAATTACACAAGTAAATGTTGTTGTTCAGCACAACTTGCCAGCTGAAGACTGTACAGGTCAAAGTCAGGACCTACAGATATCAAACTACTCCAAAGGTAAAGTCAAGAGCTCTTTACAATCTCAAACAGAGAAAATGAAGACAAGATGTGCTGACAGTACTAAAACAAATTGCAATACATGTATCAGAAAAAGGCAATTCCCAACATTCACTCATTAAAAAGATTGATACCAAGAAAATGTATAAACTATAACGAAGCCACAGGCGATAATGAAGTTACATTACATGATTATGGCTTTAGGTCCGGCGGACTCTTCCGAGCCAAATCAGGACCAGATAATGAAGTAAGATAAAAGGCACAAACAGTCCCCAATTAATAACAGTTCGGGGTGGGGGTGGGTGGAAATTAAGGGTAGCCCAACACACACACACACAAACAACCGTGTAAAAACACCGTTGTTATGACTTTTTTTAAACACCACATATGTTGTTTTGACATTTTTTTATAAATTTGTCCATTTTTCAAAGCTAACCCTAACCCAAAACCTTATTCTAAACATAACCCAAATCCTAATCCTAACCCTAACCCTAAACCTAACCCTAACACAGCCCTAACCCTAATGGAAAACTATTTTGACGTCAAAATAACGGGGCCGTCAAAAAAAAGAGTGTGTAACAAGAACTGAGTTTCTACATCGCCACACATGCACACACACAAACACACACACACATACATGCACACACATATGTACACACACACACACATACACCCTTTAAAAGTCCCAACACTGCTGCATAAACTTTTTTAACATCATCAGGGATTAACAGCATTTTTATCACAGAAGACACTGCAATAGTTTTATCAGGCACAATATCACCATCCTGAACAAGTCAAGTGATGCTATCCTGACAAACTAAAACGACAATACTGACAATACAACACGTAGGGAAGGCGCGGAGGGGCGTGTGAAGAGAGAGAAACTTCAAACGGTTCTAATATCAATACATTCTTTTGTAATGTGTGAAAAGTGGACCTGAGAATGCGGTCCAAATTGTGCATACACTTATCGAATGTCTAATTCATGGTTAATTTGTTTATCACTGCCTCTCCTCAAATCTGCTTCGATTTCTCCTGCTCTCGCCATTCTCTTTATGTACTGTACTAATGTTTAACGAGTGTGTGAATACATGAGAGAGCGCTTTGAACTGTTCCTTACTAGGAAAAGCACCTTATTATTATTATTATTATTATTATTATTATTATTATTATTATTATTATTATTATTATTATTATTATTATTACTATTATTACTCTTATTATTATTATTATTATTATTATTTTTATTATTATTATTATTATTATTATTATTAAGAGATGACTACCTTCATTCTTCAAGCCATTTTTTCGTATTACAACCATGTAAGGTACAAGTTATATTCCTTAGAAATTACTATTTGTTTCTACATTCAAACCTTCTTATTGAAGGAGGGGGGGGCGAGGGTGTGTGTTCTAATATTTGCAAAAACTAAATGGAAACTTCATGTCTGATCCTTCACAAGGTCATCTTGCTCTACGCACTGGGGACAACTATTTCCCTTAAAATACCCATACACAAGCTCCCTCATGGAGTTAAAGCATGAATCTACATACTGAGGTGACCGCATGTCCTCTGTCTGCCTCTCGGCCAACCCGCAAGCGAGGGAGGCAAATAGGATGTCTTCTTCAGCGGCTGTGACCGTTGTCTCCCGCTTCAAGCGCGACTTGAGGACGGTCTTCATGGCGTCTGACAGGAAGCTTCCATGGGAACCTGCAACAATCACAACAATGTACTCACAAAATTGTGGATATCCTGTACTCAATTAGTCTGTGCACTCTGCAACAACAACAACAATAACAATAGTGAGCCATCATGCTCCTTCCATTGTTGTTTTTTATTCCCAGGGGCTGTTTCACATATAAAAGAATGCACATATGATGAATGATGACATTGTGGAGTATCCACGGTATCCAGAGGAAGAAGAAGAAGAAGAAAAAGAAGAAGAAGAAGAAGAAGAAGAAGAAGAAGAAGAAGAAGAAGAAGAAGAAGAAGAAGAAGAAGAAGAAGAAGAAGAAGAAGAAGAAGAAGAAAAAGAAGAAGAAGAAGAAGAAGAAGAAGAAGAAGAAGAAGAAGAAGAAGAAGAAGAAGAAGAAGAAGAAGAAGAAGAAGAAGAAGAAGAAGAAGAAGAAGAAGAAGAAGAAAAAGAAGAAGAAGAAGAAGAAGAAGAAGAAGAAGAAGAAGAAGAAGAAGAAGAAAGCAGGGAACTCTTCTGTCCGCAGGGTAGTTGAAAAGTAACTCCCTACTGACAATGGCTGATAACTTTTGCACACAGCACTGTGTTTGCACAGTGGTAGCATTGAATGGCTGATCTTTCATTTCATCTCACTGAGACGAGAGCAAGCCACAATGGCGCTGCTGCTTGACACTAAGCGAGCGCGCTCAGCTGACATAAGACAAAGAAGACGTAACACTGAGCATGAGGTGAAGGGCCCCTATAGGTTGCTCCCTTTAATAGTGATCGAGTTACTTTTCAACTATCCTGTAGTTTAATTATGAGAAAGAAGAAAAGTCAGAAGGAAGGGGGGGGGGGAGAGGGGGGGGAGGTTGGAAGACAGGAAATAATATTTTTTCATAACAACCCCCCTCCCCTCCCCCTGACAAATTGTGACACTGAATAGTAAAGGCTGACAATCTGCATGGAAACAAAAAAAAGTATCGGGTATCCTGACCTGCAAGGGAAGCCAGTAGAAAATCCTTCTCTTCAACAAAGCGCTGCATGAGATGTCTTACAACTGACAGCACTTCTTTGTCATCGCAGGCCTCAGGTTCACTGATAGTCTGGCCTTCTGCAGCTGCACGCACATAATTGTGATGCTGTCGTCATTTTAACATAAGTCTGAACCTTTCAGTGCTCATCAACATTTTACATACTCTACTCCAGAAACGACAACAGATGCTTTGTATTCCCCCCCCCCCCCCCCCCCCCACCTTCCCCTTGGCTGTTACGATTGAGACACGCACGATAGTTCTGATCATTTTATTTTGTAAAGCATGCAACGATAGCGTGTATTTACCTTTGATTTGATTTTGAGCTTTTGGTACAAGAAGTTTTGTATATCGTTGATAATTTTCGTCGGTCAATATTGTTGGGAATTTTCTGCAATTACTTGTTTATTATCGACTGAAGTTTCCAGATGTGTCTCGTAATAGCTAAACAATTCTTCTAACCTAAAGAATGTTCTATGGCATAAGCAGTGTGTAGTTTTTGTGATGAGTTTTATTTTGATTGGGTGTTATAGCGTCATGCTGGAATGTTTCATTTTTGTCTAAATGTTAGAGAGGCTTTACAAGTAATGCACTGTCTGCTTGTAAAAGTGATTTTAAGTGATCTTTGTAGCGATTTTCAAAAAGTGATCCTCAATGCAGTTGTTGGTGTTTGCCGAAATAAATTTGGAAAACTTTATACGATGACTCCTGCCTTGTAGCTGAGTGAACAGGCTGTGTGGATAAACCAATTCGAGTTACATTTATCAAGATTCAAGCATCAGGGATGAATCGACTACTGATAAATACCGTCAGATAAGACAAGATTATTGCTTTAGGTCCAGCGGACTCTTCCGAGCCAAATCAGGACCAGAGAGACGTTATCTTAAAATATTATCAAATGATTCAAGTCTTAAAAAACAAGCCTGTTACTCTTAAACACACAAACAAACTTTCACATGGCACCTCTTTAAGAGACTTCTTTAAAACTGATGTATAAAAAATATATTCTCTTTCTTCAATCAAATCACTAAATTCAGTCCTAATAAAATCCAAACTAAACAAAACATGTCGATACGATTAATATGCGATAAAACAAACCAACATCATGTAAAAATTGAAACAGATGTTGACCATTACATACTTTAAAAATCTCTTTGAAAGGTATGGAACCAAAATATGTTTCCCTTTTCTCAATCAAATCAGCACACTCAGACATGAAATGGCGAACGGAAAAAGATTGATCACATGCAAAGCACCATGGTGGTTCTTCTCCTTTTAAAAGGAAACTGTGGGTGACATAAGTATGCCCAATATGAAGGCGAGACAACACTGTTTCTTCTTTGCGAGTGGATGCAAGGTTAGGCAAAGAAGCAGACAAATCGGGAAGAATTTGAAATAATTTGTTGTTGGTATGGTTAGACCAGTCAGTCTGCCACAGTCGTTTACAATAAGATCCACTCATACAACGTAGGTCAGAGTAGGGCACAAACTGGAAAATCTCTGGAGGGAAATCGAGATGCAGAGCATCTTTAGCCGCCCTGTCTACTGCAATATTGCCGCGGATGCCCATGTGACCAGGGACCCACATAAAACCTATCTTTTTACCCTCAGAAACAAGTTGTGTATGGAGGTCATGGATCTCTGCCAGAAAAGGGTGTGATATCTTTCTCGTGGAAAGAGCCTGAAGTGCTGACAATGAATCGGACATGATTAAAAACGAGGTTCTTTTGGATTGATAAACTTGTTTCAGAGCTAAATGAATTGCCTTGAGCTCAGCTGTATAAACAGAACAAAAATCAGGTAAACGCTGTTACAAAGGCTGGTCTAAGTGTCTCCCAGAGACCGACGCAGCAGCAACTGAATCTCCTTTCTTTGACCCGTCTGTAAAAAGTGTTTCATATCCTGGGTATAATGCACACTGTTCTAAATAAAGTTGGTTATATACGGTTTCAGATGTATTGTTTTTAAGGAAAGTGGACAACTGCCAATTAATGTTTGGGGTACATAATTTCCATGGGGGAGCTTCAGTCCGAAGTTCATCGTCGTTGATGGAAGCAACATCAATGCCTGCTTTTTCCAGATGAGCTGCATTCTGATGCCAAACGGAGGAATTGTGTTAGGTTTGGCTTCAAATTTCTGAACAAAATCTGGGTTGAAAACACAGTCATAAGCAGGGTTCATAGGATCAGTTTTTATTTTAAATAGTAATTCATTGACAATTTTGTACGTCTGATAAATACCGTGTAACAGTGACAAAGAATAGAATAAACAGTCATTCTTAACATTCTTCACATGCACTACAGTAGCCTGGACAACCCGGGATGAGTCTACCGTCAGCTCAGAATGAACCCAGAACTTCCAAGTCTGTGTTGCACACATGTGCCCCCTAACAGCTCCTTCCTCTTCCCCACCCTGCCTCAGGCCCTATATCTGGATATGAGCAGCCTATCCTACTTCTTGGGATGAGAATATAAACTGAAGGCAAAGCTTGTGCACGCACATGTTCCGTACCACGGACTTTAAAAGATCCTGACGCTCATGCCCTAGACAGGGTGAGAGCTGGGGAGGTAAGCACACCCAGCATGCACTAGGTCCCTTCTCCTCCCCCATCCCCAGATTGTGCTCAGTTGTCTGGGCATCAGACAATGTGCCTAAAGCACCAAGTGGGTTCAGTCCGGTATCGGCCAGCGCCTTGAGCAGCTCTTGAGGTGGAAAAGCGATACATGAAACACAGCTACAGATTAGCCATGGCAGGCCTCACAAACGAGTCTCTTACTCATGTCTCTCCGCTTGGTAAATTTGCCACGTTCCATGCCCAAGGTCCACATCACGGAGTGGTCAAACACCAGGTCAGACCCCAGTAGCTCTGCCACTTTCTCTGCATCACCTTCAAAACCAAACAAACGAGGAATAATGTGGTACGCTGCTTATTGTTAAAGGCACGAAAGAAATTTGACGCGCACAGTTATGAATCTTAACTTCGCTCGGACATATTGAAGACGCACACCAGTCGAAATCAAGGAAAAAAATAGTTATTGTTTTAACTGTAGTCAGTCTACACTGTATAAATAAATAGCAGTGTTTTGTTTTGCCTGCACGTTTGCTGAGAGAACTTTAGTTTTCTTCCGTCACAAAAAAATCGAGTCAACTACATTCCTACGAATGCAATGGTGACAGAAACGCATTCACTAATCTATGAAAAAGCATAACAATCAAACAAGCAAATACCTTTGAACCACCAAGGCGCCACGTCCTGTCTGAGCGCCTGCAGTTGTTTGTCACGTTGTTTCTGCACCTGCCTCTCTCCGCCTCTCTTCATCACCACCGACAGTAGCAGTGACTCTTGCAGCGTGGCGTATTTCTCTTCCAATAACTGAAACAGCATAAACCATTGCTGTCAAAAATCTGCAAAATTTCTTTTGGGGAGTGGGAGGATGAGTTAGGTAGAGGGGGAGCAACATTTTGCGCATGGATTAGGACATGGCCAGCCAAAGTCTGTAAGGGAAAGATGTTCGCGTAACCTTTAAATCGTTGAGGAGAGAGGCATTTGGGACATCTCTTTTGTCTGGGCTAGCTTCTTTCCTTCGCTGCATTTACCTTCCCTAGTTCTAAACACTGCCACGGTGGACTAAGGTGTACCTCATGTGAGCTTGTTTCCTTTTTTTGTGTCCTTTGGTGGTTGCCTTTCAACCATGGCCACCCATTAAAGTATTATCTGCCTCAGACGCTGGCCAAACCACTAAGCTAATGCGCCACCACTAAAATCAGTAGTCTGCCAGAATTCTTACTGGCCTGTTTCAAAACTTTCAACATATAATGAAAAATAAATGTCATCTGCCACATGGTGAGAGAGGCTGTGTGATTCAACGCAGCTTGACAACAGTGTGACCAGCTATGGAGAAATGAAGAAGAGGCTTGCGCGTCAGGTTGAGAGAGCTTAAAGTTTTTTTATAATCGGCACAATACTTTTCTTTCCCCTTCTTACATTGTATGACTGGGCCAGTATTTTTAGCATCTCTGTAACATACTTGTTGGCAGTTGAAACACATTTATGTGACAGCGAACACAATTTTTGTTGTTGCTAAATGCCTAAAATTCAGGAACTCTGAACTTAAACCTGCTAGCACTGCCACTGATGCCCTCTAAATCCTATCTGACACTGATACACTTTCTCATACTTTGAAAAATGTCGGAGCATTGATCCCAAAGTCGAGAACTAAAATTATAAGCAAAATGTTTTCTTTCGCACCATTTCATATCTCATCGCACAAAACGTTTTCTTCTATTAAAAAGGCAGGATGGGGGAAGGGAGGTGAGAGAAGAGGGGAGGGGGGAGGGATGACAGGCTTGATAGAGTCTGCAGTCTTAGAGTCTTAGTCTCAATAGCAAAGTGACATACTTTGATGAAAACGTCGGTGATCTGAGAGTTCCCGTCAACTCGCGTCAGAACTGCCATGACATTGGTAGCATGCTCTTCTTCTCTAGCACATCTCTCTGCATGCAGTTTGTGCTGCAAAGCACTCTCCTCCTACACACAATACAGACTTTTATGTTATCATTGTTTTCTGAATGAATAATGTTCACCAGGAGAAAACGCTTCACGCCTGCTGAAAATATATAGAACAAGGAACAATTAACATAATTCAGCATTCCCCACTTAAGATTTACTGCTCCTTTTTCAACATGTTCCTCCAGTGGTTCATAACAGAACCTTTTCCTTTGGCGTGTACCTGCTGAAAGAAGGTTCTAGCAAAAAATCCATGAACAGAGAAATCTTCTATCTGTGTCTGCTTGGTCTCTTTGGCTGTTAGTTTGGTCTCCTCTTCTCCTACAAACTGCAGTGCTTCACGGGAAACGTCTTCTCCAACACACGCAAGCAGGCAGCCACATTGACAAGTGCGTCATCCTACACTGCATTATCATATACAATGAAGGAAAACAACACGCTGGAACCAATAAGCGCACAAAAGACCAATGCCGACTCACAATCGGGGTCCCACTACCATAGCTCAGTGGTAGAGGGGTCGCCTAGCCCACTAATGACCCAGTTTCCAATCCCAAAGCAAGCCAGATAAAAGTTTTGACATTTGAAATGTAAGAAAGGTGACATGGTTGGAATGTTAATTCAAATGTTGACATTTTGATTTCAAATGTCTTTTATTGGTATTTGCGTAGAAATTTATATTTATTTTATTTTTCACCGTCCTTCGTAGCAGTATGATTGCTATGGTGGTTCAGTGTTGATTTAGATCCCTACCTCAAGCATCTTCTCTAGGATGGTGATCCCCACTTACCGTACCAGCAATAGCGAGGGTGACGTTCACACACCAGCTCAATTCCTATGTCAGCAGCACTGTTTAGTGCCTCCACATTTTGCTTGCTTGCTGCTGCACCCTCCCTTCCAGTCAAAGGAAGCATCAGCGAAGCTATTTATAGCTAGCCTGGATGACCTAACCTCAAAATCTAAAAAGCTTTGGTTGAGTCGCGGCATTCAACTTTCATGTTCATTCACCTCTTCGCCATTAGGCAGTCAAAGCCCCCCCTCCCCCTCCCCACACACCCTTTTGCACATAAACTGCACACATCATTCACATTCATAATTTTTAAAAAAAAAATAAATAAAATAATAATAATAATAATAATAATAATAATAATAATAATAATAATAATAATAATAACAGAAAGCTTTAGGGAGCACAAAAACTTGGTTCGTAGTTCTTTTTCATAGGAAAACCTCCCAGTCTACGTCATAACGTTTGCGCTTCTGGAAGGGCATAACCTCTTCATTTGCATTACGCAAAAAACTTTGCTGAGTGAAAATGTGGACTTTTCGTCCTTTTAACGAACGGTGATTATCATGTAAGTTTTTGGTATTTTTTGCATAAAGCAGGTCAATTGCTATAAACGTAAGCTTGAATGAATGATTTACTGTATTCTCTCACCATTTGTTGTTATTGTTGTTGATTCATTAAAATAGGTGTACTTTGCGCTTAAACAAGGGTACTGTTTTTGGGGCTGCTTTTGCTTTCAGATGTAAAATGGCAGAGGAGTTTGTGGTTCTGATTGATATTTTCAACGTAAGTTTTGCATTATGTCTAGGTTTCAATGGTCTTCTATGGGCATGGTAAAGATGTAAAATCACTTTTCTGGTGTATTGTTATGAATGTGCATGAACAGCCCTTGGTTTAGATATGCCCTATACTACTACATTGGTAGTCCTAAACGGGTTAGTTAGTAGGCGAGCGTAGGCAATGAACACAAGTTGGGGCTATAGAACCTCTCCAATTTGTGTTTTTGATTAAAAGGAGAAGAAAAATTACCAATGCTCTATCCTAAACTTCAACTAAACTAGCCCCTGATGAACCAAATCTAAAGACTCGTGCCTTTTCAACGAAGACAACCTTCGCAGATTAGAGTTATGATGGCATTTACCTCCCAGGGTAAGATGCTGCCACTTCAGAACAGCAGGCATGAAGAAAAGTCCGCAAGAATTTCCCGATTGCAGAACCGGAAACAAAAGGGATCATTACGAACCAAGTTTTGCTGGTCTATTAATGGATGGTAAATACGCGCTGTTCCCTAAATCACCAATCAGGCTCAAAGCGCGGTGATCTGTACCCACATGCACTCTCATATGTTCCAACCACTCTCTTACACACACACACAGCAAACACACATCTATCACTCAAACATGTGGTGTAAAAGCAGGAAAATCGCCATTAAAAGACGGGAAAAAATTCAAAGTTGTATTTTTAAAATTTTTAGATTGACTGCATCTAATACCATTATTGAAGGGAGGGAGGAAAATGAAGTACGTGGAAAAAACCCTCGTTGACCTCAAGAGTCTTGTACCTAAGACACATAAGTTTGCCCCTAGGGGGAATCGAACCCACAACCTTTGGCATAGAAACCACCAACTAACCCACTGAGCCACAACGCCATCCTAAAATGGATCATCTCAGAATAAACATTTAACCATAATAATAATAATTTTAAAAAATCATGGGCAATTACATAGAGGCCTAAGAGGATGGAAAATCTAAGAATCGTAACATGAAATATATTTAAAGACAGTTACACCTAGGCATATAACTAACCCATTGGCCTCCATTGATCAACTGCTGAGCTAGCTGAGTGTCGTGGAGATGCTGCAGTTCCACCAGCAACGCTGAGGTTATGTCGTCTTCTGACAAGACCTTCCCTGACTGACGGCCCGACGATCGCAGACCTGCCACTCTCAGGGCTGCAGCTTCTTCCAGAATGCTCAGCTTCTCTTCTCTGCCGTCTAGCGCAAGAACACAAAACATAGTGTTTCAAGACAAAACAGTTTAGCACAAAAACACAAAGCAAATGTTTCAAGACAACAGTTTAGCACAAGAAGACAAAACATGTTTAAAGAAAGCACTAACCAACTGCACTATCAAAACAAGCAGCATTTGAATATGGACGGATGTTACATTATTCAATTTTCATGGACCTTATCATTTCACACCTTTCTCATGTTCCCCCAGTGGGGGTCCCGGTGGTTTCTATATAAATTGTATCCCCACTTTCTGTAAATTTAGTGCTTTAAATTTCCACTGGCGCTGTCTTTCTCCTTTGTTCTTTCTCATTCCTGCTCTGTTCTATTAAGCTACTATATTATTTTCTTCGCTAGACCAGTAACCTACCTTTTTTCTTGAAAACTCTTCCAAAGCTCCTCGTTTGTGTGTGAGGTCTGTTGGGTCAGCTTAGGGATATTGGATGCTTTCTGCCAAATTGCCACCATGCTAGGGCTTCCTATGGTATTATTATTTAGCAATATAGGCATTTTATATGTATGTGTTTTGTTATGTTATAACGATGTTAATATTCTATTTTGTTTTTGTAAACGGAAGTTTGATCAATTAGAGTATAGCCTCAGTGTCCCCTGCATGGGATGCCTTTATTGTAAAGTGACCGGCTGGTGGAGTGCCTTCAGTGTTACCACTAGGGTTGTTTTAGCAGATCTTTTTATACAGATCAGAAGTGAGTCCTCTTTCAACCATGTTCTGGTCCTGATTTTGTGGTCCTGATTCAGTTCTTTGCAGTCTGCTGGAGCCTATAAACAATCAATAATTAACTAACTAACCTCTTCATGTAATAAACACGATGGCAAGCCATTCAAATGTATTTCCAAACACTCACATAACGGAAAAATCAGCATTTTCCAAAGTGTTAATTTTGTTGATGTGAAAGGGGTTCATCCTAACCAAGCAAAAGGGAAAACATGGAATGATAGCTCATCATCTGAACTATCACCAATCAAACAAATAATTACAATCGGATCAGCCAATGTTTAGATACAGCGTAAAACGTCTGTAGACAATGGTGGAGCACAAAGACCTTGACCTTTGAGAAAGTACAACTACGAACGATCTAACATGCTTAGCTGTAGTCCAAGTATCCGCAAAGTAAAAATGATGAATTTCGGTTCAGTTAATATCGAGAGCTGGCAAAACTAACCTAGGTAATGTTCCTATGAAGTTTGGTCAAAATTCGTTCAGGGCTTCTTGAGATACGGTGTCCAACGGACCGACCGGCAGACAGACCGACATTTTGGCTTGTTCGGATTCCCCCCCTCAACTATTTCAAAGATAAAGTCTGGAAATAACAAAAACAGAAACACGGACCCCAAGCCCACACCTGCAGTGGAGAAGCGCACATTGCGGTATTTGTCAGCCAGCGTGGCCAGTCTCGGCCAGCGTTCCTCCGCCACCATTTCCTTGGCGGCCTCCACCAGGTCGCTGAAGCCTGGGTCCTGCAGCACGCGCAGCAACACCTCCCTCTCCACCACCTGACCACGCACCATCTCCCGCAACACCGCACGCTGATACGACAGTCTGTCGCCTGAAATACACCAACGAATAAATGTCTTCTTTCCCTTTGGGTGGCCGCCTTCAGCATCTTGAAGATTTTGTGTCAAACGATGTACAAATAATAATAATACTATAGGGTATTTATATAACGCTTTTTCTTAATGACATCAGTTCAAAGCGCAGTCCTCACGCATTTATACTTAACGTTAACATCGAAATACATACGAAAAGAAGTGAAACAAAAACAAGACACTAATAAAATATGCAAAAGACATAATACATACATGAAAAAGAATATTTAGAAATAAAATATAAAAGACGATGGAGGAAGGGGGAGGAGGAGAGCAGCTAAGGAGTCAGGGGGTTGGGGTGTGTGATGTGTGGCGGCAGTGGTCTGAATCACAAAAGTAGGAATGATGCTACAGATGAGAGACGAGATCAGACAGTTTTAAGGAAGAGATGAGTTTTTAAGTTAGACTTAAAAGTGGATAAGTTCTCAACGCTGTGAAGAGAGGGAGAGAGAGGAAGAAAGTTCCAGGTTGAAGAACCAAGCACTGAGAAGGATCGACAGCTTGTAGAGGAGAGTTTGTAGCGGGGTATTTGTAGCATGAGGGTGTTAGAGGAAAAACGAAGATTTCTAGATGGCTCGTAGAAGTGAATGTTCTGGGTGAGGTAGGAAGAGGCTAATCCATGGACAGCACAGAGTTTGTAACCCGTCTTTCCCTGGGATGGTTATCCCCGTCGCCTGCCATATCACCAATGGTGGTTGTGAACATTAAACTTCAAAAGTTAATTCTTCTTTAACTATAGGACCCTGGACTCTGGTGAAATAACATGCAGCCAAGCAGCTTTTTCAGCCATAACATCAGAGCAACAGGATCCAGATTCAAACCCACCATAAAAGAGCACATGGAAAATCAAAATACACAAACCTGGAGCAGGGGGAGCTTTGTCTTCAGCGGGAATCTTGCAAGCTTCCCCTTGACGAATGCGCCATTTGCGCAGTGATGCTCGCTTGGCGGCCAGTTTCAACTGTTTCTCCCTGTCTCCGGATGAGCTGCTCGCCGCACAGAAATGATAGATATCCCAAACTTAACCCCATTTTCTACTAATGGATAATTGCTAAACTTATAGAAGCAGTCTGCCCAAAAGCAACGCTGACCCCAGTCTGGGTGTCAGAAGTTGCCGAGGGCATAGGCCTACACACAGCCTCTGCTTGTTGGATCTCCGACATTCAGCTAGCATCAAGGTCACCTGATTAGTGAAAATTGGCCTATTGTTTTCACCTATTTTTGTTGAAAAAAAGGGCGTAGGGGGTCAACACCTTGCCAACATGTCTGTGATATTTTTTAAACAATATTTTACTACACTTCTGCTTCAATGAAATTTTCATCAAGTTAGGAGATATTGTCAAACTGACCTAGACTAAATTCAGGGATTGTTTCCTTGCTTATCCGAACAAAAATGGGATTTATTCTAGCTTTATAAATAAGAAAACATTACTACCACTACTACTATGTTATTTATACTACTACTACTACTGCTACTGCTACTATTACTACTACTACCACTACTACTACTACTGCTACTACTACTGCTACTACCACTAGTACTACTATTACTACTACTATAACTACTACTACCACTACTATTACTACTACTCCTAAATTTTATTTCATGCTATTCTAGCAGTCTTAAGTATATTGTGTACCTCCAAAACCCCTCTCCCCCTGGTCTGGCTATACTGCAGCTAGGCTAGGAGCTTAGTTTTTCTTTAATAAAAAAAAAAATTCAATCACAATACGTACAAATACAACATCAAATACATTTTCTAGTTTATAGTAAACAAAAAGTCGCACAAACAGGGACAAGCAAACATCCAAGCAGGGCTTTTGTTTTAGGAGACGAACACTAGAAGCATGTAAAAGCCTTTTCGCAGTTGCGAGAGCAGCATAGTAGAAAATATCAAGTCTTAGGCATTTGGAATATATTATTTAACATTTCAGGGGTTGAAAAAAAAAGAAGTAAACGGCAAACAAAAACTCACTGTACATTTTTTAACTATTCAAAGGCTTTTCTGTACAACATCCAGTCGTAAGAAAAACGGGAGCCGGGGTTAATAAAGGCTTTTGCTCTTTCAGCCTCAAAATATTGTTTGAGCCTTCTTAGAAAAGAGGTTAGCGACGGTAGCACTGCCTTCTGTTTGGAGCAAAAGATATTGTTATTTGGCTATCAACAAGAAGAGATCAATAACTCTGTCAATCTTTGTATCATTATTAACTCTGAACACAGTTAGTTCCCTTGAAAGTATAAATCCTGAGCAATGCAGGGAAAGTATCAGTGATCCAGTTTTGAATTTCAATCCAATAATTTTGGCATTTAGAGCAATCCCATAAAAGATGCAGTAAGGTTTCTTCTTCTTGTTGACAGAATGTACATGCGGCTGAGGGAATGATACGTCTTTGGTATAGAAAGCGACCTGTGGGAAGAATCATGTATAAAACTTTATATTGAAACCATCTTAGTTTAGAATCATGAGTTGTAAATATGATTTGCTTAAACAACTTTTGGTAGTCTAATTGGGTGTTGAATTCTTCATTCCACTTTTCAATGGCTTTAGGGATATCCGGACAATAGATTAAAGCTGAATATATTTGCTAGGGGCTTAGTTTTAATATAATATTGTTGCCTTGTTGTATGTGTAAAACAGTTCATTACTCCTCTTCTTTTTCGCAAGAGAGTCTATAAACCAAGGTCTAGTCTATAGCATGCATTTCACTGCACGGACTTGTAACAGATCTTGATGCTCAAATCCTAGGCAGGTGAGAACAAGATATCTAAAACACGTCCAGCAAACGCTAATTCTGTTTCCCCTTGTCCTAGGTGGTGCTGCACTTTCCCTGATAATTTCACTTATTTATTTATTTTAATTTAATTATTTTTATACCGCACTTTTCCAGCTCAAGAGGAGCTTGACAAGGCGCTGGTTGACGCAGGATCTAACTCAAGCCGCGACCTCTTGCAATTCTTGAACACAGAGTCTGACGCTTAGACAACTTAGAACAATCCGTGGCAACAGGAGATGAGGGAATAGAGTTTGCTGGGTGTTTTTGTGTAGCCAGCACTCATCCGTCTAGGACATGAGCATCAGGATCTTTAAAGCCGGAGCGATGAAATGCACAGACTAGACCTCATCAGAAGGAGTAAAGTTCACCTGCACAGATGAGGAATATTTTCCCCAAATTCCCCAAATTATTCTTCTTAATTTTTATTGTTATTGTTAAGTTTTTGGGGTTGTTTTCTTGTAAAACTACTATTACTTCTACAACTACAGCTTGCAAACGCTAACCTTCCACTCAACGCTGATTCAATTCTCTCAGTCAGGCCAAGTGAGATCAAGCCCGCTTCGTAATCAGCGTCCACTCCAACACAAAATTTCTCTATCTCCAGTCTGGCCAGCTCTTGCACTTTTTTTGCCATGCACTCTCCTGATTGGCTGCTGCTGTGTAACCACGACAACAACTTCTCCTGTTCCAGGTCAAAGCGAGACACAAGGTCAGCTAGAAGATTGGTCGGTTTGGTTGTCACCGGTGTTGGCGCTTCTTCTGCAATGAAAAAATAATTAGTTTAAAAAATGAATGTGTGTTTGTGTGTTTGTGGCTAGGTAGAAACACAGTTATTCTGAAATACACTTGAACATCTATGCACTTTCTTTTGACTGACCCCGTTATTTTGATGTCAAAACAGTGTTCCGTTAGGGTTATGGCGGTGTTGGGCTTAGGGTTAGGTTAAGGATTAGGGTTAGGGGTTAGGGTTAGCTTCAAAAAATGGACAAATGTGTAAAAATGTCAAAGTAACGTATGTAGAGTTTCATGAAAGTCATCACAACAGCGTTTTTACACGGTTGTGTTTGTGTGTGTGTGTGTGTGTGTGTGTGTGTGTGTGTGTGTGTGTGTGTGTGTGTGTGTGTGCAGACATGCGTATATCCATGTGTTTACAACTGTCTCTATGTGCTCACTAACCTGAGGCACTGTCAACATACACTAAAGCTCACGTTCTTTTACAAGGTACTGGTGAATATTTTTAAAATCATGCATTCAGGGTTAGTAAAAGAAAATCCTTCAAATTTCACAAACTTCAACAAATCATTTTTTTCTCTCAAAATTACAAAGCTCCTCTGATGGAACACTGCTACATTTGAAACAAGTCAAACAGTAGCTGATGATCATGTTTTTCTTTTCTTTTTTTACAATTTGCTCTGCCATCTTGGTATTTTTACATTTATTGCAGAATAAACAATCTTTCTGAATGTTAATTTTGCACATATTCCCCATCATTCTAAAAGACTGCAATATTCACAAACTCTCAAGCACCCAACTCAGTTTTCAAAGACGTTAAAAGGCCTTGAAAAGCTGCTCTATTTTTCCCCAAACTTTCAATGACCTCGTGAACCCTGGCGTTACCACAGAATCTGACCTTTTCCATAGCTCTTGTTCTCTCCCAACAGTTGAAACAGTCCTGGCAGTGCCTGAAATACAAATGAAATATTTGTTTCATCTATGTCTGTGTCAGTCTGTGTATATATATATATATATATATATATATATATATATATATATATATATCTGTTTATGTCTCTTCTCTAGTTATTTTCCTGTCATTATAATAATAAAATAATAATACAGGATGCTATACGCGCCTTTCCCCAAATCATTCAGACTCAAAGCGCGGCGATCTATACCAACATACACGCTCACCTGTCTCATCCACCCTCACACACACCAAATACACATCCATCACTCAAACAGGTGGTGTAAAGGCAGGGAGATCGCTATTAGAAGACGGAAAGAAAATCTAATTTTTATTTTTGAAATTTTTATATTGACTGCGTCCTGTACCCTTATTGAAGGGAGGGAGGAAACTGGAGTGCCCGGAGAAAACCCTCGGTGACCTCAATAGTCTCGTACCTAAGTCACATACGTTCGTCCCTTGCGGGAATCGAACCCGCGACCTTCGGCATAGGAAACCGGCGACTTATCCACTGCGCCACGAGGCCACCCCTCTATCAACCCATCCATCTACCTAGGTATTTAACTACAAACCAAGGTCAGAATACATGCATTGTGGAACTTCAGCGTCATCTTTGAAAGCATAGCCAATCTTTTTGAACAAAGGAGAAGAACAGTCATGTCCTATGGAAGGGTTTGGAACAATTGGCATTATGGGAATATGGGTGGCACAGTCATGTAATGGATTTAGAACACTCTATAAATGTTTCATTAAAGAATGTCAAAAGAGGTTGTTACTTGGATGGGTGACCATCCTTGGAAGGCAATCACCCAACGACACAAACAAGACTGAAACGAGCACCCAACACAACTAGTCCAACCAGTTGTGAGTGGGTCCTTAAGTCTGTTTGGACCCGGAAAGGCAGGGAGGAAGAGGAGATGGCAACCACCCTCAATAAGCTGTCCCAGAGAAAAGGAATCCCAAACCGCCTTTCTCACGCCAACAAGGAGCCACAGGTTATGGGCACACCTTTACCCTTGTGAATATATGTGGAATTGGAACTATGTAATAACCTGTTACCTATCCAATCATCTTTCTATCCAGCAACACAATGCTCCTATAATTGTTGCTGTCATGATGATGATGATGATGGTGATGATAATAATGATGATGTTATCCTAACAGTGATGATGATAATGATAATGATGGTGGTGATTATGATTATGATGATGATGTTGACAGTGATGCTGATGATGATAATGATGATGACAGTGATGATGATGATGCTGATGATGAGAATGATGACAGTGATGATGATGATAATGATGATGATAATGAGGACAGTGATGATAATGATGATAATGATGACAGTGATGATAATGATGTAGATGAGGATGGCACCTTACTTGTGATTTTGATCCGATGATATTAGCCATGTCAACAAGGCTACCGTCTCCACGCAATTTCTTCTCTTCTGTACGCAGTTTTTGCAGTTCTGCCTGCCGACCCTCTCGACCCAAACTGAAAAAGGCATAACAAAAATAAACTAGGAAAAAAGCACAAATAAAATCTTGCATGCATCTTTAAAAAAAATAATAATACTCTTTTTTCTTAATTTCCTAAAAATAACATTACAAATTAAAAAACAGTGAATTATAAACACAGACACATAGTTAGTATAGTATAGTATAGTATAGTATAGTATAGTGTATAGTATAGTATAGTATAGTATAGTATAGTATAGTATAGTATATGTGGTCCTGATTTGGCTCGGAAGAGTCCGCTGGACCTAAAGCAATAACCATGTAATGTAATGTATAGTATAGTATAGTATAGTATAGTATAGTATAGTATAGTATAGTATAGTATAGTATAGTATAGTATAGTATAGTATAGTATAGTATAGTATATGTGGTCCTGATTTGGCTCGGAAGAGTCCGCTGGACCTAAAGCAATAACCATGTAATGTAATGTATAGTATAGTATAGTATAGTATAGTATAGTATAGTATAGTATAGTATAGTATAGTATAGTATAGTATATGTGGTCCTGATTTGGCTCGGAAGAGTCTGCTGGACCTAAAGCAACCATGTAATGTAATGTAATATATAGTATAGTATAGTATAGTATAGTATAGTATAGTATAGTATAGTATAGTATAGTATAGTATAGTATAGTATAGTATAGTATAGTATAGTATAGTATAGTACAGTACAGTACAGTACAGTACAGTACAGTACAGTACAGTACAGTATAGTACAGTACAGTACAGTACAGTACAGTACAGTATAGTATAGTATAGTATAGTATAGTATAGTATAGTATAGTATAGTATAGTATAGTATAGTTTAGTATAGTATAGCATAGTATAGTAGTGATGGCATTGTAGGCTATCAGCCTTTTGCCCTCTAGATAAACATGCATTCAGAATACAGAATACAGAATTCATTCAGCCAATGGACAACATGCATTGCACATGGAAACTGCTCCGATGTTGTTAAACAGTCCCACACTCCACACTACACCTGTTAAAACTTCAATTAAAAGATTCTGCATACACAGTTGCAACATTTTTCACTGCACTGTATTCCTAGACTGATGAAATGCTAGACAATATAAAATATATCAACAAAATTAAAAAAAAAAAAGATACACTCACTCCTTCCACCCGTTGTGGCCCAGCCTGTCCTTGAGAGCAAAGACGAAGATTTGGTCGCGGATGGCTCGGTACTTGTCAGACAGCGCCTCCAAGTATTCCTTGTCTTCGCTGCTCAGCTCCGGCACGCCCAAGACCACCGACGCCAGGTTGCTGAAGTGCTCCTGCAGTCTGCTGCGGCTCTCCTGCTTCAGGAGGGCGATCAGGCCCTCTCCTTTCTGCAAATGTTAATTTAGCCTGTTTAGTCCACTCTTTTTCTGCTGAGATAACAAAAGAATGAAACTGATGGTCAACGCTGGACTTAGCGGCCAGCTTGCTACAAAAAGGGTCAAACTGACAAGATATCTCCCATTAGGAAAAAAAAAACAATGTATTAAAGGAGAGCAACTGGAGTTTAAATGTTATCTGATACCCCCCAACCTTTAATAAGATTCAGGGCAGAGCAACGGCAGCGTAAAGTAAAAGGGTTGTCTCCCTTACCCAAAGGGCGCTCGATATTAGTTTGACTGAGCAGCATGCAGTTACATCCCTTCACAGTATTTAAACATCCAACAGCAACATTAGTTTCGAACTTAAGAGTGTCTCCCATCCAAATGTCGCTTATTTCCAATGGCTGGCGATGCCAAGACATCACGTCAAAGTCAAATCAACGTCAAGTCAGAGTCAAGTCAAAGTCATGTCATGACATCAAGTCAAAATCAGGTCAAAGTCAAGTCAAATCAAGGTCAAGTCAGAGTCATGTCAACACACCAGCTCAATGCCTATGTGAACAGCACTCTTTGGTTCCCCTACATTTTGCTGGCTGCGGGCTATTTATAGCTTGGCTACACCCTCCCTTCCAGTGAAAGGAAAGGAAAAAAGCACCGGCGAAGCTATCGGCGCAGCTATTTATAGCTAGCCTGGCTGAACTAACCTCAAAACCTAAAAGCTTTGGTTGAGTCGGTGTGTCAAAGTCATGTAAAGTCAAAGACAAGTCAAAGTCAGGTCAAGACAAAGTCAAATCAAGGTCAAGTCAAAGACAAGTCAAAGTCAGGTCAAAGTCATATCAAGACAAAGTCAAGTCAAGTCAAAGTCAAATCAAATCAAAGTCATGTCAAGTCAAATCAAAGTCAAGTCAAAGTCGATTCATAGTCAAGAATCTGTGTTCACAAAAAAATAGTACAAATTTGATGTTTTGCTTTAAAAAAAAAAAAAAAAAGAATTACTGATAAAATAAATAATTAAACAAAACAAAGAAAGAAAGAAAAATCTCCAGCATGGTAAACCTTTCCCTCCATGTTCTGTAAACACTGTGCAAAGTCCACCTCTTGCTGCTGTTGCAAGTCCGCCAGCACTGATGCGTTCACTGTGGAGTCCGCCATGTTGTGTTCTTGCTTTTCCACTTCGCTCTGTCGATCCACCCAGTACAGGCCCACCGCTGCACATCATTACATCATAAAGATTAATTATTATGATGATGCTGTCAACAACAACCACAATAATAATAATAATAATAATAATAATAAAAATAATAATAATAATAATAATAATAATAATAATAATAATAATAATAATAATAATAATAACAAAAAAGAAAAAGAAAAAAAAATAAAAATAATTTTTTATTTATTTTATTTTATTTTATTTTATTTGCCTTATTGTCCTTTTTTTATGGGAAAATTCTGGGCCGCCTCCCCTGTGGAAAGCGTAGTCGCAGCCTGTGGCGCGCCCAAACCCAACCTACCTAACAGTTGTGATTTTGAAATTTGGCTGGGGGAGCAAACCGGAAAAAAAAACGAGACGTGGCCCGAGTCGAAAGTAAATAATATTCGGAGAAACATAACGCCACGATGCTAGATCGAATCCACACATGTTGATGCCATTAGTGTTCTTGGTCATAATTTTGGTCTTCTCTGCACTTTTGTCCATTCCATAGGTTCTGCAGGTGGTGTGAAGCCTCTGTACCAGCTGTTCAAGTTCTTGTTCCTCTCCAGCCAATCCATCAATGTCATCAACAAAACGGAGGTTACAGATTGCTCTACCCTTTATGCTGACTGGGCTTCATGATCTGCAAGGACATTTGACATGATGCGCTCTAGGAAGATGTTGAAGAGTGTTGGTGAGAGTAGGCATCCTTGACTCACACCGATTGTTCTGAACCAGCTTCCAATGGCGCTGTTGTGGAGGACTGCAGTGGTAGTTTTGTCAAACAGGCTTTTGATGACTTCGATAATTTTAAGGCTGATGTTGTACACACTCATGGATGCCCACAGAGCTGCATGGCAGACTCGGCAAATGCTTTCTTGAAGTCTACAAACAAATGATAAAGATGTTGTTGATGTAGGCACTTCTTGCTTTGAATCGTTGAGACCTTAGGCTGTTTAACATTTGTCAGCTGCTTCAGTCTGGTAGGTCTTCTTGTTGTTGTTCTTGTTCAGACTGTTCTCAATATCCTGGCATTGATCTTCTATCCAGTTCTCCTTTGCTGTGCGCATGCCTTTTCAGATGTCGTGGTTGATTTTTCGGTAGGCATCAGCTATCTGTGAGGGATTTTTTTTCTTTTTCATCTCTCTTCGTTTATCACACGGGTCCAAAAGTTCAGGTGTGAACCACGGTTTCTTCTTTGGGTGGTGCTTGCCAAGGATCTCAGGGGCGGCATCTGTCACAGCTGAGTTGAAGGTGGTGGTCATGGTGTTTACATCTACTTCACCAGCTCCCAAAATGAGCAGTTGAGCAAATTTCCCTCCAATTGTGGCTTGGAATATTTCTGCTGTGGACCAAAAATCCAACGCCGTGTTCGTGCCCGTCATCTCTCCCACTGAAATAAAGCTTGTGGCCTTTGTCGGTCGTTGTTTCACCTAGGCCTTTCCAGCGCAGTTCGCTGATACCTAAAATGTTCCATCGATAGTGGGCTAGCTCGTCGGCCAGTTCTTCTAATTTTCCCTCCGCAGTTAGGGTCCTGACATTCCAGGTTCCTATGACGATGTTGTCTCTTGCTAAGTTGTCATCGCCTCTGTCCTGATGGCCAAATGGAAGGCACAGTCCTTCGTGACCCGAGCGACGATCAATTCCTTACGGAGTGAGTGGTTCTTTTCATCATACGATATCTTTATCGTCTTGGGCAAGAAAGACCTGGCAGAGCCCAATCCTCTGCAGGCTGTTGGCCACAGCCGAAATCCACGAGTGTGGCTCGCGTTGGCCCCCCGCACGTGGTCGTTGAATCTTTTTGAACCTGTAGTAATGTGAGGTTCCTCCATCCTGGCCGGTGACATCTGTGTAGAAGACTTTCGCCCAGTGAAGCCGTGCTGACATCACCCTTGTTAGTCGCCTCTTACGACACGCTGGGAAACGTTGGGTCTATTCTCTTCAGTGCCCGAACCCACAGGGCATCATGGAGAGTGTATCCATTGAAAATGAAGTGTCAATGCATGCACAGAGGATGCAAAACAAGAAATAAAACCATAACATACAACAATAAAGAAATAAAACCATAACATACAACAATAAAGAAATAAAACCATAACATACAACAATAAAGAAATAAAACCATAACATACAACAATAAAGAAATAAAACCATAACATACAACAATAAAGAAATAAAACCATAACATACAACAATAAAGGAATGAAGTGGGAACAGGGAGTGGGGAAGGGAGAGGGGGGGAGTGGAAGGAAAGGGGTGGATGAGGGAACACGAAAGAGACGATTAAAGCAAGAAAGGCGTCGTTATTTTATTGTATTTTAAAAATTATTATGATTAATATTATTATTATTATTGCTGTTGTTGTTCTTAAATGGCACTTTTCCAGCTCAAGAGCTGCTCAAGGTGCTGTCCCACGCAGGATCTAACTCAAAACCCTCTGAAGCGCCGACGTGCTTCTTTACGCGTCGCTTAATTCAAATACACAAATCACGTCAAACCTTCTGTCAACACAGCCAAGTTCTGGGCTGAGTCTCCAGAGTTGGCGAGCTTCCAGTTCATGTGGTGGCTGCATAACGTACTGAGGCGGCTTTTCCTCTCTTCTCGGCTCATTTTCTGGCCTGAGGCCTTGGTGTTTTTGCTCTCAGGGCCTTGCAGCATCATGATCAAGGCCTGAAACATGAAGATGTTTCAACTCAAAACAACAACAATGCCAGGCCTGTAACGTAACAACAAAATTACGGGCATCAAATGATATTTGCACATAAGAAGCCACTCAAGCCAAAATGACATTCACTCCAGAAGGCACAATATCACCAGCAGCTATTTCCCCTTGAGTAACCTTGCATGAACAGAAAAGTAGAACTGATTCAACATCATGTTAGTGAACGTTACAAAAAATAAATATACATTACCAGAGCTATGTGAGGATCAGATAAAGGGAGTTAGTAAAAACGTATTTCCCTTTACCTGTTACATCGGTCACAAATTGACCTGAAGCAAATTATCACTTCAAAATTGTCAATTATGATACGTGACACACAAAATATATGTACAAATTTGTGTTTAAAGTTATAAGCTACCTCTCTTTCCAGATAATGTCGCATCTCCAATTCAGAGACAATTTTCTCGCGAATGTTGATTCCACCTGACTTTACAATGGCACCAATGTCTGGCAGTTGTGAAGTTGTGCGTACAATCTGCTGGCCAAGATGCGCTAACAGTCGTTCTTTTGCTAGCAGTTCGCTCCTGTCTCTATCGCTGTCAAATCTGAAATAAAATTGAATTCAAGTTATTTTTAAATAAATACAGGGTAAAAGTGGTACCAAGAATGCCCAAATAAATACAATTTTGAATCTGAAACAACAAAATAAATCTTCTTGTAAACTTCAACATGTTGGTGAAAAAGACATTTGAGACCCCAGAGGGTTTTTCCCGGGTACTCCGGGATTTCTCCCCCCCTTCCATAATGGTATTTGATGCAGTCAAACTAGCAAAGTTCCAACATACAAATTCGATTTCCTTTCCCGTTTCCATCTTCTAATAGTGACTGACCTTTACATCACATGTTTGACTGATGAATGTGTGCATTTGTAGTTTATTTACAGTGTTCCCTCCCTTCAAAAAAAAAAAGAAAGGTTCCATTTAAGACTCATTTTGCAAATGTTGAGATTTCTCAATTTGGTGAACAGCGACATAACTGCATAGAGGAAGAATACAATGTGCGCGCATGCAATGTTAAAGGAAGACAACTCTGACATAATCTTGAATCGCCCGCTATGGAAGCCTTCGTTGAGGGGTTTGCCGTTGCCACTCACTTGTCATATTTTCGACTTTACCGATTCGGGGAAAACTGTGTGTGTAATTCACGCACAACTGCGCAAAATCGGGAACATTGATGTAGGACAGTGTCTGTAACAGGGGAGCATGTATGCTGGTTTACAGATCGCCGAGCTTTGAGTCTGATTAGGAATAAAACAGTGACTGAGGTTGTTTGTTGTGTGATTTTTAATGTGCTAATGCTGCTGTGAAGCCTTTCTTACTGTAATATCATTGTCATGTTTATTTGGGTCTGACTTGCATGCGCTTTTTAACTTGTTTGTTTGTAATTCATGTAATTCACGCACAACTGTGCATAATCGGGAACATTGATGTAGGACAGTGTCTGTAACAGGTGAGCATGTATGCTGGTTTACAGATCGCCGAGCTTTGAGTCTGATTAGGAATAAAATAGTGACTGAAGTTGTTTGTTGTGTGTATGTTGTGTGATTTTTAATGCTGCTGTGAAGCCTTTCTTAATGTAATATCATTGTCATGTTTATTTGGGTCTGACTTGCATGCGCTTTTTAACTTTTTTTTGTTTGTAATGCATGGCCATAGAATAAAAATTACAATTTTGAAATCTTACCCAATTGTTTTTAAAAGTAATTTATGTTAGCTGCATTTTTTTTTGTTTGGGGGGAGGTGATACAGGAAAGTTGCTGCAATAAGTACTAATTCGGTTAGAAAATGTAAACTTCTTAAGGTTAGTGTATATATAGTAGTACAAAAGAGAATGTAATAAATAACTAATAAGAAAAAAATGTCTTCAAAACCCTGAGGTGTTGGGAAAGGTTTGAGGCCTCTCAGCCAGCCCCACAGCCAGAGCAGCCGGGAAGAACGGGTTAAGGCGTTTCAACAGGATCAACTGCCGCTGCAGGCGACACAGCTGAGCCTCAGGTGACTCGGTGCTGTCCTTGAGCTGTCCACGAGAGATCGCCAGCAGGAGTTCCTTCTCCAATGCCTTTCTCTCCATCAGGTCTGAGAGAACCTGGCCGCAGCTCTGAGCACCTGAGGGACACACGCACAATGGTTTACACAATGTTTACTGGTAGCAACGCTCCCTTCTCTGACGCCTTTTTCCAGCACCAAACCCACAAACACTTAAACAAAAGCATGGCAAATCAGAGAAAGCCAACAAAAAAAAAAAATAATAATAATAAAAATTTTAAAGAACAAACAAACAACAAATTAAAAATGTGCTGCTTGTGAAGAGAAGTCTTCTTTTTTTTTCCGTGGACTAAAAGTGTATCATGGGTGTTAAACGAAAAAACATAACCATGAGATTTCTTCCTTGCTGAACTCTTTCATCAACCACAGCTAAGTGCTTATCAACACCACAGATAGAGATGTTGCATGACAAAAGCCAGGTGAAAATTGACCCAGAAACACCCAAAAAGTAATTGTCAATGTGCATCTCTCCCACAGTTGGGGAGGGGAAGGGAGGGGGGGGGCGGTAAGCAAAATTTAGATTTTTTTATTTTGATTCTTGAGTTTTGATTGTTGACACTTTATTGTGCCTTTTAATCAGGAAATTGGACCGCCTTCCCTGGGGAAGGTGTAGTCACAGCCTGTAGTGCGCCCAAACCCAACCTACCTAATATTAGTTGTGTTTTTGAAATTTTGCTGGGGGAGCAAACCGGAGTACCTGGAGAAAACACCCCAGACATTGCCCGAGTAGAAAGTAAATAATATTCAGAGAAACCTAATGCCCAGATGCTGGATCGATCCCACATCTGTCAGGCACCATTGGTTTCTGGCCTGTGGACAAGGCAAGTTAGTCCCACCTTAGCCCACTTGGCCACAATGCTCGCTATGGTGATTTGGTGATATTGTATTGCATTGTACTATATTGTACTGTATTGCATTATGCACCGCAAGCACTATCATTAGCATCCCTAAGCATCTCAATAGCATCTGATTAATCAACATGAACAAAAAACTAATTACCAAGAAGCGAGGAAAGCTTACCGTTGGTCATAAATTCATACTCTTTTCTTAGAAGCTGTTTAACTTCGGCAGCCAATTTGCCTTCTTGTTCCAACCTCTGCTGTAATAGGTTCAGCTCCTTGACCTTTTGGGCATGCGAGGGTGGAATGTCACCCATGATGCGCAACATGTTCGCAGACAAAAAGGCAGAAGCTCCAGGCAGGTTCTCAACATCGCGAAGCCGTCCGTTCTTTGTCACTTTTTCCAGATTGTGTCTGATCTGCTCAGCAATTTCTGCCTTCTCACTGTCTACGTCTGAAAGCAGAAATCAGGAAGCCATCATTCAATTATTTAGGATGATTTATTAATTCAGAGCTATTTTAATAGAAAATCAATAGAGAGCTGTGCTACTCGCAGCAGGCATTTTCATTACAAAATGTATTTAATAAAAATCTTGACCTGACTTCAATAAATTATAATATTGGCCTGCCATCGTTTCAGCGCTATACCATTTTCACCACATTTATCATTGATTCTCCTTAACTTACAACTTGAATGTTGACATTTTACAGCTTGCTATGAGAGCATAAACCGAGGTCTAGTCTACCACACACACATTCCATCGCACCGACTCTGAAGATCCTGACTCTCACATCCTAGACTGGTGAGTGCCGGTTACACAAATACACATTGCAAGCACTTGGTCCTTCTCTCCCATACCGAGTCTCCCAAAGTTGTGCTCAGCTGTCAGGAATGCTTACCTCTCTTGAGCATCTCTTTCCACTGGTAGGGCACTACATAACAATTCATTCATGAGTATCCTTTTAAAAAAACACTAGAAGGGCAAAGCCCATATGACTCACATGCTTCTTATTGAAAATGACTGTAAAAAAAGGTAAAGGTAGTCCCATAGCCTTTGCACAAATCTTGAAAATTTATGTTGGGGGTGAGTACATATGCTCACATTGCATTTGAGTAAAAAGGGCTGTAGTTCTAACGCTATAATGATCTCACTTGCAGCAAAAGCAGCCATGTGGGCGATGAGAGCATCTGTCAATAAGGCATATTTGACTTCCAGGGCATCCAGCAGGTCGGATGCGGTGATGGTATCTCTTTGTCTGGTTCTCTTCGTCGGTTCTTCCACCCCTACCGCATCCAGTCCATCGTCTTTCAGCATGGCTTCTACACCTTGTCGGTTCCACCTGACAAATTCAGTGTGTTTATCAAAAATTATTATTATTACTACAGTAATAGTACAACTTATCAATACAACTTATGTTAATCTGATGAATAAAAATTGATACAACAACAATTATTACTACAATTATAATTATTCAGTTTTCGAAAACATAATTCTGAAAGGTGTATCTGAAGTACACAACTATAAAATGACTAAAATGGATGTAGTGCACAGATTTTGATGACGAAAGAGTATATTATACTTATTAAAATCAAAATGCTGTATACTATGCCTAAAGTTTGCTTCTGTGAAGCAATGATAAAAGCAGGCAACAGAAAAAAACTCTTCATGGTTATTCCTCTACAGCAGTATAGTATAATATAGTATAGTATAGTATAGTATTAGTATAGTATAGTATAGTATAGTATAGTATAGTATAGTATAGTATAGTATAGTATAGTATAGTATAGTATAGTATAGTATAGTATAGTATAGTACAGTATAACTGGCATAATAGGCTGACAGCCTTTTGCTCTCCAGTTAATGTGCCCTTTTAGACAGCATAATGTAAACTTGTCGCCACTGTATCGGGCATTGTTAAGTTTGTCTGAGGAATGTGCCTAACATGGAGAGAGGGGGGAAGGGAATCCCTGCACCAGTCAACAACTGAAACAAGTTGATATTTCAATGGTTTTGGGAAACAAACGCTGGTGCTTTGAAGATCAACCATCAAGCAATTTGGGGGTAGAAAGTATAGGACCCTTTATTTTGAGAGCTATGGGAAAACTGTACTAATAGCCATCTGTGTGTGTGGAAGTGCAGAGAGCATGCAGGTGCATAATCAAAACGAAGAAAGAGTGTGATGTGATTTACATTACAGCACAACTCAGATTTGTGACACCAAACAAGTTGTTAGTAAGAAATCATCTCCACACCAGCTCAATTCCTATGTGAACAGCACTTTTCAGTGCCTCCGTGTTTCGCATGCTGCGGGCTATTAATAGCTTGCCTGCACCACACTTCCGGTGAAAGGGAAGTATCGGCGAAGCTATTTATATTGACCTAACCTCAAAATCTGAAAAGCTTTGGTTGAGCCGCTGTGTCTCTCATCAACGTCATTTTCTACTGCTGCAAAGTACCTTTACAGACATGCAAACTCACTTTTGTAATTTTCTGTGTGCATGTCTCTTTGTGTCGTCATAGTGGTATTCATCTTCTTCTTCTTCTTCCTCTTTTCCTTCACCTTTCTATGATGAGAAAACAAGAAAATATTACATGAAGATTTCATCATCAAAATTCATTCATTGAGATAATTATGCTTCTGCTGATGACGATGATCATGATGATCAACACAGTCTCCACCCCAACCAAATTTATTTATTATTTTTCTGTATTCATTTATCCTCTACAGTCCAATGAAAATGCTAGTATACCATAGAAAGAACGGGCCATACAGGTCCGACCAAATTTATTAATTATTTTTCTATATTTATTTATCCTCTACAGTCCAATAAAAATGCTAGAATAGCATAAAAAGAACAGGCCATACAAGTGATCAACATCATCATCACGTCAACAATACTTTCGCCAACATCAAAGCAGATCTACCTGAAGCAACTTCAGGCCTTGGTACTCTTGCTGGTAGTGGTCCCAGTAAGCCATGTCCAGACGGACAACTTCGTCGCGGACTTCTCGATCTGCCGCTGGCTTTCCACTCGGCAAGTTGCACAGCCATGCACGGATTTCCTCAAAGCTGACATAGGACATAGGGTCCACTCGGGACTGCAGAAATTTATGCCAGGTGTGAAGAGAGAAGGCATCGCCATGGTATTCTTGAAACAGTATCAGAGCATCTTGCACTTTGATCCTGTGACTGTGTGGGTGAGAAAAGAAACATAGTAAAACTAAAACAACATGATTTGATGTGATTTAATTTGATTATGGATAATATTCAACACCCACGAAGGCATAAAATTCAATGGGCTTCTTTCTCAGCCAAAGAGCGGCAACCACAAAGCAATGCAACCTATTGTTCTGATACTCTGTGCTTAAAAGCTCATTAACAACTTCACCACCATTACCTCCTCACCGTCCAACAGATATGATATGCCTACAATAATCAAAACTGCCTAAACATTCTATCACCATCATCATCATCATCATCATCATCATCATCATCATCATCATCATCATCATCATCATCATCATCAACAACAACAACATAACAACAACGTCAATAGAATAATAACAACAAGAAAATCTTACATATATTATATATATATATATATATATCACCACCACCAACAGATCTGACATAGCTACTATAGTCAAACTTCCTAAACACCAAATCATCATCACCACCATCATCACAACAACAACAACAACAACAACAACAACAACAACAACAACAATCTCACCAAAATATATCTTTCATTAGCAAATATGAATACAAATACTAATCACTTACTCTGTGGGTTCGGGCAAATAGAATAGACCCAACGTTTCCCGGCGTGTCGTAAGAGGCGACTAACAGGGGTGATGTTAGCACGGCATCACTGGGCGAAAGTCTTCTACACAGAAGTCACCGGCCAGGGCGGAGGAACCTCACGTTACTACAGGTTCAACGACCACGTGCTCAGGGCCAAGGCGAGCCACACTGTATTCGTGGATTTCGGCTGTGGCCAACAGCCTGGAGAGGATTGGGCCCTGCCAGGTCTTTTTTGCCCAAGACACACTACATGATGACACAATCCACTAATTCCATACCGGATCGGTCGTCGCCCGGGCCGTCACCCGGCACAAGGACCGCGCCTTCCGTTGGCCACCAGGACGGAGGTGTTAAGTATGCTACTGATGGACAATATAGCAAGATCCGCACGAGAAACAACATCGTCATAGGAACCTGGAACGTCAGGACCCTAACTGCGGAAGGAAAATTAGAAGAACTGGCCCACGAGCTGGACCACTATCGATGGAACGTTCTAGGTATCAGCGAACTGCGCTGGAAAGGCTTAGGTGAAACAACGACTGACAAAGGCCACAAGCTCTATTTCAGCGGTAGAGATGACAGGCACGAACACGGCGTTGGATTCTTGGTCCACAAGAACATTCTAGCCACTGTCATGGGTTGCCGCCCAGTCTCCAGTAGACTCATTACCATCCGTCTGAGAGCAACCCCTTTCAACATTACCATCATCCAGGCCTATGCCCCAACATCAGACTATGAAGACAGCGAAGTGGAGGATTTTTATGAAAATATACAGGCGGTCCTTGACCAAGTGCCGAAGAAGGACATAGTCATAGTGCAAGGCGACTGGAATGCCAAGGTTGGCCAAGATGCGCACCGCAACTGGGGAGACACATGCGGACCCCACTGCAACAACGAGACAAATGACAGGGGTCTGAGGCTATTGGAGTTTGCCAGATACAACAATCTGGTACTGGCAAACACGCTTGGTCTCCACAAAAAATCCAGACGATGGACATGGCACAGTCCCGGCGGGGAACATCACAACCAGATCGACTACATCATGGTCAAGAAACGCTTCAGATCAAGCATCAACATTGGCAGGACACGCACTTTTCCAGGAGCAGACATTGGAAGTGACCACGATCTCGTGATGATGTCTTTCCGGCTCCATTTGAAGAGAGTAAATACAGCAAAGTGCACTAGGCTGAAGTTCGACCTGGACAAACTGCAAGACCCGGAGGTGGCAAAAATATTTCAGGCCACAATTGGAGGGAAATTTGCACCACTGCTTATTTTGGGGGCAGGCGAAGTAGATGTCAACACCATGACCAATACCTTCAACTCAGCTGTAACAGATGCCGCCACTGAGATCCTTGGCAAGCACCGACCAAAGAAGAAGCCGTGGATCACACCTGAACTTTTGGATCTGTGTGATAAACGAAGAGAGTTAAAAAAGAAAAAGAACACCTCACAGGGAGCTGATGTCTACCGAAAAATCAACAATGACATCCGAAAAGGCATGCGCACAGCAAAGGAGAACTGGATAGAAGATCAATGCCAGGAAATAGAGAACAATCTGAACAAGAACAACAGCAAGAAGGCCTACCAGACTGTGAAGCGGCTGACAAGTGTTAAACAGCCCAAAGTCTCCACTATCCAAAGCAAGTCTGGCATTTGCCTTACAGAAGAACAAGAAGTCTTGGACAGATGGACAGAGTACTGCTCTGACCTTTACAACCATACACCAAATGGAGACCCATCAGTTCTAGCATGTCCCGAGAGCAGAGAAGAAGAAGAAATCCTCCCAATTCTCCGGGAAGAAGTTGAGGCAGCAGTGCAATCGCTGAAGAAAGGGAAGTCAGCGGGAGTGGACAACATACCAGCGGAACTGCTACAAGCAGGAGGAGAAGCGATGACTGATGCTCTCACCACTATCTGTAACAAGATCTGGCAGAGTGGGGAATGGCCTACACCATGGACCCAGTCGCTTGTCATCACTCTTCCTAAAAAAGGTAACCTTCAGGAGTGTGAAAATTACCGCACCATCAGCCTCATCAGCCATCCCAGCAAGGTCCTCCTGAAAATAATACTCAACAGGTTGAAACCACAAGCTGAACAAATCATAGCTGAAGAACAAGCAGGATTCATGGCAGGGCGAAGTACCACTGAACAGATTTTCAACCTCAGAATAATCTGTGAGAAATACCTACAGCACCAACAACATCTATATCATGTGTTCATAGACTTCAAGAAGGCATTTGACCGAGTCTGGCATGCAGCTCTATGGGCAACCATGAAAGTGTACAACATCAGCCCTAAAATCATAGAAGTCATCAAAAGCCTGTATGACAAGGCTACCAGTGCAGTCCTCCATAACAGCGTCATCGGGAACTGGTTCAGAACAACAATCGGTGTGCGTCAAGGATGCCTACTCTCTCCAACACTCTTCAACATCTTCCTAGAGCGCATCATGTCAGATGCTCTTGCAGATCACGAAGGCACAGTCAGCATAGGGGGCAGAGCAATCTCCAATCTTCGTTTTGCGGATGATATTGATGGATTGGCTGGAGAGGAACAAGAACTTGAACAGCTTGTACAGAAGCTTGACACCACCTCCAGAGCTTATGGAATGGAAATAAGTGCAGAGAAGACCAAAATGATGACCAACAACACCAATGGCATCAACACGGACATCAAAGTACAAGGCCAATCCCTCAACACAGTGCACAGCTTCAAATATTTAGGAGCCATTGTGTCAGACAATGGGTCTCGACAGGAAGTCCTCTCCAGGATCGCACAAACAACTGCTGCCCTGACAAGGTTGAAGCCCATTTGGAAAGACAGAACCATCAGTCTACATTCCAAAGTAAGACTGCTGCGATCTCTGGTCATCTCCATCTTCCTATATGCTTGCGAAGCATGGACCCTCACAGCAGATCTCCAACGAAGAATACAAAGCATGGAGATGAGGTGCTACAGAAGACTTCTGTGCATTTCCTATACCCAACACATCACCAACGTTGAAGTCCGACAGACCATCACACAAGCCATTGGACAACACGATGACCTGCTCACAGTGGTGAAGAAACGGAAACTCCGATGGTATGGCCACGTCACCAGATCATCAGGCCTTGCAAAGACCATTCTGCAAGGCACAGTGCAAGGAGGTAGAAGAAGGGGGAGACCGAAAAAGAGGTGGGAGGACAACATTCGAGAATGGACTGGTTTGACACTGAGCGAAGCCATGAGGGCTGCTGAGGACAGAGAAAGATGGAGTATGCTGGTTAAGCGATCATCTGTGGTGCCCCTACGACCTTCGGGTTATGGGACAGGATAGGATAGGATAGGAATCACTTTATTTTGCAATTAACAACATCACCACCACCACTACTACCACCCTCAAAGCTGACATTACCTTCCACTGTAGTCCAGAGCTTGAAAGTCCCAGTAGGCCTGCTCCTCAAGAGATTGGCGGCGACTTATCTCTTCCAGCAGAGGCAAGAAAACGTCTCTGGCCACCTTGCCTTCGTGCCCTGGTCCGCACACGTTCACCAGAGCGTTTTCCACCACATCGTAGGCCACAGGGGAGTAGAAGACCTCTTCATGCAGGATCAGAAGCTGATCTACAGTGATGAAGCCTTTACGTGAGGCATCCAGCTGGTCAAACACTGTAATATAATCTTGGATTCCCATCTTGAAAGTGAGTGAGGAACATGCTCCGTCCAGCTGGGCCAAGGTATGATCAAGGCGATATGCTTGTTGTATGTTTTGAAGTAGACCAGCTGCTTGCCTGTTTTGTCAAAGGAGACAAATATCAAATGCCGAAAGAGTACTTTAACTAATATTTATTAATTATACAACGTACCGTTCAATTTTGTGTTGCTTGTACAAAATAATATTATTATGCATTCTAATACTAGTTGTTTAATCTAAGCTGAGGTATTGCGATTCTTTTATGTAAAATAAAGTATAAAACTTATTATTTATAGTACTTGAAGGTAACAACTATATCAATTGTCGAATTAAAATACAAAACATCCCAACAATAAACATATGATCTAATCTAGTCAAACTAGTCAGGTTAGCAGACTAAAGGAATTGTAAAATATTTGCTGAAA
Source organism: Oncomelania hupensis (assembly GCA_036898135.1). Classification (NCBI taxonomy): domain Eukaryota; kingdom Metazoa; phylum Mollusca; class Gastropoda; order Littorinimorpha; family Pomatiopsidae; genus Oncomelania; species Oncomelania hupensis. The sequence continues at coordinate 79,331,482 of CM072514.1, read as the reverse complement.
ATGGTTGGTGTTTTTAGGTACCACATGTCTAAATCCAAACAAAAACTTAGAACGTGTTAAAATTAAATAAAATTTAATAATTATATTCCAAACTTTATGTCAATTATTGACCCCGTACACTTCTATCAAAAACAGCTGAAATCGTATTCTCAAAGGGACGCCATCTTGTGTACAAGATCTAGGCACTTTTTGATGACGTTGAACGCACTTGTACGCCCGCCAGGGGGCCTCTCAATCACGTTGCTACCAAAAACAACATGGAGTCGGCTCACAGAATTGTCTGATGCGATTAGCAGGATTCATTGATGCGAAAATCGATGTGCATGGTCCTTGTCCAATATGCCATGTGCTTTGCGGCCAGGAATAAAGTACGAGGCAACATTAAATTCCAGTTTGCATGTTTTCATGTTGCACTTCATAACTTCTGGACTAGATCACTCTGGGATATTTTGACATTGATTTTATTTTGAATTGAAATGAGATTTTTGCAAGCCTACAATTCGTGCGTGCTGTAGTAATAATATGTATTACCTTTATATTAAATTAACATGAATTGTGGTAGTACAGTGGAATAACACTATTAATTATAATGTTCAATATAATACAAGCAAACATGTATACCAGCATGCATTGATTGCATATTTGTGTCTTCTTTGTCAACAGATTAACTGATGAATCCAGAATGTTTGTATAGATGCCTGTGGTCATCAACACTGCCATGCGAATGAGTGAGCCAGGAATATCATTCTTGACAGCACCTTGATCCTTTCTGCATGGACTTCTGTCACTTTTGATGGAACAGAGCCAGCGCAGCAAGAGTGACATATTGCATTGATTGAAGAGATGGCTGGCACTAAGAAGACCAGTCTTCTGACTGCAGGCCAGGAGGAAAGAAAAGAAGCTTCCCTGGTGCAGGCAGATGACTGGGACTCAACCAGAGAAGACGGCAGCCAGGGCAGAGCAAGCAGCCTTCACTTTTTCCAAGAGTTACAACAGCAGTTTGATCAGTCTTTGGTCTGCTCTGACACCATGGACCTCTCGGATGATGAGCACTTTGGTGATGATGATGATGTTGAAGGCTATGATAAAGTGTTTGAAGAAATCAAGCGCAGTCTGAGCAAGTTGGATGATGCTAGCAAAGGCAAGCGGTCTGCCCAGTCCTTAGGATCTGGAAGCACGGCTTCCGTAGAGGATGAATCTGTGAAAACCTCAGAACAATTCACAAATGTGCCATATGGAATTCAGCCAAAAGATGCCTACGAACATGGCAAGAAGAGCGCTGACATTATGGGAGGTTAGTACTTGATGCTTAATATGTTTAATGCTGATATGTGTGGTGTTAGAGAAATTGAGAGCATGAGATGGAATATTATTACATTCTTCAAAATGTGTGTGTGCATGCATGCGTGTGTGTGTAAAAAATATGTCATTTACGCCTATGAAGTCCTTCAAGGCAACTAAGATTTGTTGTATTGTTTTGTATTGACATATATTGTACTTTAAAATAAGACGACAAGATAAGATTAGAGAATATGTAACGAGATAAGAAAAGAAAAGAATACTTTTTAAAATCTCAAAGCATGGGAAATATACATAATGGCATTTGTTTTGTGAATTGTTTGGTTTCATTTGTGTCTTGTTACATTGTACCTTTACCTTTACCTTACCTATATTGTATGTCAAATATGCACCTTACCTTAGTGATGATACTTGATGCAGGCAATCTAATTTCACAAAATAAAATATGTGATTTCTTTTTTGTCTTGTATTTGTTCAAATAATTGCAAATTAAACCAAGACTTTCATGGAAGGTGAAGTTTCATTTTAATTTAATTTGTTGCGTTGCTCCATAATAACATTCTTCTTGGATCACTGTATTTTGAGGTTGATTGAGGAAAACTTACCTCCATCGCATGAATTATTATTATTATTATTATTATTATTATTATTATTATTATTATTATTATTATTAAATTTATTTGTTTAAATTCATTTTTTAAACATGTATTATTTATTTATTTTTTATTTTTTAATCTTCTTTTTCTTCTTCTTCTTCTTTTTCTTCTTCTTCTTCTTCTTCTTGTATTATTGTTTCACTTTGTATTTATGTGCAGTCACCTACAATGGGAGAATGCGGCAGTTTATCATTCTGGATTCCAAAGGCATTGTGACGTGGAAACGAGATGCTGTAGATAACAGAGGTAGGTTAACTCCCTTGCTTGGTGCAGCATAGACTATAGGCGTACAGGAAGTTCTTTCAGTATTATGTGCTCTTCTTGTTCACTATATAAATAAATACGTGATTTATTTTAGAATATGTAAAAAAGGTATAATTTATATAGCATGTATATGCATTTGGTTTATGTACAAGAGTGCTGAAAAAACAGAATTCTCAAGTCTTTTGTTGGAATTCTCATTAACTTGTTAAAAACTTTCACTCAAAATGAGTCAAAGTAAAATGCAAATTTGCCTGTACACATTTGGAGACAGTGCAAGATTCTGCAACTATTATTAGTATTAATAAAAGAACTATAATCAGCAATGACAAACATGAGGCCTCAGGGTGGATTCACACTGAGTGAAATTACAAATGGTCGCTCTTTGGGGATTGGAGAGTGAGCTGCAATGTTTAGGTCATCCCATGATTTTACGCTGAAAACTTTGTAAATGGACCACATGCTTTTCAATTTCTCTTACGTTTAGTACATGGCATGTTTGATAATGATATTAATACGGATATAATATGTATCTGGTGGATTTATATTTGTTTTTTGATGTAGAAGGCTCCTTCTGCACTTTTAGTTTAAGGCATTAAGTTATTAGGAAATTTGTTTTTTGTGTTGTCTAGTGACAAGGTGCTTAACCTACCCAAAGTATGAATACCGTCTCATCACGTATTTGTTGTACGCCAGAAAGTACAATTGCTACTTTGCTCTTGGAAAGGATTTCTCTTTGAAGGTAAGAAAGGCAGATTGGATTTGTGATTTTTATAGACTAATGGTTGTGCAGTGGGTCAAGATATATTTCATGCTTGGTTTTTTTTTCTGGCTCTCCCTTCTTCTTCTTCCAGTTGGCAACCACAATCTAATGTTTAAAACATTGACGTTGGATACTGGGGTGATGTGTCAGACATATGATTGGGGAATGTTGAACCATGAAAAAGGTATAGGGTGAGGAACGATTATCAGGGTGTGGGTAGGGGGTCGTTTTGTGGTGGAGGGGTGGTAGAGAAGTTGAGGTGGCTGGGGGCTTAGGGCTCCACCTTGAAATGAAGGTACTCGGAGACAGAGCCTGGATGACCTCAGTTGGCAGGGTGTTCCATTCTCTGACAGTCCAAGGAAGAAAGAGAATTATAGTGATGGTCAGTATACAGCAGGTGATACAGGCGTACTGGAGACTGGCCACGCTGAGATCTGGAAAGAAGGGAGAGGTTTCAGATGCTTGCGCCTGAAATTGACCTCTATTACTCCCCCATATCCCCTCCCTCCCACAACTCTCTCAACTAAACTATAGGTTCCTATAAGACTAGGGTTATCTCCTCAATTTGAGTGTGTTTGGTGTTTTGCATAATTCCCTTATAATTACACGCACTCTTGGATGTTCGTATCACATTGTTTTCAGGTCTTGAACAGGGATTTCTTTGAGACGTTTTCTGTGGGTGCCAACCTTCGGTCAGTAGTGTTCCTGCTGTTCAACCCCATCAGGGATGAGCTGATCACTGGAGGAGTTGATGGCACATCAGTGAGTAATGATGGGTGCTTTTCAAATCAGTTTTGCTTAGGGTTAAGACCTTAATGTTTTCTCACTTTGTCAGGGGTAAACTTAATTTTTATTTAAATTGCCTTTATACATATTTTTTGGAGCAGTGTGCAAATATTCAGTTCATATATGTGTGCACAGACACAAAACTGAAAATGCCAATGTGACCCCTCCTTTTCTTTTAATTAATGACAGCTAGATGCTGAATATGATTATATGAGAGACTTTTTGTTTTCAAAGGCAGTTTCATATTAATAAAATTAATACTGAAAAAATGAATACATTTTATTCAGCTGTTGAGTAAAATATCTTTTCTTTTATGCAGGTGTATTGTTTTCATCAAGCAGCTGGAAAAAGCATCACTGAATTGAAGCCCCTTGCAAACTTCCAGCTAACACTGAAGTAAGATTTGTTCTTTTGTGGATCAGTTTACTTTAAGAAATATAAAAAAAGACTCACTCTCTGATCTCTCACTCAGGTATGACAACCTCAGATTGTAGATACTTTATTATCCATCTTTTGTAACATTAGGTATGACAACCTCAGATTGTAGATACTATATTATCCATCTTTTGTAACATTAGGTATGAGCTGCCCAATGTAGGAGGGAGCTGGGTGAAGAAAGTGGAGCTGGATTACAACTTGGAGCACCTGTACTGTTGCTCCGACACCGACCTCCATGTGTACAACCTAGAGGGCAAGGAGCTCTTTACATTCAACAGGTAAATACGATTTGCTGGAATTTTACATTCAACAGGTAAGACATGATTTGCTCAAATGTTGTGTTCCACAAGTAAAACACAGTTTGTTAGAATTTTACATTCAACAGTTAAAACAAGATTTGCTCAAATGTTTTGTGTCACAAGTAAAACACAATTTCCTAGAATTTGTACATTCAACAGGTAAAACATGATTTGCTCACATTTTATGTTCAATAGGTAAATACGATTCGCTTGAATGTTATATTTTCTACAGATAAACACAGTTTGCTTGAATTTGCAATCAGCAGGTTAGAAAAGAGAGGAGATTGGACACAGTATCCTGAAGAAGTAGAACAAGAAGATAGCCAACTTCCATGGATTGAAGAATAGATTGCACTTGTGATGATGTAAAGAAGTAAATATAGAAAGAGATAAACAAACATTAGACAAACAAAACAATACACTATAAAATTGTCAGACGAGGAAAACCACACCCTCACACTCTCGCACAGCGTTCATTTTACATACCCGAGTCCAGTCCAGTTAACAGTTATTTACTTTTACTTATGAAATAAACAAAGTCCATAAATTCGTTCATGTTCAGTATTCTCCCAATTAACCAATGATAATCCCCAACACAAACTACAACCACACAAATACATGTACAATTAACTGGACTGACAAGTGGGTCATGTGACAAAGTACTTAGCTCTCTTTTCTTGTGGATCTCATCTCCTGTGCTCTCTCAACTCATCAATCCACTTTCCAGTTCCCTCCTTGTCACGATCCTCACCGCCATCTTCTAATTCTCTAGCTGTCTTCTATGGTCTTCTTCTTTTACCTTCATCTACTACTCTTCTCAACTGTCGTTTTCTTCATCTGCTTTTCATCTTCTTTACTCACAGCTCCATTCCTTCTCTATACCTCACAGCTCCATTTCTTCTCAGCTGTATTTTCAAGATGTAGCTCCTCCTCAGCTACACACCAACTGCAGACACACGACCACCTCCTTCAACAGCTATAGTTAGTCTCCCTAATTCAATATAATTATTTCTTTCAAGAACTACTGTGTGAATAAAACACACGTCACGTGACCACACAGACCCACTGCATACTTACAGACACACAAACATAGAACAGTATGAGCAATATGAAAACCCATTATCCATTTGTACTCAAAGCTTAATTATAATCGTCCATGACACTTATAAAATTAGTGTTTTTTTTTATCCAGGATATAAAGACAACATATTCAGAGAATATTGAACTTCTTTCCGTGACTGGTATTTACTGTATTGTTATTTTATTTCAACAGGTGGCATTGTCATATTAGCAAGTTAGTCTGAAGACTAAACATCCTACGTACGTTTTTGGTTTTTTTAAATTTTAGGGTGATGCAAAAATACACCAAGTATTTGGTTAACTTTCATGTAGTTTCTTGTGTTTCTTGTCAGGGCTCACAGTATGTCGATTACTGGATGTCGATACTCTATTGCTTCCAAAGTTCTGGTCACCTCTTCCATTGACACTGAAGGTTTGTCTTTGGATTTTTTTTTTAAAAGTTGAGAAATTGTCCTTGTATAGCACACTTACCAGCTCAAAGAGCAGCTAAGAGTGGTAGCCAAAACCACAATGTAGTAACTCAAGCCGCCAAAATTTGTTAATTTGCAGTATCAAGCACCCTGTCATGTCAACCACCAAAACCAACTAAGTCCACTCTATTACACCCTATATATAGGTCTGTTTTACTTTTTAGCATGCAACTTAATTGCCCTGCCTTGTGATTCAAGGACAGGATACTTTAACGTGCTACTGTAATGACACGGAAGAAAAGGGGATCTGCAGGGAAGAAGAAATGGACTATTTTCAAGTAACAGAAGAAAGGGAAAATTAAAAGGTGGCCGAGTGGCATAACATTTTCCAAATTATCGCCTTTATTAGATACAATTAAGTCTTCTTCAGTGTAAAAGGCTACAGCTTAATAATCATGTAGTATTTAAAAGCTTTTCCATTTGCTCTCTCTCTTTCTCTCTCTTTCTCTCTCTCTCTTTCTCTCTCTCTTTCTCTCTCTCTTTCTCTCTCTCTTTCTCTCTCTCTCTCTCTTTCCACCCTCCTCACCCATGCAGTGGTGCTTGCTGCATTCATGTGGTGTGGAATTTTCACCAGATTATCTCTCCGTCCAAATGTCGATCATTATTCTGTAAAATTCAACTTCAATATATGGCAACAGGGTGCTCTGTTCCTTTTTGTCAATGTTGTTTACCGACTCTAAGCAAAAAATGCTGAGGGTGAATACTTTCAACTGAGCTTATACTCTAAAGCACAATGGGTGCATTGAAATGCAGGACTTTGACTTGTTTGCAAAACAAAAGAATATAGCCCTGGCTTTCTTTTTTTTTTTTTTTTTTTTTTTTGTGTGTGCCAGTGAAAGTGTGGAGCATGACTGGAGGCCTGGTGCACACCTTCAGAGGGCATTCTCGCGCCGTGACCAACCTGCTGATCCACCCGCAGAACTCCACCATCGTCATGACCTGCTCCCTGGACGGCACCATCCGGATGTGGTCCCTGGACACTATGGACTGCATCTACAGGTTAGTTCTGAGAGAGAGAGAGATAGAGAGAGAGAGAGAGAGAGAGAGAGAGAGAGAGAGAGAGAGAGAGAGAGAGAGAGGGAGGCTGGTTGTGTGGATGAGCAATTAGAAGCACCTTGCTTTACATCTCAGCTGCTGAACTGAATAGACTGGTTTCCACTAAAAGGCCACCTTGATGATAGATGAGTGTTAGAGATGTCTGAAGCTTATAGGTTGTGTAGACCTATTCCCTCAGCAGCCTCTGTGATACTGAGATTGGGGTCAGCATCACTTTCGGGCCGGTGGTCTATATAACCTTAAATACATTCACAGCCCTACAGTGGCCAAAAAGAAGTGTTGCCTATCCCTTCCTATCCTATCCTATCCTATCCTATACCCTAACTCGAAGGTGGTTGGGGCACCACAGATGATCGTTTAACCAGCGAACTCCATTTTTCTCTGTCCTCAGTAACCCTCAGGGTCAAGCCAGTCCATCCTCGAATGTTGTCCTCCCACCTCTTTTTTCTGTCTCCCTCTTCTTCTGCCTCCTTGCACCGTGCCTTGCAGATGGTCTTTGCAAGACCTGACGCTTTGGTGATGTTGCCATACCATCGGAGTTTCCGTTTCTTCACCACTGTGAGCATGTCATCGTGTTGTCCAATGGCTTGTGTGATGGTCTATCGGACTTCGCCATTGGTAATGTGTTTGGGATAGGAAATGCCCAGAAGTCTTCTGTAGCACCTTGTCTCCATGCTTTGTATTCTTTGTTGTAGATCTGCTGTGAGGGTCTATTTTTTTGTGCATATTATTTAGCTGTTGTGTGGACGTGTGTTTGTGTGACTGTTTACCAACATCGCGGCAGTTACCATTATTTTGCAATGTTCTGTTGTTATTTGGTTGAACATATTCTGTATTCTGGGATGTGCGCAGCCTGTTGGTGTCATCGGCGGGCTTGCTGTGGATGGGTCTGACGGACGACAACCTGCTGTACATCAGCACGGCCAGGAACCTGACGCTGTGGCACCTCAACCATTTCATCCACTTCTGGAGCCTGACTCGCAACCAGGTCACCCGCCTACAGCTGGAGGGCTGCCCTGGCAAGACTCAGCGAGTGCTGGCTATCGGGGAAGACAGCAGGTCAGTCAGTCCCTGGATGTTCATAACCTGCGTTTAATGAGCGTTTCAGTAGTAGCGCACACAGTCGGTGTTGTGCCAAGGGCGCTGTGGCTGACGTTGGTCGTAGTCCCAATGGAAGGTAGAGAGTGTCCTAGCGTGGTGTACACAGCGGCACGACACTTGAAGCATTGAATGTTAAGCCCGTACAGTGGACTGCGTGGAGTGCCCAAACCAAGAATAACTTGATCCTATGACACTGCACCCTTGCACCTTTGGGTGAGAGTATAACCCGAGGCCTAGTCTGTGCACGCGTGCGTTCCATCGCACAGACTTTATGGATCCTGACTGTTGTGCCTGACATGGGTGATGCCAGTTACACAAATACACCCAGCAAGCACTAGGTCCCTTTTCCCCCATTTCCAGTCACCCAGGATTGTACTCAGTGGTCTGGGCGTCAGACAAAAGCACTCAAAGGTTGCAAGTGGGCGCCTCAAGCGGCTTGAGTTAGATCCTGTATTGACCAGCGCCTTGAGCAGCTCTTGAGCCGGAAAAGTTCTATGTAAGAACTATTTCATAAATAATAATAATAATCATCATCATCATCATCGTCATCATCTTCATAATAATAATATTAATAGAGTTCTTTTGAATTTTAAAAAAAGTTTTCCTTGAGGTTGAGCATAAGGGACGGCCTGAACATTTGACAGTAAGAAGTCTCTGACAATCTAATAACTGTAGAATTGTTGTACCCCAGTTGATTTGGAATTAATATGTGTGTCGTCAAATCAGGTGATCATCATAATCTACATTGTTAATTAATTCATCTGAATACATTTCTAGTACATGCTTGATTTTGTTTGTTTGCCTATTTTCAGTATCCGGCTGTTTGCCAGAAGCAACCAGAAGAACCTGTCCACGGTTCTGCCCCCACCAAACGTATCTCCTCTTCAGAAGATCCTTGGCGTCTGCTACAGCCGGGAGTTCAATGTCATATTTGTTCTAATCCACCCTCGCCTCATCTGGGTCTACACCACAAGGTAAAGTGGCTCAGAGGTACAATGCTTGTCTGGAAAGCTGGGCCAGAACCTGGGATCAAATAACTACAGGGATGAGTTCTTGTCACTCAAAGGAGTGGACGTTTTCTTCAATCAGTTGTTGCTCACACCGCCCAGTTGTTTTAGGTAGTTTGACTGTGCACTTGATGCTGTAAGTTAGCATTTTGAGTGGTTTGAGTGAGATCCCGATTTCAACTAGTCTCTTGGGCAGCCCTTTAAGGTGGTAAAAGCGGTATATAAGAGAGTAAGAATTGGGTTTTTAAAAACACTTTTTATGGCAGTACTTAATAGGTGATTAAAATTAACCCCCTGTTAAAATTTGCTGATAACTTTTGCAACTGGTTCTACTTTGGCATGAAACTAAATGTATCTAAGACTTACAGAGAACTTAATTGCTGATCTCAAAGGTCATCTTATAATAACGAGAGCTGCCCAGATTGAAACTTGATCTTACAGCTTATGTTAACTAAGCTGTCTCACACTGTGTCAGGTAATGAGGCCAACATTGGCACTTTTGTCACTATAAGATGAAACCAGAGACCAGCAATTACATTCTGCCACTGCAAGGGTCCCAGTTCATTTTTGTTTCATGCAAATGCGGTATATTTACAAAAGTGATCAGCCATTGTCAGTAGTTACTTTTCAGCCATCCTGTACTTTAGAAATGTGTGTGGTAGACATAACACACAAACAGTATATGTAGTATGTAATGCCTGACATGAGGTGACTGGTGTTTTTGTTGGGTTGTTATCAGGACTGACCCAGCCTGCCGCATCGCCGTGTGGGACGTGTTTCACATTCAGTCATACCCTGGATCTTCAGGTCACAAGCCTGATGCTGCTCTACAAGACAGGTAAGGTTATTGGTGGTGTGTTTTTATTTTTGTTTCTTCTGCCTCTCCGTAGATAGATCTATATATAGAAACATTTGCGGCACTAAGAAATGTCCGGCAAATACACAGAGAAAGGCAAGTCTCGGACTAAACCTGTGCAACAATCATCACTGGCTGTAATTGTGTTTCAAAGTGGGATAACTGATATTGTCTGGTTCAGTTATTTTTTTACAGGACTGTTCCGTGCATCAGACTTTGAATTTCTTTAGCTTGTTCACCTGTTCAGATTCTTTAACGCTTTTTTCATTGTACTACTGTTTGCATACAAGGTAAGATTTTTTTGCATTTCGCTCCCAGCACCGTTACATTGGTGTCATGGAATGCTTCCTTTTTTTTCTTTTCTTTTTTAAATATGAAAGGAGAACAACTAGTTTTTAAATGTGTACCCTATAGATCGCAACCTCTAATACATTTTGTTTTTTTGTTTTTGTTATTGTTTTTTTTTGGCACAGCATTTATTTAGTATACAGATGAACATTGTCTGGAGCACCAACGTAACTTTGACAGTACCATTCCCTTACTAGTGTGCAACGTAGGCTTTGGTTTTATTGAAACATTATTGTCAAGTTAAAAGATGGATGCCTGTTGATCTATTTTATAAGTGAAAAGACAACAAAGAACAAGTAATATTGTTTGATTGATGGGGTGTCTGAGAATGTTTATGTGAAGTAATGATAAAGCTGTAGGTGATGTTTTTTCTTTTCTTTTTCTTTTTTTTGTGTGTGTGTGACGGTGCTATTACACACCAGCTCAGTGCCTATGTGAGCAGCACTGTTTAGTGCCTCCACATTTTGCTGGCTGCGGGCTATTTATAGCTTGCCTGCACCCTCCCTTCCAGTGAAAGGAAAGGAAAGGTAGCATCGGCGAAGCTATTTATAGCTAGTCTGGCTGACCTAACCTCAAAACTAAAAAAGCTTTGGTCGAGTCGGTGTGATTGTCCTTGTCATGTTTCATCCTTTTGGTATGTTGCCCACATGTCAAATTTCCTTGAGGGTAAAACTAGGGTCAATGTATTTTCTTGTGTCTTTTACAGTTTAGGATGCATGAGCACTTTATATCTCAGTACACCTGAAACTAAAAAGTGGTTAGGCAGAACAAGGATAATGCTAGGGAAAAGTTTCATTTATGTTGCTACTGCTTTTGTGATGTTGACAGACCTTCACTGTCCAGCAACAAGGCAGGCCCCAGTCACCGTGCCACAGAGAATGGCGTTGGAAATGAACTGCCCTGCCCCTGTCACTGTGTGTGTATCCTCAAGTCAACGGCCATGGTGTGGACTGATGAAGGATTCTGTTGTCCTGTCAGACACTCCTACCTTCTGCTTGGGCTGGAGGTAATAATGACAGTCGTCCATATCAACATCGTTACCATCATCCTCATCATCTTCTTAATCATCACCATCATTATCATCATCATCATTGTCTTCATTATCATCATTACCGTCACTATTATCGCCATCATCAACATCAGCAGCAGCATTATGAGCACCATCACCATCACAACCATCATCACCATTATTACCTCCACTACTACCACCACCACCTCACCATAACCATCATGATCATCATCGTCATCATCATCATTATCACCACCACTTCTGTCATTGACAGCAGGACAATTTTGTTTCTTCTTCTGAAGAATGATTTACCTGAATTGGTGGTGAGATATTTTTATCACTGGAGTAAACTTTGTGTAATAGTTTTTTTAACGGTAGTTCACTCCCCTTCCCCACACCCCACCCCTGCCCCTTCCCTCAGCTCCTCCCCCACCCCCTCGAGACACTGAATAGAACGTGATCATACTGTCAAAAGAGCAGGTAGTGATAACAGGCTAACATAAACATGCATAGGGTGTAATCTTTGGCCAGGAGCGTTCAACAGTGGGCTGAGTGCTGCATTTCGACCTGTCGGGCAGCTTGACTCAGGTCTTGTTCTCTTGAGCAGTTCTTTAAGCTGGTGTTTACATCATGAGAATAATGTTCTTTTTTTGTTTAAATAGGCAAAACACAAAGGTTTGGGCCAACAGCAAAAGTGAGGGTTGTATGTTCAAGGGCTGCCAAGCTAACCACAATTTCGGGGCCCGATGGGGCCCGCATTGGGCAGCCCGATGGGGCCCGGATCGGGCTACCGATCGGGGCCCGATAGGGCAAATGGAAATTGGAACCGATTCGGGCAAAGATCGGGCGATCGTCGGGCTACCCGAAACTTACCCGATCGTAACCCAACCTTTGCCGAACGGTAACCCGATTCCGGCAAAGATCGGGCATACGTCAGGATACCCAACACCAACCCTATTGTAACCCAACTTAAACCAGAAACAACCCCAATAATGCCCCATCCCTGGCCAATGCTGATTTACCCTAAAATCATATCCCACATATTGTTTATGATATGTGATTGCATGAAGAAAGAATTGAGATGTCTGGTGTTAATAGGGACTGTCGGCACAGGCGTTTTTGTTTTCGGAAGTCCTTGCTTGGTGTGTCCCCACTTAAGTATTTACACACCATTTCGATAACGATATAGCCTATATTAATGTGATCTTCATCGCTATGGAATCCGTGTGTAAATACATAAACGAAAGGCAAAGCCCCCAAAAACAACCACAGCGGAATAGGTTTTCGCAGGCAAACACAATATCTGAGCACATTCAACTGTAGAAGAAAACTGTAGAAAAGTGGCGCCTAAGTTCAACCGGAAAAGACCACCAGTAATGGGCACGGAAATTTACCCTTGGCTTATAATGTATAAATAAATACAATAGTTAAAAGAAACACTTTAACAATATTTTACATATGGTATGATAAAAATTAAGAATTATAAGCACAATTAAATAATGATATCTTGCTGAATTGATTTTGTATAAATATTTTTCACATACCTACGCCGCAGCATATGTGAAGCAGACGAAACATTCCAGACAGTTTAGCCAATTAGAAGCGAGAGTAGGCCTATGTTAGCATGTGCGCAGCGTGGCTTTGTGGTGGGGCAGAATCGGGTGGCACACGGGAAGGCGAATCGTTACGCATCTACATTTCTCGACTCCGCTACGCATCGGGTTTTTGTAGGGCTATGTGGGTCCCTACTAAAACCCAACAAAAGTCGGGATGCCCTATGCGGCCCCAGTGGGGCCCCGATCGGGCTGGTTTGCTGGGTGCCCCGCGTTTACAGTTTTTTTGTGTGTTAAGGACTACTATATATGACCCTCATATCAGGAGATAACATTGAACTGGCTCTACTGTGGCAGCTTTGGGGGTCCAGGATGGGCTACAGGGACCAATCCCAATGCCAACTGTCCTGAAAGCGCCTCCCTCGCCCCCCATCTCCCCACCCACCCACCCCTTTTTTTTTTCTTTTTTTAAAAGCCAAGAAGAGAGAATTTACGGGGATGTACACTGGGCAAGGCATTCTCCACTGTAGTACAACTTTCACCCAGTTACTGGGATAGCAGTGACCTCCTCTGCTGTTTTGATCGTCATAGTCGGAAATAACAGAATAACCAACAGCCTTTTTTTTTTTGCAGGATGGGAGGGTGCTGTTTATGGATCCAGTCATCAAAGGACAGAAGTACATGGATTTCAAGGTCTCCAAGGACCCAGTAAGAACTGATATCTCTGTCTAAAATGATGATGTTTACTATCCAATCTAATCTAATGCAAATACAATACAATACAATACAATACAACATTATTGTCCAATTTAAAAAAATTGCCTTTGGCATGCTGTCCGTGCATGCACCAGCGTAAGTAAAGACTTTAGAGAAAACACTACCACCAACAAAATGTAAGAAAATCTGTTTATAAGTGATTATAATATGTACAGACATCAACAACTAGGAAAGCATTCGCACAATTTAACTCCTACCAAGAGCAGACTGTAAACAACTTTCCCCTGCCATGTTCTGATTCAAAGTGAGGCAAACTACAGTCTACTCTCAATAACGAATTGAACTGCATGCGGATACAAAAAAGTAGGAATACTCTTGTCTTTGCCTGTACATTTCATATACAGAGCATCAAAAACCATTTGTAACGGAGGGTTTTTGTGTATTATAATCTAAATAAATATATGTATATACTACGTTTAATCTAATGAATGAGTGTGTGAGTGTGGCTGTCTGACGCTCAGTATAAAGGTGTGTGTTCTATCTCTGTTTACTTTAACTTCTCATCCTTCACCACACACATGCTTACAGACAAGGAAAAAGTCTTACACAATTGTTTCTCTTTGCCCTTCTGTTATACTATTTCTCATTCAAACATGATCATACACATTAAACCATGTACATATACATTAAATTCACAGATACATCAAATCATACAATTACTTCCAGTTCCAGCATATAAATGAATCACACAGATGATAAATAAGTGCACCCAGTTAAGGTAATACTTTCACCCAGTCACGTTGATGAGTGCACACCGTTTACTCAGTAAGTTCACGCAGTCCTTTCTTTTATAAGTGCACACAGTTTCTCTCAGAATTCAACACTAGTAGAAGTCGTTGTCCCTTTCTAAGGACGTCACTCGACTCTTCTCTTTTTCATTAGCATCGAAGCACAGACTTCATTTCGATGATTTGAATATTCTAAATTTCACAGTTTCTATTTACTGTATGTCGCGGATCAAACACTCCCAGCGCGGAATTCACAGCCGACGCTGGGGTCACAGCCACACACTGAAGACGCTGCAGTTGTCTTCGTGGCGTAGATCCGGAAGTTTACTACTGCACCGTTGTTGCACGTCTGCCCCAGTGATGATGCAGAAGGAGAGCTACGGCGATGATGGCATCCACATCCCGTTAGGTAGATGTTGTCATGTGGATCAGACCCATCCGCCGCACATCAGGGGTACTTCGCTCCGTAACCGCCCCGCTGTATACAACATGTACACAATCGTAAATTTTTGCTCTTATCCTTAAAGAGACTGTATGTCTTTATAGCTCACATTGAGTAAGGATCATTTCCCTTTGTAGAATGTCTCTACACGCCACCACAACACTACAATCACTACTGTCACCATTCCTGTGACAATACCTAGCATAGCCACTTTACACACATTGCATAGGCTACACACAATGGACTATGAGCCAAATATTACAAACACAGCTCACCTTCATTTTATAACATATTTATACCCATTCATTCATCAATAGATATACAAATTACACAACTGAAATACGTTCCTATTTCAGCCCCATATCCACATATGAATGAATATAAAAATGGCATCATAATTACAAACTGAGTCACACATACATGTATACACATGATCAAATAAATATTGACACGAGTTATCGAACTTTGTTTTCAAACATGGGTTCTTCTGTACCCTAAACGTACCACTTTACAAAAAGCAATATTCTTCCTTCTTCGTAAGGATAGCTTAGCAGTTCATTATAAATACCACTAATAATAATAATAATAACAAATACCTGTATTCTTATACAGCTAAAGTCCTAAAGAATCAGGTCTTTCCAGAGCACCCACGAAAACGTCCTCTCGCTTAGGCTGATGTATAGTCTCTGATCTAACAACAGTTCACAAACTATTCGAAAATTAACGCAGTGACGTCATCACGTCTTCATAAACAAATGTGTACGAACTGCGGTCGTTACACCATTATAGGATTCACACAGCGCAGACCTCCTATCAGCACAAAAGCAAGGACAAATACCCATAAGTATAATAATGATAATAAGGGATGCTATATGAACCTTATTCCTAAACCAGACACAAAGCGCAGCACGATCTGTAACCAAAATACACGCTCACATGTTACAGACCTACATACACAACAAACACTCATTAATCACTTAATAGTGTGATGTAATGTATAACCCCCGTCAGTTTTTGGCTTGTATGGTGTTCTTCTGTTTACTTTTCTGTACTTGAGGCGTTTTGAACTTGTTATCACTTCTAGGAAGAAACAATACGAAAACTGTCAATTCGTGTAACCTTGTGTGGAACGACTGGCAGAAGTCGATAAAAACTGGTTTCAGATGCAGGAAAGGTCTCTTTCTGCATGCTTGGATAAGTTAAAAGACAAGAGAGAATATAAAAGTAGAAATGCTCAAATGAGAGGCGTGTAAAAAAAAAAAGTCATTTTTCGATTATTAAGAACCTTTTGTCAAGAAAAAATGCTTGTTCAAGTATATGGTCACACCAAACTGGTCTGCTTGCTCCATGCTGTCAGTTTTTCTTTTGGAGAAACTGGAAACACCAAGACAAGAAGATGGTAAAAATGATCTATATTTTGATGTTAAAAAAACAAACAAAAAAAACCAACTTTGTTTATACAAAATGTCATCCAACTATGATCATATCAGTCAATCTTCATGCTGTGAGACTTTTTGTTTTGTTTTGATTCTAACACACTTACAGTTTTCCGCTGGATGGGATGAAGTGACAGGAGAGACGGTTTATTACTGGGTCAGTATGCTAAAGCCACAAGCTTTATTTCAGTGGGAGAGATGACAGTTATGAACACGGTGTTGGATTCTTGGTCCACAAAGACTGTCATGGGTTGCCGCCAAGTCTCCAGTAGACTCGTAACCATCCATCTGAGAGCAGCCCCTTTCAACATCACCATCATCCAGGCCTATGTCCCAACATCAGACTATGACGACAGGGAAGTCAAGGATTTCTATGAACATCTACAGTCTGTCCTTGACCAAGTGCTGAAGAAGTACATAGTCATAGTTCAATTCGACTCAAAAGCCAAGGTTGGCCCAAGATGTGCACCATAAATGGGGAGACACTTCTGGACCTCACTGCAACAACGAGACAAATGACAGGGGTCTGAGACTCTTGGAGTTTGCCAGATACAACAATCTGGTACTGGCAAACACACTTGGTCTCCAGACAATGGACATGGCACAGTCCCGGCGGGGAGCATCACAACCAGATTGACTACATCATGGTCAAGAAACGCTTCAGATCAAGCATCAACATTGGCAGGACACACACTTTTCCAGGAGCAGACATCGGAAGTGACCACATTCTTTTGATGATGTCCTTCAGGCTCCACTTGAAGAGAGTAAACAGCAAAGTGCACCAGACTGAAGATCAACCCGGACAAACTGCAAAATAAATAAAGGCCAAACAATTGTCCAAAAAAGCAACTCTTTCTTGTCTCCCCAAAAAAAAAAAAAAAGCACTTTTTTGTTGTTGGTGCAGTACAAACTTTATTTTGTTTGAGAATGCCGCCGAGTCCAAGCCTTCAAGTTGTATGTATGTGCATAGATTATCTGTGCCTGTTTGGGTGTGTGTATTGGGCGTATTTTTTATTTTGTTTGCTTTCACTGTTTGGGCAAGTATATTTTTATCTAGGAAAGTAATTTTTTAGCAGGAAAATTAAAAAGGACACATTGCTTACCCTGGGCAAGGTCTTGTTGAAAAAAAAGGGCAAATCCTGGTTATTTATTGTATAACAGGTGGTGGGTCTGAGTCATGATGTGGAGCACAAGAGCTTGGTGACCGTGGTGCAAGGCAAACACCTCACCTACATCCAGTTCTGGACGCTGCCGGACCTGGAACTGGCTCACGAGGTCTTCTGTGCCCCCGACCTCACTGCTTTTGCCCGCATTGTAAGAAAAATTGCATTTTGTTTTCGTTTTTGTTTGTTTGTGAGTTTGAATGTTTACTTCTTCAAGGAGTTTGTTCTTATGTTGTTCTTTTATCATGTTTTTCCTGGCACAAGAGCTGCTCAAGGGAGAAGCTTATGCAGGATCTAACTCAAGAGTGTGTGTTAAATGTGTGCCAAGTGTGTAAAACTCATGTGTTCTTCATTGTAAATTGCGTATTCTTTATGTCTTATGTTGGTGTATTTTACTCTAAAACAATAGTTTACTTTCAAAAGCAAAGCTTTCCGCAGTGATCGTCCTATGCCTTCAACAGTGCAAATGAGGGAGGAAACTTGCAAATTAGCTCGCCAACAGTTTCAAGTTTTCCCCCTAATTTGCACTGATGAAGGCAGGGCTATCCTGCGGAAAGCTTTGCTTTTGTAAGTAAACTATTGTTTCTGAGGCAAATAATACACAAAAAACAAGACCAAATGACTGGGTAATCTTTATATCCTTTCCATGTTTGTGTGTTACACATGAACTCAGGGCTACACGTGCGTGACTTCCCACGAGAGTGGCAACTTGCTGTTTCACGTGATGGAGTTAGCCAACGACCCCGGACTTCTGAGAGGCAGGAGTGAGTATCCCTCTCTTATGGCTGAATCACATTTTTCAATGGTTGGACGTTGAAACCCTTTCAATGAATGACCTATAGGCTGGTCTCCACTAAACAGGGGACCTTGACTGTGGCTGAATGTGGGAGATCTATTGAGTGTATAGGCATAGGCACTCAACTTCCTCTGACACTAAGATTGGGGTCAGGGTTGCTTTCAGACTGACTGCCTATATATCTTTACTGACATTAAGCTGATAGTGGCAAAAGGTTTATTGAACACTATGGAAGAGAAAGGAAATAGAACTGTGGTTTATTTTTAGGCAGCTATTTACAGATAATGACTAATATTATGGCAGATAAAAAAATAGAACTGTGATCTATTTGCAGGCAGATATTTGCAGATAAGGACTATGTATGTCAATCCATTTTGAAAAAAAAAAAAGGTTTCGAATTGCTCTTTGCTATGTTTTGTGTTGTGTTTATATAGTTTATTTTTCTTCTTTATTTTTTCATGTCTGTGTTATTGTTGGCATTGCAGTAAATCCGGAAGTGGACGAGGTGGTTGATAGGAATCACCGCCCTGAGCACCTAGCTCCGGTGATCACGGTGGATGCCTGTGTGACCGTAAAAATATTTTGCTCCTGCAGGTACGTGCCTACGTTTCTGTGTTACATTTGTTGTCTTTGTCATGTATCCTAGCAACAGCTATTTGTTGAGGGATGTTGAAAGCACACCCTCCGTCGCCAAAAGCGCAAGTACAAATCCTCTCTGGTGACCTAAACCTTGTTGCTAATCTACCCAGCTTTGCCACCTTTTTAAACAAATACTTTTTTGTTAGCTGCCCCTCTGGTCCATTTCTCTGTTTAATTTCCTACTGTCCTTTCAAGTTTCACCGAATCGCGAACAGCGTTTTGCTACTCTGTGTGAAAGTATTGCAATGCACAGTAGCGTTGTAGCTTGGGCACACGCTAATCATGTTTGATGTTCAGCAACATCGAGCGAGGTTGGAACTTAGATTGGTGACCATTCTTGGATGGCTACCACCAAACGCCATGAAACAAGCATGAAATAAAACAAGTTTGCCCCAAACCTAGCCCATCCAGCTGTGAATGGATACTTGGATCTCTTTAGAACTGGGGGAAGGCTAAGCAAGGTAAGAGAGAGGAGATAGACACCGCCCTCATTAAGCAGGCCAAGGAAACAGGGAGGCTGCCTATAACCGAAAGTTTACCTCCTGTTTTTAAAAATGTTATTGCATAATGGCGTTTTGTGGTGTTGTTTGTATTTAGCAAGGACGGGGCTATCAAGGTTTGGGAGGAGGACGGTACGTTGCTGACGGAACTGATGCTTGATGACACCCTGAGTGCTGCATGCTTTCTCAACAACAACGCCGACCTCATCGTCGCCTTCCAAGCCCACATCTTTTTCATCAGCCACAGCAAAAGTAAGGACGTTTGTTGTTTTGGCTGTGTGAGGAAACAATTAACAGCCTCAAATTGAACATTAATTTTGAGTCATATATGTTTTTGACTGTTGAACCGTTGCATGCATATTCTCTTTACTGAAGAAATTGCTTATGTCATTTTTGACTCGCATGTGTGCAGCAACGTTAAGTAAGTGTGTGTGTTTGTGTGGTTTTATGTTGGAGAGAGATATATATATATATTTAGTTTTTATATGTAAGTTAACTGTTCATAAATGTTCCTCTTTTTGTTTTATAGTTAGAGTTGTTATGTATTCATGTAGGTGCCTAGAACTAACTCCAGATTAGGAGGATAAAGAATAATAATAATAATAATAATAATAATAATAATAATAATAATAATAATTAGAAGAATAATAATAATTAGAAGAATAAGAATTACAATAATAATAACAATAATAATAATAATAGTTATTATTATTATTATTATTATTATTATTATTATTATTATTTAAAAAAAAGATAATAATAATAATAATAATAAGTCTTATGCATTGATTGTATTGCTGTAGTTATTGTACTAATGTGTTAGCTTGCTTTAAATACGTCATTTGAATATCGCAGAATGAGCTAGAATGATGTCATGTTTAACATGTAGGAAAATTTAAAGTTATTGAAACTGAATACTAATGATAGAAAACACCATGATAACAGTGTCCAAGCGAAGGTTTCCCATCAAAATAAACTATAATTATCATACTAACTTGCTTTTTGAGGATTGTCTCTAATTCTGTCAATTTCATAGTAAAGGCAATCAACTCTAAATCTGTCAGTTTCAATTAAAACCTTTATTGTGTCAACATCAGCCCTAAAATTATGGAAGTCATCAAAAGCCTGAATGACAAGACCACCAGTGCAGTCCTCCACAACAGTGCCATCGGGAACTGGTTCAGAACAACAATTGGTGTGCGTCAGGGATGCCTATTCTCTCCAGCACTTCATCATTTTCCTAAAGCGCATAATGTCAGATGCCCTTGCAGATCATGAAGGCACAGTCAGCCTAAGGGGTAGAGCAATCTCCAACCTCCGTTTTGTGGTTGAAATTAATGGATTGGCTGGAGAGGAACAAGAACTTGAACAGCTGGTACAGAGGCTTGACACCACCTCCAGAGCCTATGGAATGGAAATAAGAGAAGATCAAAATGATGACCAACACCACCAATGGCATCAACACGGACATCAAAGTCCAAGGCCAATACCTCAACACAGTGCATAGCTTCAGATATTTAGGAGCCATTTTATCAGACAATGCCGATGGGTCCCAACGGGGAGTCCTCTCCAGGATCGCACAAACAACTGCTGCCCTGACAAGGTTAAGCCCATTTGGAAAGACAGGACCATCAGTCTACATTCCAAGGTAAAACTGCTGCACTCCGTTCTCATCTCCATCTTCCTATATGCTTGCGAAACATTGACCCTCACAGAAGATCTACAACGAAGAATACAAAGCATGGAGATGTGGTGCTACAGAAGACTTGCACATCACCAACAATGAAGTCCGACAGACCATCACACAAGACATTGGACAACACGATGACCTGCTCACAGCAATGAAGAAATGGAAACTCTGATGGTATGATCATGTGACCAGAGCATCAGGCCTTGCAAAGACCATCCTGCAAGGCATGGTGCAAGGAGGCAGAAGAAGAGGGAGACAGAAAAAGAGGTGGGAGGACAACATTAAAAAATGGACTGGCTTGACACTGAGGGTTGCTGCCAGAGAAAGATAGAGTACGCTGGTTAAACGATCATCTGTGATGCCCCAACGACCTTTGAGTTACGGGATAGGATAGGATAGGTCATCGTTTCGTTTTCTAACCCATTACATCTTTTTAGTTCATGCAGGGAAGTAACTCTTAACTCCGCGTTCCCAGTGAATGAGGTAAAGTTCCTTTTCTGCGTGATTATCCAGTTGCTTGGTAATGAAACCTAGCTCTTTCTACTTGTTTTTGTTTTCAGTTTGTCCCCATCTGAAACTGGAAGATCCAGAAGATCACACTTCAGACAAAGGTAAAGAAAATTAAAAATAAGAAATGAATGCGTAGACACAAATGATAATGAATAAAGAAGTGAGATTAGCATAATAGTTCAAACATGGGTGTACACAAGAGAATGCTTTATGTCACATGGGTGTACACAAGAGAATGTTTTATGTCACATGGGTGTACACAAGAGAATGCTTTATTTCACATGGGAATGTCCTTCCCACACCCACCCACCCCCGTCTTAAAAAAAACGACAACCCATACACACACAAAACTAAACAAACAAACACAAAAAAACAACAGTCTTCAACCTCTAAAAAGCATATTTGCTGTAATCCTGTTATCTGTAAAGAACTTTCATTCAAAATGCTTCTTCATCTGCATTCACACTATGACCATTCTAAATGTTCAACCCAGTTGCTTTGCCATCAGCTTGGTCGACTGCAGTCTTCTGTAGTTTGTTGGCTGACCCCCCAAAGCTTGGTGCCAAGTCAGTTTGTTGAAAATACTCCCAATAAGTGTATTAGGGGAGATTGTGATAGTTTGGACACCAAATGTTATTATTTAGCTTGTTTTGAAGATATGGGCGCTCCTTCCTTTAAGTAATCATGAATTTCATCGCTGCATTATTATTGACAGAGTGTGATGCCGTAATGTTAGTATTTCATAACATAGCAATTAATATATATATATGGCTAGAAGCCTTCAGTTCTCTGAATGATAAGGAGTCAGTTGTCACTCTGTACCCATTACCCTGGCTTTTGTGTCCTAAACAATTTGGATTAACTTTGTATGCTTCCAAATAAATATTTTAAAAAACCAAACACATTCATAAACATTTTAACACAAACACACAAAATTAAAATGCAGTTAATATCTCATAAAGTGTACATTCCCTATGCTGAGAAAATAATGTGAGTATTTCAAAATGTTGGTACGGGAATTTTGGGAAAGGTGCTAATACTAAAACTTATTTTAGACACATTTAGTGAATTTTTGCATTGACAACCTGTTTGATTTGTGTGCTGCTTGTTGAAATGTTGACAGAGTCTTATATTTATGAGGATCCTGCTGTAGCATATGAAGGATTTGTTGCTGATCCAGACCCCATCGGCTTAGAGAACTACCTTGTGAGTATGTGTCTTTTGCTTTCTGGCACATGTTCGTTCTATCTGCACAAATAAATGCAATCGCATTTCCAGCGCTCGTAGTGCATCATCCTGTCGACCTAGCTTGCAAGGTGTACTGTGTGAGTACGGAGAGAGTGAAACAGAACATATTTTTCAAGTTTTAGATACCTTTGTTTCCTTTCTGCACCTCTTTCTTTTGCAGGTGCCATATGAGATTGAATTTTCCAAGGATTTCCTGGAGGGCAAGGTCACCTTGGAACCCCAACCTGTTGAACCTGAAGTGAGGGTTTGTTTGTTCATGTTGCTGTTTTTTTTTCTAAATTTATTGTTCTTATATAGCTCTTTTCCGCAGTCAAGAGCTGCTCAAGGCGCTGACAGGATCTAACTCAAGCTGTCTAAAGTACACAACTCAGCCTTTATTGATTCTGATAGTTTGATTTGTTCATTGGTGGATTACAAACCAACAAAAACTTTAAAACTAATTTTCAAACTGTATTATACTCTTACAAAAATTTCCATGCAACAAAATATTTTCTGCATGGTCCTTATCTACAGAAAGCATGATCCTGTGTGCAAGACTGTATCTTGAATTTGATCAATATCTATTGCACGCAGAGTTTGTATGTAACTCCTGACGAAGCGTTTTAGTGAAACACATGAGTAGAGAATCTGGTTCGTTTTATCTTCTTCAACATTGTCTTCATATAGAAAAAGGCTTCAGAGTCCAAATATTCTATTAACAATGGGTTATGGCTAGATGGGAGTAAACTCCTCTGGTACTAATGATACCAGTAGGATAGGGGCTATCGCTGGTTACCCATCAAAGGGTTGCATGTTGTTACACATGGTACTAACCACAAACTGTAATCAGTAACAATTTTCTTACCTCTTTTTTTTACATTTCAGACCTATATTTCTGGAGAAGCTTGCTCAACTGGGGCTAGTTTTATGAACAAGCTTTATTTACACTGTGTATAAAACTGTAACACATCACAAGGAGGGAGTAGCTATAGTCTGGTGCATCTTTATGACAACACTCACTGTTCATTGAACTGGCTCCAAGTGTTTACCTTTGACCTAGCAGTTACACTGTAGATGCCCTATCTATGTGTTTCCTATTCCTATCCTATCCCGTATCTCGAAAATCTTTGGGGCACTATGTGTTTAGATGGGGAAAAAGGCCAAAATAAAGTGTACAACATTGCAACATTGCACTTGCCTGATTACTGAGTGCAATTTAAAAAATCTACGTGAGTTTTGTAAGTCCATACACTTGAAGGAAAGCTTTTTTCTGAATAGTTTCACAAATAGCAATCCCACTCATTTGGAACTGAAAACGGTGGATTTTGGCTACTCTCCAGGAGTCTGATGAAGAAGGCAAACTGTCGCTGGCACCAACAGAAATCTACTGGTCGCCTCCCTCCACCCCCGGCAGTCTCTCCCAGGTTGACCTCACACTGAGGTCAGAGGTCAGCAAATACGACCTCATGCAGCAGATGAGGACCACGCTGGAGTCACTTCTAGGTAATTTGGATTTTGGTTTTCTTTGAAAACAAGCCACAACAAAACAAGACATGTACAGCTATCAGTCTTCAAATATAATTGATTTTATTTAATCGTTTTTATATTGCGCTTTTCCAGCTCAAGAGCTGCTCAATGCATTGGCTGATAGCTGAGGAGTCAAACCCTAGGTGGCAAATACACCCAAAATTGTTCAATTTCTTTTACATCTTTCTTGTGTGGGGAGTAGATTTCCTGCCCATGTAAGTGAAAACTCAATCTGTGGTTTTCACAATAATTATTCAAAACTTAATGGCCACTGCTAGAGACTTAATATAGCTTACACCTTTATTTTCAGTTGCGGATAATAATTGTTTCACATGTAGTGAGAAAAACATACTATGATATAAGCAAGACATTTCGAGGAGAAGGAGAAGTTCGAACAAGGCTTGTTTGACTATAAGTATTATTTATTTGTTATTGCATACAGACAAGCAGAAGGCGACATACAAAGGGAGACCGAAGCGGAAACGTCGCCCCAAGTCTCAGGAAGGGGAAGATCAAGCCCTGGAGATGGAGGAGGCAGAAGGCGAGGAGGCAGAGAAGAAGGTTTACAAACAGGTTGTGGAACTGCCGAAGTTTGGCCTCTCTCCTGGACCCACCCCTACCGTCACACCCTCCTCTTCCCCGGAACCCTTGTCAGAAGAGGAAGAAGAAGAGGATACAATGGTGAGACTTTTTGGTTTGGCTTTGTTGTCTTTTGAAGATGATAACAATGATAATGATGATAATGATAATAATGATGATGATGATCACGATGATGATAATGATGATAATAAGGATGATGATAATGATGACAATAATTATGATGATGATAATGGTGATAATGATGATGATAATAATGATGATGATGATAACAATGATGATAATGATGATGTTAATAATACTGATGATGATGATAATAATGATGATAATGATGATGATAATAATAATGATGATCATAATGATAATAATGATAAAAGATGATGACAATGATGATGATGATAATGGTAATAATGGTGATAATGATGATGATAATGATGATAATAAGGATGATGATAATGATGACGATAATTATGATGATGATAATGGTGATAATGATGATGATAATAATGATGATGATGATAACAATGATGATAATGATGATGTTAATAATACTGATGATGATGATAATAATGATGATAATGATGATGATAATAATAATGATGATCATAATGATAATAATGATAAAAGATGATGACAATGATGATGATGATAATGGTAATAATGGTGATAATGATGATGATAATGATGAAGTCCACTTCCAGGTATCCATCCCAAAGCGTGCTCGTTGCGCATAAAGAGAGTTTAGGGAAAACTCCAACGGTAGGGCTGCGAAAGCCTGGCAGGACCTATGGTAAAGGAATACACAAAGAATCAGCTTGGCAAACTAATTGATTCAATCTGAGACAAAAAGACGAGGCTTCTGTCTTTTTCCTTGTTTTGTGAGCGGGACAGACACCTCTCGCGCTCCTGTAGGGACACGGGGACATGGAATGCAGGACAGATGTACGAAAATTAAATTAATGAAATGTCCTGCGATTTTATTTTTTTTAAAAATTGTAAACAACAACAACAATAATAATCATAATATAATGGATGCATTGTATCCGCTTTTTCCCCAAATCAGCAATCAGGCTCAAAGCGTGACAATATTAACCAACATTTACGGTCTCCCATGTTTTACACACTCCTGCACACACAACAAACACACATCTGTCCCTCAAACATGTGGTGTAAGAAGGCCAGAAACTCGCTAATAGAAGACAGAATGGAAAATAAAATTTTATATTAAAATGTTTGATTGACTAACACATCTAGCACCATTATTTAAAGAATAGGAAGGAAACCCAGAGTAAAATCCCAGGTGACCTGAGAAGTCACTGAAGTTTCTCCCATGGGAGATTTGAACCTGCAACCATGGGCATAGGAAACAGGGGAGCCTAACCAAAGGTGCCACTGGGCAACCGTTTTAGTCACTACAATGGTACCGGACCTGTGATTATATCTGTTTTAGCGTGTTGGTTTCCAACTTTCCATCCCCAGCACAAACGTTCTGCTTTGGAGTTACTTCTTCATCAAGACGGAGCGCCCACTTTACCCTGAAAAAGACTAAGGGTGAGGCTTTGCAGGTCACTGAAGGTATTTATTTCTTCTGGGGTACTCTGGTTTCCTCAATCCCTCCCTTGATAGTGGTATTGGCTGTTTTCTATCTATAAATGTCTCATTTCAATATAATGAAATTGTTTGTCTTTCCTGTGTTTGACAGGAAGAGAAGAGCGATATTGAAGATCAGATAGAAGCTAGGCTGCCCAAAAAGAAGATCCCCGACCTGGAGCTGGTGGCGGGTAAATTTAACTTTTAACGCATTTTCTCTCACTTATTAATAAATGAACGAAGGAATTGTTTAAAATTGATATGTCCTTTTCACGTCTTTTCTTTTTGTGTTTCGTTGTTGCTTCGTTCCTTTTTGCCCTAGTCTCAAATTATTCTCCTCTTTTTCCTTTTCTGCATATATTTGTATTTCATGTCATGTTGTAGAATTCTAGTTACATCATTTGCTTTCGTATTAATTTCGTTTGTCGTTTGATGGGACATTTTTGTGGTGATCAGCGGCAGTTATGCAGAAGGAGAAAGATCGCAAAAAGCAAGAAGCAGGTATGGTAGGAGCAGTGTGATCATAGCCACGTGCTAGAAAATGTTACTCAAAAGTTTAAAATAGACACATGCCTGGAAACACGTGTTTTGTTTGTTGGATGAAAACTATAGCCACGTGCTAGAAATATTCCCTGAAATCTAAAATAGGCACATGCTAGAAACATTATGTTATTTGTTACGTTTGTTGAAAGCTAGCTCGAAATGTTCCCAAAGGTTTTGAAATAGGCACATGCTAGAAAGCATCTTAATTTTCAGGTTGGGCAGCGTACATTAATGTAAGTATTGTAGCCTGGCATCACTGGAGTGACATTGTTTAGGTTTGTTCTGACCATTGTGACTACTCTGTTTTCAGTTAGGTATAAAACAGGGCATGTGTACAACACAGAAGGTTGTATTACGATTTGTGTGGCTTCTAGAAAAAACCCATAAAAACTGTGTTAGTTCAGGGTCAGCACTGACTACAATGGATTGGTGCCACGGCCACATTATTTTGGTGGCGTGACAGAGTTAGTGCTTAGGGGCAGAGGCTGTTGGTCGGAAGTTGAGTTGAGTCCATTTCGGTGTGTACTTGGTTTGGTGACCACCCAGCATTATCATAACAACGCAAGAAAATACGGTGTCTGCCCTTACCATAAGAAACGTGCAGAGATGTGAATGTCATGCATGAATACCTGGCTCACTTCCGAACCAGAGAAACAAAAGCAGTGAGACAGGAAAGATGGTCATCTGCCTCACATAACTGAGAATCGCCTACCACTCTCCTTACAAGCCCCCCAAAAAGTCTAATATTTTTTGTTAGGGATAGGGTTGTAAAAAGCCTGCAGCTATTTTTGTTTTTATTTATTTATTTATTTTTAATACACTTTAGAGACTTGGTTTTCAATCTTGACTGCCACAATCATACTTAATATTGTATTTGTTAAAAATATTTTTCTATTGAGTGATACAGCCTGTCATTTTACTGCTGTTTTATTGATCGTTGCTTGGTTGTTTGTTTTCAGAGTGTCTTTATAGTAATAGTTAAATTCTTGTTTGTTTGTTGTTGTTTTTCTTTTTTTGCTTTTTCATCTTTATAGTTGGCTGGCTGGTTTGCCTGTTTGAAGCTGGATTTGCTTTGGCCAGAAATGAGAGCGTTTGTTTGGTTGAATTTTGGATATATTTATAAAATTTTATTTCAGTGACTTATTTATTCACATTTATGGTTAAAAAAAAACAAACTTTTGGGGAATAACAACTTTGAGGTAGTAAAAACAATAAGTAATTAATAAGGTTTAAAATATATTGTTGAACACAGACCTAAGATCATGGTTTATTAGTAAAATTCAAACATCTGAAAAGATGAATAACTATGACTATCAGCATAAGAAAATCCATTAACAGAACGTGACATGCGGATGGGGGTGGCAAGGGAGAACAGTGGAGGTACTGTAGCTCAGCAGTCCTGTTTTGTCTAGTGGTATAACCTGGTAGATACAGATGATTATTGGTCTTGCTGTCTTGTGTAGCTTGTAGGTAACTGCGTGTGTACTTTGTTATGTCTAGCCAAACAAATGCAGTCGAGAGCGGGCGAAAAGGCAGACAAAGAAGAAAAGCAAGACCTGTCCGCGCCACGACGGACGCGTAGGGGCATCGCTGATGTGGAAATTGATGCTGCGGCGCTGATGAAAGGGAGGCGACCGCCAGCACCCCCTGCGCAGAAGGAAGCTGATCACTCTCACATTGCACAGCAAGAGTCATCTTGGGTATGCAGTGGAAACCTATCTCTTCCTCACTGTGCCTTCTTATTCTTCTTCTTCTTCTTCTTATTTTTCTTCTTCTTCTTCTTCTTCTTCTTCTTCTTCTTCTTCTTCTTCTTCTTCTTCTTTTGAGTAATATCCAGGATCAATTTGTTGAAATTTTGAACATAACTGTAGGAAGGCTATGGGTCTTAAATTTTAGTATAACTTTGTTACCAAGAGTGTGCTCTGGGCACTTGGTTAGGGACACATTTTGTTTAATAGCACCCTGCATTATTATTATCATCATCATCTTTATTATCTTCATCATCATCATCATTATCATCATCATCAACATCGTAATTATTAGTATTATTAATGTTATTATTATTATTATTATTATTATTATTATTATTATTATTATTATTATTATTATTATTATTATTATTATTATTATTATCACTATTATTATTATTAGTAGTAGTAGTAGTATTAGTATTAGTATTATGTTATTCTTTTGTAGCCTAGTACAGGTGCCAGCACCAAAAATGTGTCTACAGCAGATCAACTGGTATAGACTCGTCTTTTATTTTCTGCTTTTCTTGGTTTGGGGAAAAAAGTCATTAGTTATTAACTGTTTACCTCAATTAAATATATGCGCTATATAAACATAGATTGTGGCCGACTGGTCTAAAGCAGGACTAATGCCTTATCCACAGGCTAGAAACCAATGGCGCCTGACAGGTGTGGGATCAATCCAGCATCTGGGCGTTATGTTTCTCCCAATATTATTTCCCAGCAAACCAGCCCGATCGGGGCCCCACTGGGGCCGCATAGGGCATCCCGACTTTTGTCGGGTTTTAGTAGGGACCCACATAGCCCTACAAAAACCCGTTGCGTAGCGGAGTCTAGAAATGTAACGATTCGCCCTCCCGTCTGCAGCCCGATTCTGCCCCACCACAAAGCCACACTGCGCACACGCTAACATAGGCCTACTCTCGCTTCTAATTGGCTAAACTGTCTGGAATGTTTCGTCTGCTTCACATATGCTGCGGCGTATGTATGTGAAAAATATTTATACAAAATCAATTCAGCAAGATATAATTATTTAATTGTTCTTATAATTCTTAATTTTTATCATACAATATGTAAAATATTGTTACAGTGTTTCTTTTAACTATTGTATTTATTTATACATTATAAGTCAATGGTAAATTTCCGTGCCCATTACTGCTGGTCTTTTCCGGTTGTACTTAGGCGCCAATTTTCTTCTAAGTTCTACAGTTGCATGTGCTCGGATATTGTGTTTGCCTGCGAAAACCTATTTCTATTTTCACTGTGGTTGTTTTTTGGGTGCTTTGCCTTTCGTTTATGTATTTACACACGATTTCGATAGCGACGAAGATCACGTTAATATAGGCTATATCGTTATCGAAATGGTGTGTAAATACTTAAGTGGGGACACACCAAGGACTTCCGAAAACAAAAACGCCTGTGCCGACAGTCCCTATTAACACCAGACATCTCAATTTTTTCTTCATGCAATCACATATCATAAACAATATGTGGGATATGATTTTAGGGTAAATCAGCATTGGCCAGGGATGGGGCATTATCGGGGTTGTTTCTGGTTTAAGTTGGGTTACAATAGGGTTGGTGTTGGGTATCCTGACGTATGCCCGATCTTTGCCGGAATCGGGTTACCGTTCGGCAGAGGTTGGGTTACGGTCGGGTAAGTTTTGGGTACCCCGACGATCGCCCAATCTTTATCGAAAGTCGGGCTACTGTTTGGCGAACGTGGGGTTACGATCGGGTAAGTTTCGGGTAGCCCGACGATCACCCGATCTTTGCCCGAATCGGGCCCGAGTCGGTTCCAATTTCCATTTGCCCGATCGGGCCCCGATCGGTAGCCCGATCCGGGCCCCATCGGGCTGCCCCATCGGGCCCCGAAATTGTGGTTAGCTGGGTTACTTTCGACTCGGGCAACATCTCATGAGGGGGTTCTCATGGTAATCCGGTTTGCTTCTCCACCAAAATTTAAAAAAACACAACTAATATTAGGTAGGTTGGGTTTGGGTGCACAACAGACTGCAACTACGCCTTCCCTTAAGGGGAGGCGGCCCAGAATTTCCAGATAAAAAGGGACAAAAAAGTGTGACAAATTTAAAAAAAAAGTTAAAAAAAAAAACTTTTCTTGTAATTGTATCTAGATCCCTCAAGAAATATATGTACGTTCCCTTGTAATCCAAAAATACTTTTTCCTACCCCTGCAAATTTTTTACCTTTTTCTGGTAGAGATCCATGATCTCCAGAAACAACTTGTTTCTGAGGGTAAAAAGCTTTTTGTGGTTACCTGGGCATCCGCGGCAATATTGCTGTGGACAAAGCGGCTAAAGAAACTCTTCATCTTGATTTTCCTTCAGAGGTTTTCCAGTTTGTTCCATACTCTGACCTGCGTTGTGTGACTGGCTCTTATTTTAAACGGATGTGGCAGACAACTTGCAAAGAAGAAACTGTTTTGGCTCGCCTTAAAATTGATCATACTCATGTCACCCATAGGTTCCTTTTGAAATGAAAAGAACCACCGTGGTGCTTTGCATGTGACAACTCCTTTTCCATCCGCCATTTTGTGTCTGAATGTGCCGATTTGGTTGATGACAGAGAAAGATATTTTGGTTCAATACCTTTTAATGAGATTTTTACAGTTTGCAATGGTCAGAACCTGTTTCCACTTTTACGGGATGTTGGTTTATTTTATCGCATAAAGGTCATATTATCATTTTGATATACTTGGTTAAATTTCATTAGTAATGCTAGTTTTATTTTCATCTTTAATTATTTTTTTAATGTTAATATTCATGTTTGATTTTGAATAGTTTTGTATGGTCCTGATTTGGCTCGTGGCAGTCTGCTGGATTCTGTAAACATTGAATATCTAAATCTAAATCTAAATTATGGATTTTGAAATCCGTAGTTGTTTTATAATGGTACGTGGTTGCCTTTTAGGTATGGTCACCCATCCAAGTACAAACTGCACTTGACATTGCTTAACCTGAAACATGTATAGCGAGACCAATTCACTACGTTGCTGTGCCACCCAACCAAACAACACAAAGGATGAAACAAGCGGCGCACGACACACCCATGTCCACTCCGCTGGGAATGGATGCCTGGGTCCTTTTAGAGCCATGGAAAGTAAAGCAACGATTGAGAGGAGATAGGCCTGCTGGCATTAAGCTGCCTAGAGAAAAGAGAGGTCCCAAAATCCTCTCTTCCAATGACCGAAAGATCTTCTTTTTTAATGGATTTTCTCAGCGAATGGAGGAAAGGACTTAAGGGAGAGTTGTGTAACTTACAACAACAACAAAAACAACAAATAATGGCCAGTGTTCCAGGGTTTGCTCTTGGTTTTTTTTAAATCCCATTTGTTTGTGTTCGGGTATTTTGGAATCAGAAGTTTATTTGTTATGGCTTGCTGGTGAATGGCTCAAGATTTGGCTTGTGTAATTGTTGCTGCATGAGGTTTTGCTTTTCCTGGAGATGGTGATCCCCTTTTTTTAACTGGATATGGAGATGCATGGTTGGTTTGGAAAGAAGTGATATTCAAAGGTAAACCCCACTGTATTTGGGAAATTATATTGGTAATTTTGATTGCAGTGTCTTTGCATTGACACTGTGTGGACGAGCTCAGCTGACATACGACCAAGGCGATGGGTCAGTCAGAGATAGCAATTCAATTGTACCACTGTAAGGATTCCATTCCATGTTGTTTCAGGCAAAGAAAAACTATTGACAAAAGTTATCAGTCATTGTCAATAGGGAGTTTCCTTTCAACCACCCTGTGCTCCACCACTGTGATTTTTCTTAGTATAACTTGTATATGTATATATGTTGTTTTTATTTAACTTCTACTAGTATAGAGGACTAGTGCATTATTTTATTATATATATATATTTTTTTTTAAAAATTAATTAATTTTTTTCCTACAGAAATCAAGAAATTTCTGTACCTACCCTGCAATCTTTCTACCTTGATGTAAAATAGTGAGCCCCCACGTCGGATAGTGCAGTGGTTGGAGCACTCGCTACTGTGTCGAAAGTGAAGCACCGTCCGGTGCGGTTAGCACTTGGATGGGTGACTGCTAAGGTGTGAAGCGACAAACAACAACGCCCCCAGTTGACTCAACTGTGATTGAGTACCTACTCTCTTGAGGGTGGGGAAGGTAAAGCAGCGAGGGAGAGAGTTGGGCATCACCCTCATTACGCTGGCCCAAGATAAGTGTGATCTCCAACATCACGCTCCCCTACGGCCACAAGGCTATGGGACTACCTTTACCTTTTACCACGTCCATTCTTAATTCTTTCTTTCGTTCTTTTTTTTTCTTGTTTTATTCTGTAATGATCCATTAACCAGTTTTCAGTTCTTTTTTTCCATATATCATCATTGCAGCACATTTAAAAAATAAATATTTCTTTCAAATGGGCGCTGTTGACAGGCTCCACAAACAAGCATGCATACATATGTTAGAAGAACTGGATTTTATTTCTCAATTGGCTTGTAACTCCTGATGAAGCGTTATAGCGAAATACATGTAAAGGCAATGTTTTAACTCCCTCCATGCTAACCACTGCGATTGCATTTGTCCCCTGCCCATCGCTTCCCCTCAAACCCTAATGCTTCAATGATGGCAAATTTTGTCTGAAACTAAGGTTCTAGCACTTTAATTGCCCACTGTTTCATAATGTCATCAGCTGTAGAATGACGCAGCAGGTTTAATTTTGTAATCACTGGCTTTGTGTGATTTTTGCCAGCCCAAATGGTGTTAGATCCTGACGTATATGCAGCTGTTAGAATTGGCAGGTCTACAGTTTTAAGAAATCATTTTCATTTTAACTTACATACTTACAGTTGTATATTTTCATCCCAAAATGTGTGTCGTTTTTACTGTATTGTCATCACAGCCGGAACAGACTCACCGAACTCCCGCCAAGAAGAAAATGGCTGGTACGCAACGCAAGTTACCCAAGAGGGGGACGCGGCCAGACACAGACAAAGACCAGAAAGACCAAGCACAAGGCACAGACAGGGCGGCCATGGCAGCCAAGGTAGATAACTCTTGTTGATAGCTGTAATAATTGTATGGTTGATTATTGGACAATTGCTGGCTGAAGTATAAAACTGGCCTTTGTAAGTAGAAGTAGCAAACATACAGCGTAGCTGAGACTAGATAAAGCCTCTGGTCTGTTTCCAAAGTCGTAGCGGAGGAGGAGAAGGTCTTAATTAAGCTAGTCTCAGCTGTGCTGTATGAACAAGCAGCAAAACCTGATGGAAGACGAAACAGTGAAAGGAACTTCAAAAATGCTGAAACAAGTTAGTCAAAACAGTTGTTGACAGTTGTATATATAAAATTTTTTGGTATAGTAAGCACTGAATGGTTAGCATGGAAGCAGTTTACTCCCATAAACAGAGTTATGGGCCCGGCCTTGCAAAACGGGCAAGAAATAGGAATACTTGGCATGAACGTAATTTGTGTGTTGTTTGTTTTTAGTGTTGTAACTTTAAACTAAAGTATAATATTATTATATTATATGTCAATGTTATAATCACTGATGATGGCTGTTGTTCATTATTATTACCTGTTAAACCTAGCATGCACAGTTGAGTATTAGTTTTGTCCAAATATATTATTCCAATGTTTTATGGTAAGTAGTTAGTATTTTTTGAATGCATGAAAGTCCAGTTCATTCCTTCCTTATTGCAGTTTTCATTTCATGATTTTGTGTGTTCAGTTATATGGAAACATTTACATGCATGAACACTGGAACATATAATCATCCCATGGTATTATTGTACGGTTATTATTATTCATTATCTCAAAAACTCATATATCACTGTTGAATGTAACCTTTGCTGTATGTCAGAAATAATGTTTGACTCCAAACTTTATATTAATCTTAAAAAAAAAAAAAGTGCAAAGTTGAATAGATTACTTGAAAACTCGGTGTAACTATGAAAAAAAATTTTAAAAAATAGTTTGAGCTTTTATGTGCCAAATTTAAAGTGTCCAGTCAATTTGTGGAAAAAAAAGTTATACAGTAATGAATATGTACACCTTAATGGCCCTGACTCCTACCCAACATACAGTGAAGGTTTAACAAATGCATTTTAATTGTAGTGTGTCTCATTATCCTAATCCTCCATCCATTTTTAAACCCTGAACATAGCAGAAAGCAGAAAGCAGAGCTGCTACAGCATCGCAGCAAAAACCAAATCAACAAAACGGCAAAGAGGGTCACACTGACCGCGGCGATATAGAGAAGGGAGACGCTGAAGATGTCTCTGAAACTATCAGCGTGGACATCACCACCAGGTCTGACCTTTCCTCCACCAACCAAGCTAGGCACAAATCTCGGCGGTCGTCCCAAGGGTCTGATCACTCTGGGGAGCAGGATCCTACACCAGGAGTGAGGGACAGGAGTGCACAACGGAAGAAACTCTCGTCAGCAACTCCTTCAGACAACAGTGAAAGAGCGAACGTCGGCGAAGGGGAAGATGGTGCTATCCCCACTCCAGTTCAAGTCCCCCCTCTTCCCTCCGTACTTCCTTTACCCACAGCCGCGTCCGACGCTCAAAGCATGGCCAGGTCATCCACTGCCAGCTCCATGCGCAACAGACTGATGCAAGAGCACAAAGCGCGCAAGCAGCCGATGGAGTTTTTCAGAGATGGCGGCATGACGCCAGCATCGGATCATGAAAGTCCTCCATGGCCTGTGGGATTGGCGTCCGACAAGGTGCGTCCTGTGTCCAGAGGCTTGTCGGACACGGAGGAGTTTGGGAATAGGCCGAAGTCGTCAATGAGTTGGGTGTCCAGCAAGGAGGTAGTTATGTTCACTTCCTGCCATCTTTGCCTCCATGCCTTTCTTGACTCGTTTTTTTCTACTGCGTTTTTTGCTGCCTTATCTACATGCTCCTGAACTAATATTCCACTTCCGTGTTTTTTTAAAATATTCCTCCACTACTAATATTCCTCTGCATATTTTCTGATTCCTCTTTATTGCCTTCGTATGTTGTCCTGCCTACCTAATTTTTCTAGAACTAATTTCCCCCCGTTTTTTTTTCATACTTGTGTGCTATAATATTCCACTGTGTTTTTCTTACTTGTGTGCTATAATATTCCACTGTGTTTTTCTTACTTGTGTACTAATATTCCACTGTGTTTTCCTTACTGTTGTGCTAATATTCCACTGTGTTTTTCTTACTGTTGTGCTAATATTCCACTGTGTTTTTCTTACTTGTGTGCCAATACCCCACTGTGTTTTTCTTACTGTTGTGCAAATATTCCACAGCATTGTTCTTACTTTTGCACTAATATCCCACTGTCGTTCTTGGTAAAACGCTTGTGCTGATATTGTAATTGCATTTGTTCTTACTTCTGTGCCAATAACGCCACTACACTTTTGTCCCTGCCTTCCAAATGGTCTTATTCCTGCACTAAGTTATTCCTTTTGCATATTTCATATCAGTCTAGCATTCCTGCTAGGAATTGAACTGGTTCCATATGCCAAAGGTCGCAGGTTTGATTCCCACAAGGGGTGAACTTATATGACTTATAGGTACTAGACTACTCAGGTCACCGAGGGTTTTCTCCGGGTACTCCAGTTTTGTCTCTCCCTTCAGTAATGGTGTTGGATGTAGTCAATGTAAACATTTTCAAAACTAAAAATTCAGTTTCTTTTCCCTCTTCAAATAGCGATCTCCCTGCCTTTACACCACATGTTTGAGTGATAGATGCGTGCTTGTTGTGTGTGTGAGAGTGGGTGAAACATGTGAGCATGTATGTTGGTACAGATCATCGCGCTTTGAGCCTGGTTAAAGATTTAATTGGGGGAAAGCATTTATATAGCATCCATTATTATTATTTTATTTTTTTTTGTTGTTCTTTTCATTATTATTATTATTATTATTATTATTATTATTATTATTATTATTATTATTATTATTATTATTGCTGTAGCTATACCGATGTGGTTTTCCTGTCTGTGTAGTTTTCTTAAACTAATTATTTATCTGCAGTTTTCCCCTATTCGTCTATTATTGAGTTGCAGTTTTGCTACCCAATTCTCACACCCTGATGATACTCACTGCATTTTTTTGTTTTACTTCTCAGAATCAGAAAAAATTATTGTCCCAACAAACAGTACGAACAAAATCTGTTCTCGATGTACACCAATCACAGTTGGTAAATAGAATAAGTCTTCACTATTCCATGTCAAAGATCTTATGAAATGTCTTCTTCTTGTAAGTGCCAGCAAAGAGTTTTAATACCAATCTTGAGTATTTAATTATCTTTGGTGCTACTGTGCCGCAAGTTAAGCACTGCCCAGTGCGGTAAGCACATGGATGGGTGACCGCAAACCGTGAAGCGACAAATAACAACGCCCCCAGTTGACTCAACTGTGACTGAGTACCTACTCTCTTAAGGGTGGTGAAGGTAAAGCAGCGAGGGAGAGAGATGGGTATCACCCTCATTATGCTGGCCCAAGATAAGTGTGATCTCCATCACGCTCCCCTACAGCCACAAGGCTATAGGACCACCTTTACCTTACTGTTACCTACCAGTTACATGATAAATGCATCCCAAAAGATACAGGACCATTGTTCTCTATCCCCAGTTTCCAAGGTCTGTGCTCAGTGATCTGGTGCATCAGGCACTGCACCTAAGGCTGCAAATTGGCGCAGTTGTGGGTTTGAGTTTGATCCTGTATCGACCAGCACCTTGAGCAGCTCTTGAGCTGGAAAAGGGATATATATCTAAATAAAAAATAAATGTTGGATTTGTTTTTGCCTCCATATGTGCACCTAATGGAGTCTGTGTATTTTCTGGTTTGAATTGATGTTATTCTTATTGTGCTGAGATTTTTCATCTGTATTATATACATTGGGATCTTCACATTAATCCTTTACATTGTACAGTTTTGTTTCTGTTTAGAAGACATATTCAATGCTGCACCCCTTACACTTTTTCTTAAATGCAAGCATAATAACCTGACTTTATTTATTTATTTATTTATTTATTTATTTATTTATTTATTTATTTATTTATTTATTTATTTATTTATTTATCTATTTATTTATCTATTTATTTATCTATTTATTTAATTTTTAATTTGTTTAATGTTATTTAGTCATTTATGGTGAAGAGAAATTTTAAAAAATCCTGAAAGCTGAAACAAGGTCCTGGGTCTGCTATTCCTTTATCAAAATTTTGATTTATTTTTTTACATTTATTTTTATTTAATTAATGTATTTATTTTATGTGTGTATGTATTTATTTATTTTAATTAATGTATTTATTTTAATTATATATTTTTGTATATGTATATATTTATATATTTATATATTTATTTATTTATTTGTTTATTCATTGATTTATTATTTATTTATGCAAGCATAATTATATGGCTTCATTCCTGGATCTTTCCTAGGGGGGTGTTGGGTTCGCTTGTCATCTGAATTCAACGCAGTGTTTCGAATCTGTGTGCACTGTTTATTGTTTTTGAAGTTTATGCTTATTTCTTCAATACTTGTGTAACCTATTGTTGATCTATGTATTAACTCGCAGCTTATGTTTTTAGAATTTGCATGCAGTTTTTTTTTCTATAATAACTGTTGTTGGATTTCTAAGCAACTTAATTAGCAGTGCTGATCACAGTAATATAATTTGGTTTGGTTTTATTTCTATTTTTGAGTTTTTTGTCTTGCCTGATTAGTTTCCCTTTGTTTCCCCCCCCCCATTTCTCCACCTCTCCACCTCCCCCTTCGTCCCTTTTCCCCTCCTTTCCAGTAGATGCACGTTTCTTTAGTTGTTGTTCGCTATAGCGTTATCTCTGTCGTACAATTTTTTCTGGATTATTTTTGTATGACACTAAAAATTAAACCCAGTCTGAGGTAATTTTTTTTCTCCAAACTTGTACGCTACATAGTATGATCATAGAAGGTTTTTATTGTTTGTGTTTTTTATAATCCACGTTACTGAGGTGAAACCTCTCAAGTAAGCATGCACGCAGCTTAAAAAGACATTGGGTTCATTGATAACGCCCCCCTCACAAGCATCGCAAAGGGCTCCTTCTATACAGGCGTTGTGTATCACATGCTACAACAGCCAATAAAAAGCCGTCGCATAGAAACAGCCACAGCAATGAGCAATGCCTTCCAACACACAGGCTGATAGCGTCTAGTCAGACACCGGTAACTCCCTTTTTTTTTTCTTGCCTGTATAGGCATTCTAAGGGAGATTAGTCACACCATGTCCTTTTGAATGGTCGGACACTAAGTTTAGATATAATTTTAACAAATGTGATCAGACACACACACAAAAAGGTGTATGAATATAGAAGCAAATGGTCATCTCTCAGCATGCATTAAATATGTTAAAACGTGTTTGTGCAGTTTAGACCCCAGATGCTCTTTTTTCCTATTAGCATTGATTGCATGAATAGCTTAATGTATTAAAATGGGATATTGGTGTCTTTAACTGTTCACAGTATTGCTTGTGGATTAGTATCCGTTTTAAATGTTTCTTTTAAGCACTAGTTATATGAATAGCTTAATTTGTTTAAATGGAATATAGGTGATTTTGACTGTTGGCAGTATTGCTTGTGGATCCTATCCTACCCTATCCTATCCCGTAACTCAGTCGTTGGGGCACCACAATTAAATGATCCTTTGACCATCTTTCTCTGTCCTCAGCAACCCTAATGGCTAATGTTAAATGTTTCTTTCATGTAGTAAGAGTTATACTGTAACATTCTCAAAGGATTTCTTGCCTTCTGTGAAAAAAATAATTTAGGGTGGAAGAGGAGAGAGAGAGATCAAGGGAACATAAAATTTTAAATTTTTGTCATAAAAAAAAGTTCAATATGTTATAATCACTGAAACAAAGAATTAAGTGATGTTGATGTATTTTATAGTGCTGTCTTCCATGTTGGTAGACATGCTTATTACGGATGAGATGAGAAAAGGTATGGAGGGGGGGGGGAGGAGGGGGAGAGGTGAGAGGATTATTTTTTTTAATTAAACAAAGCAAAATGTGTAACTCAAGAAAGTTTTATATGTATGTTTGTTATTTTAACATAATTTGTTTAATTTGACAATTGTTCCAATCTACAGGTCGTGGTTTGAAATTGAAACCTACCTCCCCAGGCATTATAAGACATAAGTTAAAGACGTAAGACCCAGTGTCAGGCAACAGGCCATCATAGGCTGCTCTTGTCACTAGTGAGATGAAATCAGAGAGCAGCAATTCAATTCTATCGTGGTAAAGATCATAGTACATTTTGTTTCATGACACCAGCTCAATGCCTATGTGAGCAGCACTCTTAGGTTCTCCCACATTTTGCTGGCTGCGGGCTATTTATAGCTTGCCTACACCCTCCCTTTCAGTGAAAGGAAAGGAAAGAAGAGCACCGGCGAAGCTATTTATAGCTAGCCTGGCTGAACTAGCTTCAAAACCTAAAAGCTTTGGTTGAGTCGGTGTTTCATGCAGATGCAGTACTATTTACAATATTGAGTTACTTTTCAACCACCTTGCCTTGTGTCTTTTACAGGGCGATGGACCGTTCGGGGGAACAGACACAGGTAGGCATGTATATGTTGGAGTGAAACTTTGGAAAGAGAGTGGGGAGGGAGAGAGAGATATGGAGGGCCTAGGGTGTATGGGTAAGGGTAAACACTAGGAGATGGGGGGAGGCCGGATAGGTGCGGAAGATCAAGAGGGTTTTGATGAAGAAAGTAGGTGTACGATTACCAACCATGTGCCTGTATCTTCTGCAGGAAGAAAGTAGAAAGTGCAGGATAACCGTGCGTGTGCCGACAGTAGAAAGTTTAGGATAATAAGGCAGGTGCCTCTGCCTTCAGCAGGAAGACAGCAGAAAGAATTGAGTCTTGCTTGTGCCTGTACCTTCTGCAGGAAGACTGTGTAGAATAATCGTGCCTGGGCTGACAGTAAGAAGTATAGGATAGTCATGGCCGTGCATGTGCCTCTGCCTTCAGCAGGAAGACATGACTGTACGTTCTAAAGCAGGACAGTAGAAAGTATAAAATCATCCTGCATGTACATATGTGACTGTACCTTCTGCAGGAAGAAAGTACAATTTAATTATCATACAAGTGCCAATACCTTTAGCAGCAACTAGAAAATGTTGAATAATCGTGCATGTGCCTGACCTGTGTGCATACTTCCATGATATTTTTGTAATATGATTTCGTTTCTTTTTGGTAATTTATCATTCATTGAGAAAGTTTTATTTTTTGTTCAGCAAATAGTAGATCATTCGTATGTGTTTGCTGTCCTGATTTGGCTCGGAAGAGTCCGCTGGACATAAAGCAATAATCATGTAATGTAGTGTAATGTATGTGTTTGTTAAAAAAAGTTACAGAATAAGGAGAAAAAGGTAACCGACAATTATATAATATGGATGTTTACTAAATTACACACGGTTATTGGATTTTTCTGTTGAAATGTTTGGTCACCGTTTCATTTGAATTAATTTGAAAAAAAGGCTTATTTTAGTTCACATCTGTTAGTTTTGTATTGAAATGTATGGTCACAATTTCATTGGATTTACATTTTTAATATTTATATGGATATATTTCACACGTTTTGTTTTATAATTTTAAAAAAAGGCGTGATGGCTTTTCACCTGTTTCATTTAGTTTCCCTTCCTCCACCCTATCCCAACACTTCCACCTATCCCTTCCAAATTCCCCTTCCTGCATCCTTTGCAATATGCTGATGCATGAAATACATAGTTGTATTAATCATTCTTTCCCCCTGTTCTTTCACGTACACAAGACTGCTTGCATGCAGAGAAGTCTTAGTTTTTTTGCATCCTAAATATTTTTCAGTGTTATTGTAATGAGAAACAAATGCATACATACATAAGCCAACAATTTTATTAGCGTGAGTTATAATACTCATTACGCTGGCCCAAGATAAGTGTGATCTCCAACATCACGCTCCCCTACGGCCACAAGGCTATGGGACTACCTTTACCTTTTTTTTTTATAATACTGTTTTGTTATATGGCGTTCACACCGATCACAGTGTGTTATGTTTGTGGGCGACTTGATTTTGGTAGACTGGGGAGAGCTAAGCATGAACGCGTACATGCCTCCTTTCCAAGACAAGGGCAGTAAGCTCTGCCGGCAGCATCTTCAGTCTCCAATCCCGTGAGACCTCACCAGAAAAGATGTTCCCCAGAAAGGGAGACAACAGCTACCACCTTTCCCGTCTTCTGCAAGAAAGCTGTCAAGGCTTCAGGGAGAAAATCACAGCACAGCACTTGATTGCTCCAATTCTGATTCCAAGATCTCAGGCGCCAGGTCACCGCCAGGCTCGGGTGACACCTTAGCTTTGTCTGGAAAAAGTTTGTGACTGAGTGGAAAGTTGGATGGCCTGGCCAAATGTTCCCCAAACAGAATCAGACCCAGGTCAGGCATGCCTGCTGAAAATCCTTCGCCAGTGTCCTTGAAGAAACGACTTAGCTCAGCGTCCTTCCAACCTGGCCAGCCTGACTACTCTAGGTTTCAGTGCACAGACAGCAGCAACATTATGGGCCAGCTTCTGCAGTCAAGGGGATCCACTCCTGTCACAGCTCCACTGCTGGGTTCTCTCCCTTTTTCTCCACCCTGTGCCTCTTCATCGTTGTCCTTTGCTGCTTCAATAGAGGGTAAGGTTCAGATCATCACGCCACCCAGAGGGGAAGCCCGCTATACAGATAGGCAGCTAGAACAGCACGGCATGCCCCTAATGCTCACCTAGGCCCGACTATGCAGGTGAACAGACTAGAACTGGCTTGCTGCCGTTGTGTGTCCCCCTACCTGTGTGTGCTGCCTGCCCCCGGCAGAACAGGACGCCGCCTTGAAGAGGAAGAAACAGATTTCCTTCCAGGATCAAGTTTACTCCAACTATGGTTAGCTCGAAACCTGATTGGTCTTGCCCCATGATGCAGTATTCACTCAAGACTAACTTGCATGATGTTTTTGAGATAACTTGTTTGATTCAGA
Organism: Oncomelania hupensis; assembly: GCA_036898135.1. NCBI lineage: Eukaryota > Metazoa > Mollusca > Gastropoda > Littorinimorpha > Pomatiopsidae > Oncomelania > Oncomelania hupensis. The sequence goes on along the minus strand of CM072514.1, from coordinate 79,288,595 downwards.
TGTGTGCGTGTTTTACTTTCATTTTTTTAAATTTATTTATTTTATTTTATTTTATTTTTTTGGGGGGGAGGGGAGGGGAAGTTGCACTTGTATGATCTAGATGTTTTGAGTTAATTAGATGTTTTGAATTAAATATATATACCCTCACCCCTTGACCTACTGCCAGTGGTAGAGTATTAGCCTGACACACCGATGACTCTGGTTCGAATCCTGATTATTATGTACAACTTTTGCTTTCCATCTTAGCAGTATGATTGCTCTGGTGGTTCAGTGTTAATTTAGCTCCATAGCCCTATTTTGCCTGGGTTGAAATCCCTGTCTGTTATGTCATATCACCAGTTTCACTTCCATGCTCATTAATTCCTCACCACTCGCAAATAATATACTGCCCTAAGCGAATCGTACTTATTTGTGAATGGATTTTGGCAGATTTATTTTTGGGCAGCAGTGTGGTCCATGCGTTTTTGAGTTGCTGAAAAGTGTATATGAATTTCATTGAAATGATGTTTGGTCTTCACATTAATATTTATTACAGCACAAGGCTTTGGAGCATTGTGATTTGTCCACTGTGTGAGTAATTGCTACATAAGTGCAGTTTGTATAAACATTGGTCATATTTTTTCCACATTGGTTTTCCAATGACTTTTTTTTTTTAATTTTTACTTCAGCAGCATTTAGTTTTTTGTTTTTTTTTCTGTAATAGAATACAAGTTTGTTTAAATGACACATTATTAATAATGTTCAATAATCATATCACCATCTGAGACCACTTATATAATAAATGAACAATATCAGTTCAAAGCGCAGATCCTTGGGGTTAGAGTATAAACCCAGGTCTAGTCTGTGCACGCATGCATTCCATTGCATGCACTTTAAAGATCAGGATGCTCATGTTGTATACGGTTGAGTGCCGGCTACACAAATACACCCAGCACGCACTAGGTCCCTTCTCCCCATCCCCAAGCCAAAGATTGTGCTCAGTTGTCTGCGCATCAGACTATGCGCCCAAAGGTTGGAGGTTGGTGCCTCAAGCGGATTTAGTTAGATCCTGAATCGACCAGCGCCTTGAGCAGCTCTTGAGCGGGAAAAGCGCTATATAAGATTAAATAAAAATAAAATAAATAAAATATATCGTTCACCCACATATGGCTGTACATAGTTCCATTATTGGTAATATAGGTATGTTTGAATATTTTAAGAGTGCTAGGATTATTTTATCAGATTTGAATAGCTTTGGACCTAAAGCAGTAACCATATAATGTAATGTGAAGTAATGTAATAAAATATCTCATTCACCCACAAATGGCCGTACATAATTACATTATTGGTAATATAGATTTGTTGAATTGCGTTAGGTAACTGTGATGGAGATGCTGCAGTACAATTTCTGGGCAGCTATGTGTGAGATTTTTATTGTACGTCATACCATGTACAAAAGTCAAGATATACAACAAAATAAGAGACTGCAAGATTTTTTTTAAAATCACAATTACATAGTTTGTGTTCATTTATAAGTGTGCAGGAAAATTATTTCATTTAAAAGTTATGATTACATATGTGTGTTAGGAAACAATTTTCTATAGCGATAATTTTATCATTTAATTATATTATTATTCACAAGACTTGAGATCAATATTTTAGCTTTAGGAAGAAAATAATGCAGTATTCATATGTAATATAATTATAGATATAGATATATCGAATTACTAGCCCAAACATTCAAATCATTTTAGTGACACATGTTATGTTTATATTAATTTAAAAAAAAGAGTTTATTTAATTTATGTTCAATAACATTCATCCATTCCAAACGTGTATTATTATTTTGTCAACAGTAGGTTTTTAAAATATGCTATGGACAATTTTCCTGCCTCCCAGATACAAAGGTCAAGGATGCGGCTGACTTCCAACGACCTTCATTGACCTCTAATCACGGTCCTTCAGCGCGATTGAACTTTCACTGGAGCCACGCCTCCGATGCAGTTTTTGAAGACGCTGAAAATGAAGGCGATTTCTCCCCGAGAGTCATGGCAACCCCAGTGCCGCCTCCTGGGTCGCCGCGGCAACTGAGGTCAATGTCGGCAGGGAGCGCCAGGCTGGCCAGAATGCCGTCTGCTGCGTCCTGCGTGGACGGCGCTGGCCGAGAGTCTGTTACATCTGGGGATTTGGAGGACAGTTTGTTTGAAAGTAAATGATGCAGTCTGCTTTTCCCCACCGTTGTGCACGGCTTTGGGCTTTGATCTGCAGTGCACTTTGCTGACTGTGGCGGATTAATCCAATGACAGGGTTATGGGCTGTGTGTATTTATAACAATCTGTGTGTGATATTGCACTCGATCTTGCATATATTATACTTCTGCTACTCTTTGAGCTACCTATATAGTGCACTTTGCTCACTCTGATAGCATTACTGATGGACTTATATTCCACTCCACTTTTTGTGGGCTGTGTTTATTCAAAACTACTTACTACTATGGCAAACTATATGACCTAATATCACTGTGTGTGCGGTTTACTGTCTGTTCACAGGATGGTTGAAAAGTAACTCCCTATTGCAGCTTGTGATAACTGTTGTAAATAGTACCGCATGTGCTTGAAATAAAACTTGTATTGTGACCCATGCAGTGGTAGAATGTAATTGCCATCTTTGATTTCATCTCACAGTAACAAGAACAGCCCATAATGGACAGTTGCCTGACCCTTGGTCTTATACAGAATACAGAGTCCTTATTCACGACTTCGCAGATTTTTTTCATTAAATTTTATGAGAAAATATATCGCGTAGTTTCCAGAAATTTCGAAAATAGTCACGATATATGATGTTGTATTGCTTAACATTTGTGCCTGTGTACTGTATGTACATATTGTACATATCTGTACAATTACTGTAAAGGGTGGTTTGTTAACAGTACGTAAAGGGAGGGTTTTAAAAGTCCAAATAAACGTTACATAAATACTGTAAATATGGTGTCCTTACTTCATGGATTTTCAGCTATCGCGGTAGGTCTCTGAACCTATCTACCGCAATAACCGAGGGTTCACTGTATATATGCCACACCGACTCAACCAAAGCTTTTAGGTTTTGAGGTTAGTTCAGCCAGGCTAGCTATAAATAGCTTCGCCGATAGCTTCGCCGGTGCTTCTTTCCTTTCCTTTCACTGGAAGGGAGGGTGTAGGCAAGCTATAAATAGCCCGCAGCCAGCAAAATGTGGGGGAACCAAAGAGTGCTGGCATTGAGCTGGTGTGATGCACAGACACATACATAAACATTCACACACATACATACATACATACATATATATACATACATATACACACATATATACACATAAATATATATATTTACACTCATATATATATACAAGCAGTGCCAGATGACAGGCCATCATAGGCTTTCCTCACTGTGAGATGAATTCAGAGATCAGTAATTACATTCTACTGCTGTAAGAATCCAGTACACTTCGTTTCATGCAAATGCTGTACTATGTACACAGTTATACGAAATGTTCAGTAGGGATGTACTTGTCAACCATTCCAATACACTCATCTAATGCTCTGCTACTTTTCTCTCAACTCTCTCATCCTGTGTGTGAATCCCCTGTGGCATGTCATCTATCAACCTGTCATAAGTATATTCTTGTGTGAAAACTGCTTATATTCTGTTGTGGAGGGAATTGAATGAGGCATCTTTTCCCATGTCAAAACGGATGTTAACTTTTCTCCATCTTATTTTTAAAAAATCATTTACTTCGCTATTTTACTTATATTACTGAACTAACAGTATTTGCTAACTCTCGGTTATTAACCTACTTAATTGGATCTTATGTACTTGAATTGAAAATTATACTGAATCAACAATTTCTGCTTTGAAAATCATGTGACTGCGGTACATTGTGTACATATAAGCTATGTTTCAGTATGTGTATATGCTTATGGATGTGTGTGAGTGTGGGTGTGTGTGTGTGTGTGTGTGTGCATGTATGGTGTGTGTTCATGCGAGTGTGTTTGTCTAGTGAGTGTGTGTGAGAATGTGCGCAGATGCTTTAAGCTTAATTACTTTTAGGCAATGGCGCTTGAACTATATGAAAACTATTTATATGCTGCTATTGAAGTCATTGTTGTTGAGATCACTATGTATAGGTATTATGAACGGCATTTGGATGGGAGATAATCCTGTCAAAGTGTGACCCTAACGTAGGTGTGGGATATAAACAAGAGCCAAGGAACATAACTACAGCTAAGTCCACCCATATTGAGCCATGTTTGGATGGGAGATAATCCTTGTCAAAGTTCCACCCTAAGATCTTTAACCCAAAAGTTTGATTTTAGTACAGTATTAGGCAGAAATGACATTTCACAGTGTGTTGATGTGTATATCTGGATACTTCGGGGAGAAAACTCTTTCAGTGCGCTAAGATGTTCACAGGTAAAAGGTTTACAAACAAATGAGTCATCATGGTCACCTGCTGGTATTATTAGTTGATTAAATAAATTGTCATGCCTAAATCAACGTTTTTTTGTATGTAAGTTGTAACTCTTTGTGCTGATAATTTCTCACTCCCTTCAACCGTTGCCCCAGTAGCATGCTAAAGAACCCAGTCATTCGACGGGTGGGGCCAGGTAGCTCAGTTGGTAGAGCGTCTTACTAGTAACCGAATGGTACCTGGTTCAAATCCCGGATTGGCCAATGTGTGACCATATTATTTTCCCCTTACCTTCAACTGGTTCGCTGGTGTCAGAATAATGTGACCAGTAGTTTGGTGTCGTGTGACTATAATCTACAGTTACTCATTCGATGAACATGGAGATCATAGATAAACATGTGTATAGCAGAAGAGCTGTGGGGAAGACTTGCTGTGCCAAAATGTGTATCTGGCAGTGTGAAAAAATAAAATTATTTTATAATAGTGTCATTATGTGAACTATACTTTAGCCAGCGTATGCATTTCTGTTCACCCTTAGCTTATTGCACTCTACTGCAGGAGAGTGATGAGTATGCAGTATTTACAAGGCAAGACAATACTAAATGAATTATCCGACTATATAGCTTGATTAAGAAATGAAAACAAGCAACAGAGGAAAAAACACCCTACCCACCCCAACAAAATCCAATCCTAAATAAAGCTAGAACAACTGTTTTGTTGGAACAACTTGCCTACAGGTGTAGGAAGCCCAGAGCCAGGGGGAGTGGATGGAGAGCTGGCGTCCATCTCTATGCGAGAGTCAGGGGAAGGGGCAGATGAGGATGAGCACAGGACCTGGTCTCGCATTGGATTGCCTGACCCTTCCCTTATGGAGAGTCAGCGACCCTTCACGACCCATCTGCCTGCCAGACAGAGCCACTATGGTGAGTTGCAAAACTGTTTGCATGGCTTGTATGTGTATGCACGCGTTAATTGTTTGTGTGTATGTGTGCATTGTTTGTATGTATGTGTGTGTGTTGTTTGCAGAGAGGTTTTTGTGATTTGGAAAACTGTTTGCAGGGCTTGTATGTGTATGCACGAGTTAATTGTTTGTATGTATGTGCGTGTGGTTTGTATGTATGTGTGTGTTGTTTGCAGAGGGGTTTTGGCAAGATATAGGCATCATGACCTCTCTGCCTTGTCATTATTATGAGTGAGTGAAAGGCCGTCTGAAATCACAAATTGCTTATAAACGTAAAATGAACATTTAAAACATAGAGTGCCTAATCACTTTGTTGATTACAAAATATATATATATATATTGAATTTATTTATTTATTAATGTTTTTATTTTATTGGGTTTATTTTATTTATTTGTTAATGTATTGATTGTTTTTATATATATATTGATTGTATAGATAGATAGGATAGTATTGGTTTACTTTAATTCAGTATTTTTTGGGTAACATATTATGGGTTGTTTCTCAGAAACCATTTTCTGATTTTCAGATGATTTGGAGTGGAAGCGGCCATTTACTGCAGGACATTCTTTTCAGACAGAGGTAGGAGAGCTTTGCTTCCTGACCTTTATCCCTGTCCCTTTCTTCCATTTTTAAAATGCTTCTTTATTGGAGTCTTCTTTTTAATTTCTTTTTTTTTTCTCTCTCCCTTGCCCCATCTTTCCCCTCCCCCACTCTAACTCTTATACTACCAGTGTCATTCCTTCTTTTTTTTTTAAAAATATTTATTTTATTTTCTTCATGGTTTGTTTGTGTTCTTAATCTTGTATCCTTTGAGAAATTTGTTTACTGTTTATTTATTTATTCAATATAAATAATTTTTTTTTAAATTATTATGTTCTGCTACTTCTATAAACTATCAAGTGTGGTTTGTACTCTTCTGTACTGTAGTTTGTATATTTTCCTCTTTCTGCTTGTTATTTCTTGTGCAATGGCATGCTGATTTTGAGGTAAGATTTGTTTTTCAATGTTATATATTTTAACCACTTAGTATACAGAATTTAAAGTCGGATACAGTTGCCACCTTGGAGTTTGATTGCTCATTTGGGTTCTATATAGTTATTTCTATAGTCATTCATGTATTCATTTATTTAATAACGGTGATTGTCCGTTTTGTGTGTGTCATGTGATATTTCAATGTGCTAATGCTGCCATTGTATTTGCTCAAATTGAGGTGAAGAAAGTGGTTTGTATTGTATTGTATTGTATTGTATATTGTATAATTGTAGAGAGAGAATTGCTATACTAGTTCTTTCACCGTTTATATTTTCTCTCACTGATCCCTCTCTCTCTTTCTCTCTCTCTCTCTCTGTCTCTGTCTCTATCTTTATCTCTCTTTGATCTCTCTCTATTTTTTGTCTCGGAAGTCCTGTAGTGTTCTCTGGGTGTACCCCAGCTGACCTGATTGCCTTTCTTTGAAATCTAAACTTAAAGCTACTAGCTGTTCCTGCAGTGCGTTCATTGTAAGGAACAGCTGCCAAAGGTGTATAAGGATTACCTGGAAAGCAGATCAAGCAAGACATTTTGTCTCCCTCTTCTTTCTTATCTCTCTCTCTTTCTCTCTCTCTTTGTTCCCTCTCTTCTCTGTTCCCTCTCTCCTTTTCTCTCACATGTCTGCTCTCTCTCTCTCTCTCTCTCTTTCTCTCTCTCTCTCTCTCTCTCTCCCTCTCTCTCTCTCTCTCTCTCTCTCTCTCTCTCTCTCTCTCTCTCTCTCTCTTTTATTTGATCTGATCAGATCACTTTATCACCTTCTAGCAATCTGATCTCCCACTCCACCCCACTCCCATCCCTCTGTCTCAGTCTCTGTCTCTTTCCTCTTCTCACTCTCAATCCCTCTCTCCTCCCTCTCTTCCCCTATCCTATCCTATTCTATCCTGTCCCGTAACCCGGAGGTCGTAGGTAGGGGCACCACAGATGATCGTTTAACCAGCATACTCCATCTTTCTCTTTCCTCAGCAGCCCTGGGGTGTTATTCATGAGTGACGACTAAACGTATAGGCGGCGTGCAAACAGAGGTCGCCGACTACCGCGAGGTACACGGTATGCACGAGTGACGACTACACGCTTGTGCCGCGTAAAGTGGCGACTAAATGTAGACGTCCTCCGGAGGTCGTCTAAACGAGTCAGTCGCCGACTACAGGAGATCAAAATGGCCGTTTTCATTGCTTTTCGACACCATAATCGACAAGTTTTTCGTCGCCATCGAGTATTTCGAGACAGGACGCACTCTGGGATAAATACTAATACTTCTAACATTGCAAGTTTGTGAAAGTAACTGTCATTGAGGTGCGCTGTGTTGCTTATTTGTGATGTGACGCGGCTAAATAATGATATCAACAAAATTAAAGGGATTAATTTGAAACCCTATTTTTAATCAGCAAGACATAACATACACTCAGTTGAAATAAAGTGGTGGGTGGGGGGTAATGGCGTAAACAGTTGTAACGCTTCAGCCCTTTTTCCTCATACAATTAGCCTAATGCAGACAATGTAATCAAACAACAAGTAACTTACAGAGCTACAAGTTACACAAAACATACATTTGTCTTGTAGAGTTCTTCGAATTTATAATCATCATGATATTAAAAAGGTTTTAGGACAGCCTATTAAATTTTCGTAAAAAAGGAAACAGATCGTAAAACCCACATTGACGCTGATCAAAACCTACAGCAGACGACACAGGCACCTACTGACCTAGGCTCTATTATTACTCGCGATCGCTTCCGACACTCACTGCCCGTTTTTTCTTCTAACACCGCCTTTGTTCTTGCTTTGGATTTAGTCCTTGTGCAGTGTTACCTCCCCCAGCAACAATGAACTCTCTCTCGTCGTAACATTGTTTTTTTTTTCGAACTTTTAATCTCCATCACCATAAACCAAAAGTCAAAGCATGCAATAGAGGAAAGAAGGTCACGGCCTTCGCTCACGGCCTTCGCGCATGCGTATTTGAAGCTATTCATCGGGAATTCCCCGTGATCTTGCTTTGCACGCCAACCTTAAAGTCGGCGGTCAGGTCGTCACCCGTGCATACCGACTGAGCTCCTTGGGTTGTCGGCAACTTTCAAGTCATGACTTCGCTGTACACGGCGTGTACTTTACACGGTACTCATGAATAAGACCCCTGATGGCTTCGCTCAGTGTCAAACCGGTCCATTCTCGAATGTTGTCCTCCCACCTCTTTTTCGGTCTCCCTCTTCTTCTACCTCCTTGCACTGTGCCTTGCAGAATGGTCTTTGCAAGGCCTGATGATCTGGTGACGTGGCCATACAATCGGAGTTTCCGTTTCTTCACCACTGTGAGCAGGTCATCGTGTTGTCCAATGGCTTGTGTGATGGTCTGTCGGACGAATTATGGACGTTTCGGCGGCGGGACGATTCGGCGTCACACCCTGGACGTTTCGGCGGTGGACGTTTCGGCGGCGGGACGGTTCGGCGCTAGTCTGGACCATTCGGCGGTGCCGTCTTTAGGCTTATTTATAAATAAGTGTTATTACTGTTTTAAGTTCCAATGGGTACGCAATCAATTCTTATTGATGGCAAGATTGTCCCCTATACGCACTGTGTCCGGGACGTAAATCTATCCACTGAACTGAACTGTGGCAAGATACGATTATCTGCCTTTGTCCCGTGTGTGCGGAGTGTCCGTTTCTACTGCAGAAAATATTTTCATAAGCTGGGTAAATTTTTGCCTAGAAAATATTTTCATAAGCTGGGTAAATTTTTGCCTCTTGTATTTAATAATAGAGAACGTTGGTCGAGATTTTTGTAAATATAAAAGTTATAACGTGTACTATAAATGAAACACAGTAAGTGTGGGTAATACACATATTGTACATGGATAGTCGTTTCGGCGGCGCTGTATTTTATACATTGCTATATAGATGGACGTTTCGGCGGTACTATATATTTTATACATTGCTGGAAGGCTGGACGTTTCGGACGGTACTCTATTTTATACATTGTTATATGGCTGGATGTTTCGGCGGTACTATATTTTATACATTGTAACATATCTGGACGTTTCGGCGGTACTATATTTTTATACATTGCTAGATGGCTGGACGTTTCGGCGGTGCCGTAATTTATACATTGCTACATGGCTAGGAGCATAGGTCATATATTTTTATATATTGCTATATAGCTGGACGTTTCGGCGGCACTACTATATATTTTATACATTGATGGAAGGCTAGACGTTTCGGACGGTACTCTATTTTATACATGGCTGGATGTTTCGGCGGTACTAGGCTATATTTTATACATTGTAACATGTCTGGACGTTTCGGCGGTACTATATTTTATACATTATTATATGTCTGGACGTTTCGGCGGTACTATATTTTATACATTGCTAGATGACTGGATGTTTCGGCGGTACTATAATTTATACATTGTAACATGTCTGGACGTTTCGGCGGTACTCTATTTTATACATTGCTAGTTGACTGGATGTTTCGACGGTACTATATTTTACAAATTGTCACATGTTTGGACGTTTCGGCGGTACTATATTTTATACATTGTAACAAGTCTGGACGTTTCGGCGGTACTCTATTTCATACATTGTAACAAGTCTGGACGTTTCGGCGGTACTCTATTTTATACATTGCTATATAGATGACTGGATGTTTCGGCGGTACTATATTTTATACATTGTAACATGTCTGGACGTTTCGGCGGTACTATATTTTATACATTGTAACAAGTCTGGACGTTTCGGCGGTACTCTATTTCATACATTGTAACAAGTCTGGACGTTTCGGCGGTACTCTATTTTATACATTGCTATATAGATGACTGGATGTTTCGGCGGTACTATATTTTATACATTGTAACATGTCTGGACGTTTCGGCGGTACTATATTTGTATACATTGCTAGATGGCTGGACGTTTCGGTGGTGCCGTAATTTATACATTGCTACATGGCTAGGAGCATAGGTCATACAGGGCCGGACCTGGTAAAGTTGAGGGGGGGGGGGGTTACAGATTCAGCGAAGGCGCGAAGCGCCGAGCCTTCTAGGGGGGTCCGGGGGCAAGCCCCCCGGAAATTTTTTTTTTCAAGGATGCAAAATGGTGCAATCTGGTGCAATCTGAACCTTGAAAAAGCCATTTATGATGGTCTGGGACTTTGAGCTTTTTAAACAAATTGAAATGACAAACTCTGGGGTACAAAAATAATCATCTGCCCGTCCCTTAAAAAAACAACAACAAAAAAACACACACGAACATTTATTTATCAGCAGAGATGTTTTGTATACTATTATTATTCACTACATTTTGTTGATCGTTAACAGTATAAAGCTTTACCTTGTAATTTATGAACATCACCGCCCTGCTTTCACTTTCAGTCTTGCTGCACTAAGTTCCTCGGCATTAGTACCTTTTGTGAATTGTATCTTCTGGCAAAACAGTTCACTGCCTCTTTGAAGTCAATATCAACATCCCTGTGCACTTTCAGTAAAGCAAGTCCATTGAGTCTATGTTGCCCCATTGTAGAGCGCAGGTAGTTTTTCAGGTTGCGCAACTGACTGTTTGAACGCTCACACTCGGCAGTAGTGACAGGCAGGGTGCAAAGGTTCTTTAGCATGATGAACAGGTTGGGATAAAAATCCCTGTCACGATGTTTCAGTGCTTCTGATGCCGTGGATGGGATGATAGCTGTCGCATTCTCAGCAGCACTTCGCCATTTGCAAACCCACCTTTGGTATTCTGCATCAAGGGTAGCGTTGTCTGGTAGATCAGACTCCCACAACATTGCCAGTGTCTTCACCCCTTCTGGAACCTGCATGAAACCATCCTGGTTGTCTATTAAAGTGCTTGGCACCAGACAGAGACCATCAACTGCTAGGTCAGCATTTTTGAACCTCGAGTCCAATTCGATTGACAGGTGTTCCAAGAAAGGAATGGCAATGCTAATCTTGAAATATTCTTCTGGAGTGGCCGCAGGTTGGTTGTCACGGAGAGTCTGTCGGGATGCTTGACGAGGAACAATAACATCAGTTGTCAAAGCATTCGCCATTTTGCTGACTTCACCGAACCAGGCAACGAACGCTGTGTCGACATCTCTTCTAATAGAAGACATGCAGTTACTGACCGCTTTGATTTCCCTGTAGGCATCGACAACATCTTTTGTCCTTGTCTGCAGCTTCACTGTCAAGGGTTTTAAATAACGCAAACAATTGCGGACGACAACGAATGCAACGAGGAAAGCACTGCTGCTCAAGGTGTGGAGAAAGCCAGTTGCCTTGGTCAGAGTCTCACTGTCCCAATTGTCACTGTCTTCACACATTTGTCCCAAACAGTCGTGAACAATCAGAAAGAGAGATGTATAAACCTCCAGTGCTTCATGTTTTTCTACCCATCTTGTTCTGCACAGATCAACAAACTTTGTTTTTGTCGTGTTAGGCTGAGATGATTCGATGGTATCTTCAAGTTTTCTTTGTCTCTTTGGAGAGTTTTAGAAAAACAGTGACAGTTCCCTCAGTGCTCCCATCATGTTCTTCACTGCAGGCAAGCCGCATGCTTTTACAATGCAGAGACTCAAGCTATGGGAAGCACAGTGTCTCAGGTAACAGAATGTAGTTACTTGTGATAAAAGAATCAGTGGTTGAAATTGAGTAGAGTGGAAGAGGATTTATTTTTTTATAGTGCCTAGGGGAGAGGGTTGAAATTTCTCCCCGGATTTACTTATGATTGTAACGTAGCCCCCTAAAAAAAAAAAAAAAAAAAAGAGGTACATAGTCAGGCCAGGGGGGGGGTTACGTAACCCCTGTAACCCCCCCCCCCCCCCCTAGTCCGGGCCTGCCATATATTTTTTATACATTGCTATATAGCTGGACGTTTCGGCGGTACTACTATATATTTTATACATTGATGGAAGGCTAGACGTTTCGGACGGTACTCTATTTTATACATTGTTATATGGCTGGATGTTTCGGCGGTACTAGGCTATATTTTAACATGTCTGGACGTTTCGGCGGTACTATATTTTATACATTATTATATTTCTGGACGTTTCGGCGGTACTCTATTTTATACATTGCTAGATGACTGGATGTTTTGGCGGTACTATATTTTATACATTGTAACATGTCTGGACATTTCGGCGGTACTCTATTTTATACATTGCTAGATGGCTGGACGTTTCGGCGGTACTATATTTTATACATTGTAACATGTCTGGACATTTCGGCGGTACTATTTTATACATTGCTAGATGGCTGGACGTTTCGGCGGTGCCATTTATACATTGCTACATGGCTAGGAGCATAGGTCATAAATTTCCGAAGTCAAAGATGCTTGGAGCTGACCTTTTTTTTCTGTTTGTCTAAGCTCTAGAGTTTGATAAATCTCTCCTGCATTACTATACAGGACTGTTAGGGCCTACGGTAAATTGTTTGACTTATTTACGCACTAAAAGTGTTTTTTGCATTTTGTTTTTTTAAATGGTACAGAGATACCAGTAGAAAAACCTTCCAATCCAAGTGCACAGAGGGCCACATTTAGCATACATGTATAAGTTACACACGAATGGAGGTTCAACATCCGATCAACAGATCGTGGAAAAATCTGATCTGCCACAAAAGTGAGAACCCAGGGCTGGGTTTCAAAATAGCGAAGACTCGCGAAATCTTCAAGAATCTGCCTCATTGGTCGTTTCATTTCGGCGGGCCACTCGTAGACGAGACGAGGCATCGCGAGGCAGCTTTGAATGTCACTCGCGAACGAAAAAACATGGCGGCTCAAACGAGATGGACAATTTTGGGTGTTCGTTTTTTGGACAACAAAGTTTGTAATCTACGAACAAGAACAGGGGATTGGGAGGCGGTTAAAGCATGTAAGTAGGACATTATTTTATTTGCATTTTATTTGGGAAAATGCTATATTTGTGCATGTTATGGCCATGTTTTCACGGTTCTGCCGAATCGTGCTAGTTGTGACCACGTGTCGTTGCTCTGTTGTCGCTTTCCTGATTTTATCGAAAGATGGGTTTCGTCCCAGTTTTGTTTGTTTTTGAGATGTAGGCTGTATGGACTTATGCCATAGTATGCCATATGTATAGTTTTATTTATAGTGATTGAAGGGAAAGGTAATATGGGTCTCTGACTCTCTGCTGGTCTTTTGTTTTTCCCCCAAGTACTCACTGTACATACTGAAGTAGCTGAAAAATTGAAATATCGGCACTGCGTTTCTATTACAACTACAAGTAAAGAAAATTTACTTCATCTAACAAGTGTTTTTAATCTACCTATGCTACTATTTAGACTACTTTGTGATCAACATGATTATTAAAACATATAATATTCGCCTGATTTGGTTGCAGCACTTGTTGGTGGTGATTGGAGCATGCAAGGTTACATTGGTAAACTTGCAAGCCAGGCTGGAGTGACCCTGACAAATCCGTACGTACAAGAGATTAAGGAGGGAGGGTTCGCAGAGTTGCCAGAAGAGGGAGTTTTGTATTCTGTTCAACAACTGTTCCCAGAGAAACTGCTTTCCACACCTTCTTCGCTTGTTCAACAACCAGACACACCTCCTTTGTCTCTGACTGCTGAAACCCATGAGGAAACCAAGGACGATGGTAGGAAAATTTTAATTTATTTTGTATACGGGTATTTGGTTGGAAACAAACTACCTTTGGTAATGCATTCAAGGTTAGTCTATGTGCCTAAATTTGATGTTTTATTCCTTGTAAGTAATTTTCCATTGTGTTCGGAATACTACGGTCCTTGTGATCATAATTGAAAAAATGGAAGAGAGAGATAGCGGTGTCTTGGACTTCTTTTTTATTTCTTTTTTTTTTTACTTCTGCGTTTAAAAACAAGCAAAATTAAATGTTGACATTGTGTTTCGTTAAAGGGATACTTATAAATGTTGATTTATTTTGTTTCAGGCAACTTCGCATGGACCCATAAGGGTGTCTTGCTGTTGTTGAATGAGTATACCGCACATGCTTGGATGTTGAATGATCCGGCTTGCAAAAAGCGCCAAATGTGGAAGGCAATTGCTGATGTTCTACAAAGAAATGGGCATCAGGTGACGCCTGAACAAACGCGAAGAAAATGGGATAACATGAGGGCAAGGTTAGCTTTTGGGACCAATTGTATTCCACATTGACTTTGTTTACGGATTCCCTAATCACTTGAAAGTCCCTTTTGTTACTTAACTCTTGACATTTTCAGTGTTGCTGAATACATATTTGAAGCACAAGAATAATAAATATTGTTATTGTATTTTCAGGTACAAAGAGAAAAAAGACTCGAATGGCAAAACAGGACGAGGACGCTCCACCTGGGTGTATTACGATCTGATGGATGACATCCTCCGACGAGATCCTAGCATCACCCCTAGGACGACAGTATCCTCTTTGAGTGGAATCACAAGTATGTATTTATAGTATTCTTTTAAACTGCCTACATATATATATTCAGATATATATATAACATAGAATATGCCATTATATGGCATGCAGCTCTGTAGACAACCATGAGATTGTACAACATCAGCCCTGCAATTATTGAAGTCATCAAAAGCCTGTATGACAAGGCTATCAGTGGAATTCTCCACAACAACACCATCGGAAACTGGTTCAGAACAACAATCGGTGTGCGTCAGGGATGCCTTCTCTCTCCAACACTCTTCAACATTTTCCTAGAGCGCATCATGTCAGATGCCCTTGCAGATCATGAAGGCACGGTCAGCATAGGGGGAAGAGCAATCTCCAACCTTCGTTTTGCAGATGATATTGATGGATTGGCTGGAGAGGAACAAGAACAGCTGGTACAGAGGCTTGACACCACCTCCAGAGCCTATGGAATGGAAATATGTGCAGAGAATACCAAAATGATGACCAACAACACCAATGGCATCAACACGGACATCAAAGTACAAGGCCAATCCCTCAACACAATGCATAGCTTCAAATATTTAGGAGCCATTTTATCAGACCATGGGTCCCGACAGGAATTTCTCTCCAGGATCACACAAACAACTGCTGCCCTGACAAGGTTGAAGCGAATTTGGAAAGACAGGACCATTAGCCTACATTCCAAGGTAAGACTGCTGCGCTCCCTTGTCATCTCCATCTTCCTATACGCTTGCGAAACATGGACCCTCACAGCAGGTCTACAACGAAGAATACAAAGCATGGAGATGAGGTGCTACAGAAGATTTCTGGGCATTTCCTATACCCAGCACATTACGAAGTCCGACAGACAGACATCACACAAGCCATTGGACAACACAATGACCTGCTCACAGTGGTGAAAAAACGGAAACTCCGATGGTATGGCCACGTCACCAGATCATCAGGTCTTGCAAAGACCATCCTGCAAGGCACAGTGCAAGGAGGTAGAAGAAGAGGGAGACCGAAAAAGAGGTGGGAGAACAACATTCGATAATGGACTGGTTTGACACTAAGCGAAACCATCAGGGTTGCTGAGGACAGGGAAAGATGTACGCTGGTTAACCGATCATCTGTGGTACCCCTACGACCTCCGTGTTACGGGATAAGATAGGTTATATATATATATATATATATATATATATATATATATATATATATATATATATATATATATATATATATATATATATATATATATATATATATATGTAAATCTTGACTCAAATTCCATAACAGCAAATGAGTTAACCAAAAATTACATAGCTCAAAAAAAAGCCTTGACACCCGACTGTATATGTGCTATAGCTTTGTGTTAGAGTACTAAAATAATAAATTTTAAAAAATAGAAATTTTAAAATATATATAGCTGTAAGGCTTTTTTTTCGAGCTATGTAATTTTTGGTTAACCCATTTAAAGGAATTTGAGTCAAGATTTACATAACAAAGTTTACAACAGCAGTGTTGGCCTCACACAGTGATTTCATCAGCGCAGTATGCTACATAATCGCTGTGATAAATTTAGGGTTGGTTGGTGATTGAAAACAGATTTTTGTTGGAAGGGGGGCTTAATTTTTTAATTTAAAACATGTGGATTAGTCTAAGCCCCATATATGGTATGTGATTGGCCATAAAGGATTCTGGCCTGGAAAAGTAGGGGTTAAATTTATTTTTGTTCTTTCCAATGCTTTGTAAGCAAAAACACATTAACTATGTGGGGGGTTTCCCATCTTCTCTGCAGTCACTGTGCCAGATGACCCAGATGATGATGATGATGCTGAGCAAACTACTACTTCGAACTCAACAACTTTAAATTCATCCACGACAACTTCAGCCTCCGGTGTTGATCCTGGCCCCTCTAAGAACAAGAGCAGGAAGCGGGATCGTAAAAATGAACCTCCTAAGTGGTTTCAGTCCTCTCAAGCAAAAAATCAGGAATTGTTACAAAGATTAGTAGAGGCAACAGAAAGAAAAATAGAACTTTTGGAGAAAAAGAACTCCCTCTTGGAGCAGCTTGTAAAAAGTCTGTCCTCAAACAAATAGACTTCAGAAAATTCAGAAAGTTCACAAACAACTAAAGTAGTGTGGTGTTTTGGGGAATTGTTAAGTTTGGTTTAGTTCATGGATAATTCTTCCATTTTCTTATCTAGCCTCTCTAAAACCAATAGTCGCCAGCAACTTTCTCCTCTTTTTCTTTGAATTATGGAAGGTTTCACTGTAAACAGGACATTTATAGTGTTGTTTTTTGGGGTGACAAATTCTCACATTCCGTTGATTGTTTTTTTAAGTGTGTTTACATGGTTTATGAGAATAGAATTTGGATGCAATTCATCATTTTGTCAAAATAATGTAAGTTGACTATTCTTTCCTCGTGAAAAGCTGCCACGTTTTGATTTGACTTCATCTGTATTTGAGCTTACAATTTGGACAAATAATCGCTAAATTCAGAGGCTTGGTACATTTGTTTTTTCAAGTTTTTTTTGTCAATTTCTTTTTAAAATTGTTGTGCTCAATTTCCTTAAATTTAGCACTCATTTTTCATTGTTTAAAGTTTGAGCTGCTTATGATTTATATTGCCTCCTGTTAAGTTGTTTCTTATATAAATTTGTGTTTGAAAAGTTGTAATTCTGTGGTATTGGTATACAACGTATATATAGATACCAGGAGATTGGCTGTTAACTTGGGCACTGTAAATAAACACATTGAAAGGTGTGAAATTGACTTTCCTTGTATGAATGTTCTCTCTGACTTGTCATATTATGTCTTGCTCCATGAAATTGTATATACTTTGAAATTAGGGTATGCAAAAGAAAATCATTCAGACACCAACTTCGATTCTCACAACACACCATGCAACACAGTTCAAGGGAGACAGCTTTGCTAGTCAATGTGTACAACAGAGTATTCCAATTTGCCGCTACAACTGGTAGCGATGACATTTTTATTAATTCCAAAACATAATGCATAATAGCACCTAACTGATAAGCTTCACTGGATACGTGGAGCGAGGACAATAATTCTATTGGAGTTGGAAGAAGATGACAACGCTGATTGCATCACCTAGTGGTTGTAGGTGATCTAGTTCATACAACTACCCAGATGTACAAAAGATTCAGGGGGAGTGGGGGATCATTACAAAACCAGTATGCAACAAACACCTCAACAGTCTTGTTGCACATCAGCTGGAACTCTTGTCAATGCAGCATATGGGCAATTGCCATCCGTTTGTCAATGGCACTCCTTCTGCTAGCATCATCTAAAACCTCATCATGTCTGATGATGGTGCACATGTCAATGTCTTCTTCCTGGATGCCATTTTCCTTTATTACGAAGTTGTGAAGCACACAGCAAGCAAATATGATCCGTGGAATGTCATCAGTGTTGGTCATGTCCAAGTACTTCAGCCTCCGGAACTTGCCCTTCAGAAGACCGATGGATCTTTCTACATCCACTCTTGTAGATGACAGAATTTGGTTGTATTTTACCTCAACAGAACTCAGATGACCGTTGTCTCTAAAAGGCACCATGAGGTAATCCTTCAATGGGTATGCCGAATCGCCGATCAGATGGAGATCCATAGCCAGTTTTCTAGTTGGGTCCTGCAAAAGCACTGCGAGGTCAGAGTTCTTGAAAACTCGACTATCAGCAACGGATCCTGCGTTTCCAGCATGTACATCGATAAACATCAACTGCCTGTTGCACACGACCTGTTTAAAAAAAAAGATTAATAAAAAACCAAGACTTGGAACATTACATTCGGAAAATTACATAAATTACTACTACTAAGGGCTGTATTTTAAAGGCACAATTTCGGCTTCCGCCCTAGACAATGGTAACATAGGGACCAGCAGATCCAGAATTGGGTCTATAGTGAACCATTGTGGAGGGAATTTACCGATGTTGTGCCTTTAAGTACTTCTCCACTAGTCCTAGACTAGTTAAATTTTGCCTGGACTGGTGAAGATATAAAAGCACTAGTCCCATGGACATTTTTTTTCTCTTTCTTTCTTGTCACTTTTGGTTAGGGGTTTTATGTTTGGACTAGTGAAAAATCTCAAGCAGTAGTCATGCACACTTGACACTAGTGCGTTGAAAAACATTGGTTTGCCCCTGCTACTACACAACGTGTGAACATTGAAGTTTAACGTCCACACCCACCATTGACGCTGCGACAGGCGGGGATAACCATTCCAGAAAACAAGGGGTAGGGACTGAATCAACACTGTACCACCAGAGCAATCATACTGCTAAAATAGACAGTGAAAATTTGACCACATTTATCTTGGCCACCACAGGATTCGAACCTTGGTCTTCTACACAACAAAAATTAAGGAAAAACTGACATTTCCCATCAACAACTAAAAGCTGTCTGCAAGTGGGAAAAAAATCAACATTTTAAACTTGAAAAAATGCAAAATGTGCAATACAGCATAATAATTAAAACATGAATGAAATACTATATATCGTAGCCATTGATCATTGAAAATGTGTTGGCATTTCCAAATAACGCTTGAGAATGTGCAAGCAACCAGCACATTTCCAGATTGTTTGCAGTTATATGGGGTTCTGTAGCCTTATACAATTATAAAAGATGTGACCACATGTCTCCAAATAACTGCCTTTAAACAGTGGTCAGAGCACACGACTTGTGTGAGTGTGTCTTGGGCAACATGGATTCGAATCCTGACTTCAGCAAACTATTGTGTGATTGCTGGATATTACGGGCCAGCGCTTTGAGAAGCTCTCTGCGCTTGTTAGTGCGCTATATAGGAGAAATCTCTTTTCTTTAAACCATGTATGTAATATATAATTTAAACAAGTACAGGGTTTTGTATGTAATACAAACTGGTAAATACCTGCAGATGGATGGCCGGAAAGCCTTTCCTACAGATGTATGAACTTCTGTGGTCACCATCTGGGCCCTTGATCTCAATATACGTGCCATCGATGGCACCAACCACGCCAGGAAATCCAGCTGCTGCCTGAAACTCTGCTGCATTTTTTCTCTGTTCAATCCCAGTTTTGGGCCAAACTATGGCCGCACCTGAAATAATAGAACAAAAATGTATGTATACTGTATACACATAGTTTGATGCGCTTTTGCTTACATTGAACTAACTTTCAGGATCTAGGAGGTCCTCAAAAAATAAGAGGGCACATTGGGGAGGGCACATTGGGCCCCTTGGAAACAAAAGTATAGAGCCTGAAGCCAAAATAGAGTTGTTGCATTTTGCCCTGAGCCCCCGGTTATTTTGAACCCTATAGTATTCTAGAACACCCAAGAATACTATAGGGTTCAAAATAACCGGGGGCTCAGGGCAAAATGCAACTCTCTCTCTCTCTCTCTCTCTCTCTCTCTCTCTCTCTCTCTCTCTCTCTCTCTCTCTCTCTCTCTCTCTACCTTGCTGTGCAATAAGAGCGTTTCAGACTTCCGAGACCGTCCGATGCAGCACGCCCTTGTTGAGTTGGAACCTGTCAGAAACACTTCTATAACAGTCTGGGTTGGCCAGCACCCAGATAGTCGCCAAAAGTTTTTTTTGGACGGATGTGTCTTTCCCAGATATATGGGGTCCAATCCATAGAAACAGAGACTGAAACAAGCAGAAGAACAGAATGTCCAGGCAATCTGTATTAGTGTACTTTATGAGAAGAATGATTAAATCATTATTTTAAGCACCCTCCACCCCTCGAGGCTTGTGTAGAAATAATTCAGAAGACTTGAAGATTTAGTTTAAATTCCATTCTATATTTTATTAGATTCTTCGTCTCTTGTTGCACGTGCATGAGTGGGCCATAATTAAAATACAACCGATCAGTGTGATCACAAAACAACTAGAATTATACTCAAGGACAGCTAAATATGTATGATCACTAGACAAGTCTTCTCTTCTTCTTTGTAGTAGGTAGCCGACTTCAATTTGTTGAAGAAACTTGCTACACTAAGTGAGGAAGGGGGGGGGGGGGGGGTGCCGGTAGGAGGGGTGCTCATGATAATGATAATATTACATTCTTTAACCTCCTCCACCCCTTCTTTCTTATACAGTCCCTTGAAAAATGTGAATGTAAGGTTGCTTACTTCGAATGCATCCCGATACATTCTGAAGTGGCTTCTGAAATCGTAGTCTGTGTACCTTGGTACAACTTTCTCCACAAAATCTTCCTGGTGCGCATTGGGATTAGACGTATTCTTCGGCATCAACCTCAACAAAGTATGTGTAGTTGTATTTACTAAATCAGCTACAACTGCCAGGCTTAATTCAATATCATCGTCGTCATCTTCTTCCACCTCCAACAGAATTATTTTCCTCAAATCGCTCTACGTTTCCATTGCAGAATCCATCTTGTGTTTGAAATGTCGCTTCGATCCGAAACGAGGCTATAACAAGGTAGGCTGGGTCGTTTCATTCACAACAGTGAGGCGAGATCTTAGAAGCGAGACAGTCTAACTGGAAAGAAACGCGGCCCAGAGACTATATTGGCTGATAAGGGATGTAGTGTCCAAAATCTGATTGCCGCAAGATACTGTTGAAGAATGTGACCTGTAACGGTGTTATGCAAATTTCCATGTTTAATCAAGTACATTTTGTTTCAATGAACTGTAGGGGGTTAGGGGACTCGCAGAAGAGAAGAGATGTGTTTCATTACTTGAGAGAGAATAAATACTGTGTCTGCATGTTGCAAGATACACATTTTTATCCAAAAATAGAAAAACAAATAAAAAATGAATGGGGGTTTGATGCTTTTTTCGCTTCTTTCGCTTCTAATTCGAGAGGAGTTGCGATTCTTTTTAATAGTGTTTTTGAATATAAAATATGTAATGTTCACAGAGATGTAAATGGTAACTGGCTTATAATACACTTGAAGATGTATGAGAAAGATTTTGTGATTGTTAATGTGTATGGGCCAAACAATGATGACCCCAGTTTTTATATAGAACTTGAAGAAACGGTAAAGTTGTATGAAGAATGTGAACATGTTATCTTTGGGGGAGACTGGAACTTGGTATTAGACTACGATTTAGACTGCAATAACTACAGACAGAAAAATAATGTAAGAGCTCATGATCAGGTTAAACTAATGATGGACAATTTAAATTTAACAGATATATGGAGGACAAATTATCCTGACTGCAAACGATATACCTGGCGTAGAAACACTCCTCTCCAGCAAAGCCGCTTAGACTTTTTCCTAATTTCTGATCTTGTTTCGTGTTTTGTTCAGGAGGTGGATATAAAGCCTGGTTACAGAACTGATCACTCCGCAGTCACCCTAACGTTGCAGTTTGGAAAAGAAAATACCCGACATTCTTTTTGGAAATTCAACTCGTCTTTGTTACTTGATAGAAAATATTTAGTGATAATAAACTGTGAAATTAAATCTGTCCTAGCTGAATACGCAGTTTTCCCTTATAATAGAGATAAGTTAGATGATATACCGCTGTGGGATATTCAGTTGACGGTTTCAGACCAATTGTTTTTAGATGTATTATTAATGAAAATCCGTAGTAAGACTATTTCATACGCTGCTGTTAAAAAAAGGGAGGCTGGTGAAAAAGAAAAAGTATTGCAAGATCGGATCGAACAGTTTGAAAGAAAAGAAACCTTAGGTGTGGAAGAACATGCATCTCTTGAAAAAGACAAGCAAGAATTAATAAACATAAGGGATCATAGAATGAGGGGTGTGTTACTGCGTTCTAAAGCTAGATGGGTGGAAGATGGGGAGAAGGTTTCAAAGTATTTCTGTAGCTTGGAAAAGAGAAATTACGTTAATAAACATATAAATAAACTAACTTTAAAAGATGGCTCCGTAACCAGCGATACTGATGCTATTGTAAACGAGGTTAAAGATTTCTATGAGCGTTTGTATACTAAAAGAGACTTAGAAACTTGTGAAATCAGTGACCTAGTTGATAATATACCCGTTCTAAACTTGTTTGAAACGGAATCTCTTGAAGGAATTCTAAGTCTTGAGGAAGCCAGCTACGCACTTAAGAACATGAAAAATGGTAAAAGTCCAGGTTCAGACGGGTTTTCTGCAGAGTTTTTTAAAGTGTTCTGGAGACAGTTGGGCGCATTCGTGGTCAGATCTTTAAATGAAGGATTTAGTAAAGGGGAGTTATCGTGTACACAAAAAGAAGGTGTTATTATTTGTATTCCTAAACCTGATAGACCAAAAGAGCGGATACAGAATTGGAGACCAATCTCTCTTCTTAATGTCGTTTATAAGATTGGATCAACATCTATAGCTAATAGAATGAAAAAAGTTTTACCAAGATTAATTAATGAAGATCAAACTGGGTTTGTTAAAAATAGATTTATCGGGGATAATATTAGATTAGTTTATGATATTATTGATTATGTAACTGCCACGGATGCGCCCGGTTTGCTCCTTTGCTGTGATTTTGAGAAGGCGTTCGACAGTTTAGACTGGAATTTCTTACTTAAGACCTTAAAAGCCTTTGGTTTTGGTGAAGACATGTGTCGATGGATTAAAACCTTACATTTTGACTGTAAATCATGTATTTCTGCAAACGGACAAGTGTCTGGCTGGTTTCCAGTGTCTAGAGGCTGCAGACAAGGAGACCCCATGTCACCTTATATCTTTATTCTATATGCCGAAATTCTAGGTACCATGATTAGGGAAAATAATAATATTAAAGGTATTAAAATACACGAAACAGAACACAAGTTATCACAGTACGCTGACGATACAGAAATCTTCTTAGAAGGGGACAAAGCTTCGTTTGAGGAAACAATAATAACAATCAACACATTTGGAAATTACTCAGGGCTATTCCTAAATGCGAGTAAAACAAACGCAGTGTGGTTAGGTAATAAACGCAATTCACCAGTTACATACATGCAGCATTTAAACATACAATGGAACCCACGACAGTTTAAGATTCTTGGTATTCTGTTTACAAACGACCTGAAGGATATAATCGATATTAATGTTAATAATAAATTTGAAGAAGTTAAAAGATTGTACGGCATTTGGCTAAAGAGGCAGATCACCCCCCTGGGTAGAGTTGCTATTTTGAAATCGTTAATACTTTCTAAACTGACTTATCTTTGGCTGCTTCTGCCAAACCCACCTGACCATACTATGCAATCACTTCAAACAACTATTTTTGACTTTGTTTGGGGAAGGAAAAGGGACAAAATTAGTAGAAAAATATCCATGAAAAGCGTTGAAGAAGGAGGACTTGGTATTCCGAACATCCGTCAGTATGTGTACAGTTTAAAGCTAACTTGGGTTAAAAAGATTTATTTAACTGAGCATAAATGGAAATCGGTTATTCTTGGTACTTTTCCTTTAGCTAATAATCTAAAAACGGTTGGTTCATGTTTGCCACAAAATGTTGCTAATTTAAACCAATTCTGGAAAGACGTTTTTCATGCTTATAGCCTATTTGGTAAACGTATCCATGTGACAAAATCTGAAGAATTTTTAGCTGAACCAATTTTCTATAATCAAAACATTAAAGTAGGGAATAAGTGTTTATACATAAACGAATGGTCGTCTAAAAATATTTTTCAAGTAAAAGACCTCGTTCATCCTAATGGCAGTTTCTTGTCTTTCAATGAATTTGTAAGAAAGTATAATGTCCGAGGCCACTTTCTAACTTATTGTGGTTGTATAAATGCAGTTAAGGAATACGCTAGAAAGAGCGATATACTGCTTGTGAATGATATGGCCATGGGTGATACATTGATTATTAAAACGTTATTTTCTGTCCAAAAGGGCGCTCGACTGTATTATAATCTTTTAATGTCGGATGATGTAACACCAAATTTTTGTAAAACATGGGAAGAAAAACTTAAGTGCGAACTGAACTGGAAAAACATTCTGTATGAAATAAAAGCGATAAAAGAAGTTAAATTAAAATGGTTTCAGATAAGGTTGGTTCATCGTATAATTGGTACTAACGTTGTTTTTCAATACATGGGTATTGCACCTGATGAATGCTGTAGCTTTTGTGAAGAAGCGCGTGAAAATATTCAACACTTGTTTTTTCAGTGCAGGTTTGTGAGACGATTTTGGAGTAACCTGCGTGATGTATTACTTGATAGTGGTTTGGTAAATGAGGCATTTGATTTTTCTGAAGTTCATGTCCTTCTTGGATATTCTCATGACCGTACAGTATCAAAGACCTTCCAATATGTCATTTTGGTGGCAAAGTATTTTATTTATAAATGTAAATTTGATAAGGTACTGCCACAATTGTATGCATTCAGGAGATATTTAAAAATGAAGTACGAAGTAGAAAAACATAATGCACGTAACAGGTTTGAATTAGACAAATTCAATGATTTGTGGGAGCACTGGTTTTTTTTTGTGGGTGATACAGATGTGATTGTTTAGTCAGTTTCTGATCATTGTAATATTGAATTTATAAAATATTCCACGGAAATGAAAAAAGGGAAGAACCTCAGTGTATGAGTGTGTATGAGTGTGTGTGTGTGTGTGTGTGTGATATGTAAGTTAATTACTAAGTAATGTCATGTAGTATAAATGTTGTGATTGTATTTTTTTTTCTATTTATGTGATATTTTGAAAGAATAAAAAAAAAAAAAAAAAAAAAAAATTTCCATGTTTGTGAGAGTATGTACTATTAGCTGATAAGACATGTTTATGTGCCTGCGAAAGTAATCACAACATAGACATCAAACACACGCATACTCACACATAATTAGGCAACAAAAACAATGGTTTAATGGTGTTTAGAGCCTGCAACATTTATTTTTGACAACTCTTATCCCAAAATATTTTTTCCAAAATTAGAATTAAAACAGTTAATTAATTTGACAAATGGCATGCAGAAGTACAGCAAGGAAAATAATAATGAATCTGTTTAACATTAGAAATTCTTTCAACCATCTGGAACGCATACACACATCCATAACTTATACAAACAGAAACAATGCTATCAAACTCCTAAGGAATCAACTGCACACACACAAATTGTTTTAGATTTAACATCTTTCTCTCTCTCACTTACACACACGCACACATACCTACATACACAAATACACACATGTATGCACAACCACACACACTCGCACAAGCATACCCAACAATAACAGATAAACAGAAAGATATAGTAAAACAAAAATGACTAGGACTACTAGGACTTGAAAGACTATGTTAGGCATCACACACATAATGCACACACATTGTCAATATCAGGTGATCAAATAACTAACACTTGCAGCAAACACAAACATTCATAGACACTAACAGATGGCTAGGTTAGGCATCACAGAACATATGCAAAGAAATCAACTACACACATTGTCAATATCAGGCGATCAAATGACTAACACATGCAGCAAACACAACAATACAACACAATACAACTTTAGTCATCTTAAACTGAGCAATTACAATGGCAGCATCAGCGCAATTAGCAGAATACACAAGAATTAAAAATAATTATTACATACACATGAGAAGTAATCCAATCAATAAATAATAAATAAAACAAATAAATAATAAAATATACTGTTAAATACATACAATAAACTAGAGGTGAATGTCATAAAAAGTAAACTGCCCCGGTATATCACAGATAATAGTTTCTCCGCAGAAAGCTACAATACAAAATGTACATCCCAACAATACAATACCATACAACACAATGCCACACAACTTCATTCCTCTCAAGCTGGGCAATTACAATTACAAAGGCAGCGTTGGCGCAGAAATAACCAGTAAGAATAAGAATAAAAATTAAAAATGACCATACGTACACACGGAGAGTACTCCCAATCAATAAGTAAATGTGCTGTTAAATGCATAAGTAAACTATAAAATATAAACTATAAAACAAATATCACAGATAATAGTTTCTACCAGCAAAAATCTCCTCACTCTCTCTGGAATTATACCCACACTCACACAGCAGCTTATATCTATATTGTCTATAGTGACAAAGAATCAATAAAATCAATCGTAAAAAAAAAAAAAAAAAAAAAAAAAAAAAAAAAAAAAAAAAAAAAACAGTCCCTTGTATTACATTGTATAGGCATTGAGAAGGCGGACAACAATGAGTTTGAATATCTTTTAGTTTTCGAAATGGGTTGAGCAAAACGACGTTTTAAAGGCAGAAGTACAAACTCATCGGCCAAAATATGTTCCAGTTTACTGACAATCTGTTTAGCTTTCCTTGTGATTTGCTGATTGCAGAAGGCAGATAGGTTCCTCTGCTCCTCACCGGTAATTTTGAAACACATTTTCACAATGCTGAAGAGACTATTTCTATTCCTAACCGACAGACTAGGAAACCAGCATATGAATGAAAAAGTCAAAAGACTCTCAATGAAAGACTGGTAAAACAGACTAAGTATTTTTTTCACCATGGATTGTGCTTGCAGCAACATCATCTCTGTCTCTTCTAAAATCAACAATAAGTTCTTTGGTCTTAGAAACATTCATTTCCAAATAATTGTCATCACACCAGTCTACAAAAGTAGGCAAAGAATCACCGTGGCCATTCTCCGAACCACTCAAGGACAACAAAGCCGAATCATCTGTACATGTAACCTTTTTATCAGAGTACAATTCATTAACAAAAACTCGTTGTTCTCTAAAAGTCAAGAATTCCAAAATGCACAGTACAAGCTGGTGAGGTAATTCAAAATCATCAATCAATCTTTGAATCAGAATATGAGGTTGCATGGTAACATTCATAGACGCTAACATATTACTAGGTTAAGCATCACAGTACATCATGTTGACTAGAGTATGCAAAGAAATCAAATGCACACACACCATCACACATATAATTCACACAAATTGTCAATATCAGGCGATCAAATGACTAACACATGCAGTCAACGCAAACATTAATAGACTCTAACAGATGACTAGGTTAGGCATCATAGAACATCATGTTGACTAGAGTATGCAAAGAAATCAACTACACACATTGTCAATATCAGGCGATCAAATGACTAAAACATGCAGCAAACGCAACATTCATAGACGCTAACAGATTACTAGGTTAAGCATCACAGTACATCATGTTGACTAGAGTATGCAAAGAAATCAACTGCACACACACCATCATGCATATAATTCACACAAAGTGTCAATATCAAATGACTAACACATGCAGTCAACACAAACATTCAAAGACTCTAACAGATTACTAGGTTAAGCATCACAGTACATCATGTTGACTTGAGTATGCACTCACTCATATAACATATCAGTGCAATACTTCAGCTTCTTCTGCATTCTCTTAAAAACACTTTCCACAGTACACACCCACCTGCGCGTTTACACACGCACACGTATGCATGTACACTTGCACACATAATTACGACTTGATTTAAAGTACATTTATATCAATCCAATATTCAAAGAAATGCTCTTCATTTTCACCCATTTGTGTTACATATCTATCATATAAATACACATCGGGGTATATCTCAGACATGGTTTATTTTATTTGAATATTAATAATAAATGTAACTGGCAAAGATTTGGCTAATAATAGTAATATACAGTGACTAATACAACAGATAAAAAAGCTAATGCAAAAAGTGTATTATGAAGTTCATAAATATTATTCAATCTGGTAAACAGAATAGTATTAAGGCCAGAAGTGGGAGTCATTTTTATCCCAAAAATATTTTTTGGGGTGTTTTGGGATTATTGCTTATTTTGCATGTTTAGACTATCTACTTCAATCCTGTATAGTGTTTTTGCATATATCCTCAATGATTTTATGTAAAAATTGTCCCTAACTGCTGTGGGGGTGCAGAAAAGTTCATCAAAAAAATTTACAATTACAAAATTTGGTCATTTTTGCTGCATAGTTACCGCTATTTCTAGCGGACGATTCGGGGATTCCCGTATACCAAAATAAACAGGAAACCCTCATGAACATGCTGAGGTCACTTCCGGATTTATAAATAGGTATAGGCATTGTTCAAACTACGTTCTTTTGACCAATGGGTTTCACCTTCTCATCAACACTTAGTAGCATACGTCATTTCCCTAGACACCGATTGGTCCGCTCGATTTTCAGTGCCTTCCGCGCATGCGCAATCGACATCTTTTGCTTCGTGTACCGACTTCCTGCGACGCTATCGGTGATATCCACTAGGTCTAATTCACAGTGTAATTCACTTCAAAATGATGCCAAAAAAGCATATGGGCAGGGCATGATGGAGGACATGTAGATATGTTTGAGTGATAGGTATTTACATTTTGTGACAGTGATTTGCATTCCAGAAGTGCTTTTTCTATGTGAGCAGGAATTGGTAACTTTCAAATGCAGTTTTCTCAAAACTTTGTTTTTGTCCGACTTAGTTGCACTAGAAAACAAAATTCTCAGATTCTATTGAAGATATTTACATAATTCTTTTTTTATTTCATTCACAAAACATTTCTCTGTGGAATAACAGAGGGAAATATTTATATTTGCTAAAGATAATTTTTTATTTCACTTTTAGTGAAGGGTACCCCTAAATTTTCATGTAAAATATAAACGACCCTGTAATTTTTTTCATAAACAAAACTTTGAAAAATGGCTCTGTCAGTCCAGAAAGGTGATGTTACAGTTGAGAAATAAATAGGTTTGAACAGTACATATTGATTCCTGTTGTCTGAAAAATGTTTGTAAGATTGTATGATTTTGCATGAATTCGGCAAAAAACCACTCATATTAAAGACAAAACACATTTCAGAAAAGTGTTTTTTGCAGATTTTGAATGATCTTAATACAGTCCACTCAAAAATAAATCATAATGGCATCATACTTCAGGTTTTAATTTACCCCCCACTTCTGGCCTTAACATGTAAAAGAAGAAAATACCTGCACAGATAATAATTAGTGATACTGAAAAAAATAAATTCAAATATTAGCAACATAAAAGATATATATATTTTTTTAACTCCACTTAAATATAAAATGTACTGAAACACAAAACTAGTTAGTCATCACTGGATTGTAATGCTTGAAGCTCTGCAACTTTATGAATTAGCTGAGCTGGCCTAAGTTCTTTTTGAATACTGATCCCAGAGCTGGTGCTTCATGAGCTTCTCTTCAGTCACAAGCTGAACATCAGTTTCAACCTGCTTGGAAGATTCATAGAGAACCTCGACCAACTCATACATGCTCAGATTTACGTTCTCATTG
The DNA here is from genome assembly GCA_036898135.1 of Oncomelania hupensis. Classification (NCBI taxonomy): domain Eukaryota; kingdom Metazoa; phylum Mollusca; class Gastropoda; order Littorinimorpha; family Pomatiopsidae; genus Oncomelania; species Oncomelania hupensis. The sequence continues at coordinate 79,258,620 of CM072514.1, read as the reverse complement.
TCTCTTCTTGATACCATCCTGTTCAAACCATTATGCCATCCCTCAACATCATTATTGGTGCACACAGCTTAATAACAGCAGACTTGCTAAACAGTCAGCCACCTGAACAACAGAAAATCATGAATCGATGGATCAATTTAAGAAATGCTAATATACACACACAGCAAAAAGTATATTACTCAATATGAAGCAACTAAATGATATAAGCATTTTTTGGTAAATATACACATTCAATTAAGATTATTTATATTATTTGTTACGTATAAAACACTGCTTACAAGGACAAAATATAGATTGCTATGTACCTGCTCAGAACAGGAACTGGAATGAATAGTAGATTCCTGTAACAGCAAGAGTGGTGCTTCAGCAGAATATTGTGCAGTTGAATGCACAGCTTCAAACTGCTGCATCTCAGGCAGATCTGGAATCTCTTCACAGGTCAATGATGGTCTTGCTGTAGCTGCTGGCAAACAGAATCTGCAAGTCCAGCTTATGAAGCCCTCCTTCCTCCCTGCATATAAGCTTTGTGCGAAATACCTGTGCGGCAAAGCCTATGTTGCCATTTCTCACACACATCACATTTAGCATGCTGTCATGGACGCACGACTTTTGTGCAATCAATGCAGGGATAAGTTGCCATCTGTGAAACACAAATAATATAATTAGGAATTTTCTATGGTCATACTCCTGTGTTTAATCATTGTGACCCATGGCATGAAGAACATATAAAAAAGGAATATTAATTAAATTATAGAACTGATACGTCAATCATACAATACACAATTAAAATTAAACAACGCAAAATATGCAAACAATCAGTGTAAACTCTTACGCTTAAAGCAGATCTCATCTTTTGTCTCTTTCCAATGCAATTCCCCTTTTTCAGTATATTTTATGCATTCTTTTATTTAGAAGTTTACTAAAATACTCGTCATGTTAAATAGAACTTTTTGTAATCATTGATTGATTATAATATCATACTAGTAATAATTACAAAGTTTAGTTTACAATTGAAATACTAACAGGCTACTCTGAACTGAAAAGTGAAATAGCAATGATCATCAACATTGTTCTTCATTACGGCAGATTAAGCCTTTTCCCATTTTTTGGTGAAGTTGAACAGTTTATTCCCGAGATGAAAATGATGAAATATAATCAAAATAAAGAACTAATTTCATTGATTAAAACGGTTCATTGATTAGACCACAGGCTGGGAAATCTCATCTTTCGTAGGGCTCAATTACATACTACGTACGTATGTGGAGGCAAAAGAGAAAATAAAACTGAAAACTGTGACTCGATCGAAAGATATATCATGAAACCATCATTATCAGCGATAGAAGATTGAAAAAAAAAACCACTAAAATGTTAGATACTTACTGTATAAAGTCGTAAAAATCAGCGATTGTCGTACTGAAGCTGTTGAACAGACGCAATACAACTGAGTGAGAAGAATGCTAAAGGCCGCCAAGTCACGAGCAAAAACACATCATGCGAGATTTGGCTTCTCCTTTTTTCTTTTAATAGATGCGGTTTTTCTAAAATATTTAGCCAAGTGAAACGAAACGTGCTTCCGTATACAAAATAATACAAAAACATACCCAAAAAGTTTATTTTAGCGCGGCTAATATCCAATGCGCTTTCGACGGGAACTTTCTTCAGAAATCATATGGACGATTCGGCGGAAAAATAGATTGGACGTTTCGGCGGTGTCGCCGAAAGTGCCCACCGCCGAAACGTCCAGATACCTGTCGGACTTCGTCATTGGTGATGTGTTGGGTATGGGAAATGCCCAGAAGTCTTCTGTAGCACCTTATCTCCATGCTTTGTATTCTTCGTTGTAGATCTGCTGTGAGGGTCCATGCTTCGCAAGCATATAGGAATATGGAGATGAACAGGGAGCGCAGCAGTCTTACTTTGGAATGTAGACTGATGGTCCTGTCTTTCCAAATGGGCTTCAACCTTGTCAGGGCAGCAGTTGTTTGTGCGATCCTGGAGAGGACTTCCTGTCGGGACCCATTGTCTGATACAATGGCTCCTAAATATTTGAAGCTATGCACTGTGTTGAGGGATTCAAGTTCTTGTTCTTCTTCAGCCAATCCATCAATGTCATCCGCAAAACGAAGATTGGAGATTGCTCTACCCCCTATGCTGACTGTGCCTTTGTGATCTGCAAGGGCATCTGACATGCCTTGCAGATCACGAAGGCACAGTCAGTCTCTTCCCCTACTCTTTATTTATATATATCTTTCAAATGTATTATAATTTCCTTCCTGTATAGTAATAGAAAAATACAATTAGTCATGAGCTACTCCTATTGGCACCATGTACCATTGCAGCTTGGTTTCTTTTGAGATAGGTTTCAGTCATTGTGATTATGATTGCCTTGTTCACCCAATGAGTTATTTCCCTTTCTGCATTGTCTAGCACTAAATTGAAATGTGTGTGATTGCTTTTTTGGGTGTGGAAAGGGTAGTGTGCCAACTAAATTACAGAAAGTACTATTATATTTCCTATTTACCAACACTTAAGTTCTATTTTTTTTTTTTTTTTTTTTCCCGTTCAAATAGCAGTTCCAGTGTAATAAAGTGTGTGAGTATGAAAAAAAAAAAGAGAGACGGAGGAGAGAGAGTGCATGTGTGGGTGCATGTGTGCGTGCATGTGTGTTGTGTGGAGGGGTATATATGTATGTGAGTGGGTGGCTGAGTGTCTGGGAGAGAATGTCCCAAAGACATTGCATGTTAATAGAATTCATAGTTTATGCAAATTACATTAAAAAAAAAAATTGTCCAGTTATTAAATGTCTACTAGTTAAGATCCACTTAAAAAAAAAATTGCACTGTGAGGACACATTGATTGTTTATTTCAAGGTAATGTTAATAATATTTAAGAATGGTGTATTTGAGAGTGTGTGAATGGTGAAACAATATTATATTAAAGTGTATGTAGGCAAACCATGACAGGTTGTAAAACTGTATTTATTAATTAATTTATTTATTTATGTTAATGTTTATAATAATAATAATAATAATAATAATAATAATAATAATAATAATAATAAAAACAATAACGGATACTCTCTCTTCAATGGAACTCAAAGCGCGGCGATCTGAAGAGACCACTTTTACAGAAGATGGAAGAGAAATCAAATTTTATGTTTTGAAATGTAGATTGACTGCATCCAATATCATTATTGAAGGGAGGGAGGAAACCAGAGTACTTGGAGGAAACCCTCTGTGTTCTGAAAAGTCTGGTACCTAAGTCACCTACGTTCGTCCCACGTGGGATTGGAGCCCGCGACCTTCTGCAAGGAAACCAGCTTACTGTTCACTGTGCTACCAGCTAGGCCACTAAATATAGTGCACTTCCAGCTCAAGAACCGCTCAAGGCATTGTATATAGCAACTTCTGTGTTGTTTTCCCACCCTTATTTTCCACACACAAAATAGCATTAAATAGAAATTTACTAAGATTGAAAGGACATGAGTAATACAAATAATTGAAATGAGAAACTTAATGAATAATTTCCCAATAAAAAGGGACAATAAAGCGTTACCACCCCACCCCCCACCCCCCACCCCCCCCCAAAAAAAAATTTACATTTGCCACCATTCTCTTTGTCTATCATTGGGTCAATAGGCATGCTAGATTAATAACAATAATGATGATGATCATCATCATAATAACAATAATAACAAAATTATTTCATTTGTTGTTCGTATAATATACGTGTCCGCAGTTGGAAAATGTTTGTAGTATTATTAGTAATAAGCTTAATGTTATTATTTATGGTTGCATTTCAGTTTTAATTATATGTTTGTATGTCCATGCGTGAGAATGAAGTAGTCTAAAATCACAACGTGAAGAGACTTTAAAATAAAATATTGAAAAAAATTTCATTTGTTCAGCGCACAATCCAGACTCTTGGACTGCTGTCGGTAGAAAAGTACTTGCGATCATGTATAAACTTTCACGTGATATCATAAACACACACTTGTACACACCCACACACACACACACACTCCCACACACACACACACACACACAAGCACACTCACAGTACTTTAGGAAATAATATAAAATACAGTAAATATACATTAAAATTTAAGATTTTTTTTAAATGTGTTAATTTAAAATTAAATTAACAATGTTTAAAATTATAAAATAACCAAGCACCATTTATTGAGAACAGTATATTGTAACCCAGCCTAACCAAACATGAACATTTTTTTTTTTTTTTTTTTATTTTTTTTTATTTTTTTTTTTTTGCCTCAGTTTTCGGGTCCGCTTCAGACTTCCTTTTATTTTATTTTTTTTTCTTTCTTTTTTTTTTCTTTTCTTTTTTTTTTCTTTCCATTTTTTTTTTCAATTTTATTTTAAAGTCGAGCGTTTGCCCTCTTCATAGGCTTTTATCATATAGTGGAGGATTTTTATGAAAATCTACAGGCGGTCCTTGACCAAGTGCCGAAGAAGGACATAGTCATAGTGCAAGGCGACTGGAATGCCAAGGTTGGCCAAGATGCGCACCACAACTGGGGAGACACATGTGGACCCCACTGCAACAACGAGACAAATGACAGGGGTCTGAGACTCTTGGAGTTTGCCAGATACAACAATCTGGTACTGGCAAACACGCTTGGTCTCCACAAAAACTCCCGACGATGGACATGGCACAGTCCTGGCGGGGAGCATCACAACCAAATAGACTACATCATGGTCAAGAAACGCTTCAGATCAAGCATCAACATTGGCAGGACACGTACTTTTCCAGGAGCAGACATCGGAAGTGACCACGATCTCGTGATGATGTCTTTCCGGCTCCACTTGAAGAGAGTAAATACAGCAAAGTGCACTAGACTGAAGTTCGACCTGGACAAACTGCAAGACCCGGAGGTGGCAGAACTATTTCAGGCCACAATTGGAGGGAAATTTGCACCACTGCTCATTTTGGGGGCTGGTGAAGTAGATGTCAACACCATGACCACCACCTTCAACTCAGCTGTGACAGATGTCGCCACTGAGATCCTTGGCAAGCACCGACCAAAGAAGAAGCTGTGGATCACACCTGAACTTTTGGATCTGTGTGATAAACGAAGAGAGATGAAAAAGAAAAAGAACACCTCACAGGGAGCTGATGTCTACCGAAAAATCAACAATGACATCCGAAAAGGCATGCTCACAGCAAAGGAGAACTGGATAGAAGATCAATGCCAGGAAATAGAGAACAGTCTGAACAAGAACAACAGCAAGAAGGCCTACCAGACTGTGAAGCGGCTGACAAGTGTCAAACAGCCCAAAGTCTCCACTATCCAAAGCAAGTCTGGCATATGCCTTACAGAGGAACAAGAAGTCTTGGACAGATGGACAGAGTACTGCTCTGACCTTTACAACCATACACCAAATGGAGACCCATCAGTTCTAGCATGTCCCGAGAACAGAGAAGAAGAAGAAATCCTCCCAATTCTCCGGGAAGAAGTTGAGGCAGCAGTGCAAGCGCTAAAGAAAGGGAAGTCAGCGGGAGTGGACAACATACCCGCCGAACTGCTACAAGCAGGAGGAGAAGCGATGATTGATGCCCTCACCATTATCTGTAACAAGATCTGGCAGAGTGGGGAGTGGCCTATACCATGGACCCAGTCGCTTGTCATCACTCTTCCCAAAAAAGGTAACCTTCAGGAGTGTGAAAATTACCGGACCATCAGCCTCATCAGCCATCCCAGCAAGGTCCTCCTGAAAATAATACTCAACAGGTTGAAACCCCAAGCTGAACAAATCATAGCTGAAGAACAAGCAGGATTCAGGGCAGGGCGAAGTACCACTGAGCAGATTTTCAACCTCAGAATAATCTGTGAGAAATACATACAGCACCAACAACATCTATATCATGTGTTCATAGACTTCAAGAAGGGCGTTTGACCGAGTCTGGCATGCAGCTCTATGGGCAACAATGAAAGTGTACAACATCAGCCCTAAAATTATTGAAGTCATCAAAAGCCTGTATGACAAGGCTACCAGTGCAGTCCTCCACAACAGAGCCATCGGGAATTGGTTCAGAACAACAATCGGTGTGCGTCAAGGATGCCTACTCTCTCCAACACTCTTCAACATCTTCCTAGAGCGCATCATGTCGGATGCTCTTGCAGACCATGAAGGCACAGTCAGCATAGGGGGTAGAGCAATCTCCAATCTTCGTTTTGCAGATGACATTGATGGATTGGCTGGAGAGGAACAAGAACTTGAACAGCTGGTACAGAGGCTTGACACCACCTCCAAAGCCTATGGAATGGAAATAAGTGCAGAGAAGACCAAAATGATGACCAACAACACCAATGGCATCAATACGGACATCAAAGTCCAAGGCCAATCCCTCGACACAGTGCATAGCTTCAAATATTTAGGAGCCATTGTATCAGACAATGGGTCCCGACAGGAAGTCCTCTCCAGGATCGCACAAACAACTGCTGCCCTGACAAGGTTGAAGCCCATTTGGAAAGACAGGACCATCAGTCTACATTCCAAAGTAAGACTGCTGCGCTCCCTTGTCATCTCCATCTTCCTATATGCTTGCGAAGCATGGACCCTCACAGCAGATCTCCAACGAAGAATACAAAGCATGGAGATGAGGTGCTACAGAAGACTTCTGGGCATTTCCTATACCCAACACATCACCAACGACGAAGTCCGACAGACCATCACACAAGCCATTGGACAACACGATGACCTGCTAACAGTGGTGAAGAAACGGAAACTTCGGTGGTATGGCCACGTCACCAGATCATCAGGCCTTGCAAAGACTATTCTGCAAGGCACAGTGCAAGGAGGTAGAAGAAGAGGGAGACCGAAAAAGAGGTGGGAGGACAACATTCGAGAATGGACTGGTTTGACACTGAGCGAAGCCATCAGGGCTGCTGAGGACAGAGAAAGATGGAGTATGCTGGTTAAACGATCATCTGTGGTGCCCCTACGACCTTCGGGTTACGGGACAGGATAGGATAGGATGGTTATTCATACATCAGGCATATACATTGATTGAAATCTGGTTAAATCTCAAGACAATTCTTCCTAATTTTGACTTCCATGTCAAACAAACTACAAATATCAATTTCAGTACCATATTTAAATTTACTAATGACCATTTTTGTAATCAAAATAACATGGTTAACAAATTTAATAAATTTCATTGATATTCTTTGAGGGTTGTATCCCAAAAGTACTTCTGTCTCAGACAAAGTCACCAAGCGGTTTGTTTGTATATAAATATAGTTTATGCAGTGCGTCCACACTTTTTTAACCTTTGAACAGTGAAAAAAGAAATGTTTAATATAATCAATTACGTTGCAGTATTTACAGTTTTTATTATCCCTTAGTCCCATCTTATTCAGAAGTATAGTTGTGGGATAGATATTATGTAGAATTTTCCAGTGTAATAATTTTAGTCTTTCTTCCTTTGTGGATTCATTTGCTATTATCCAATGTGACTCTGTCAGTGAGAGATCGTACTTTCTCAACCAAAAATTAACCGAACATGGTTGTGTTGTTCTAGCCTCGGTTAGCTGGTGTCTCAGTTTACGAGCAGAAGGGAGAGGGGGGTGGAGGGACAAAGATTCTTGTGAATGAGAAAAATTAATCATAAGCGTTTGTGCCGCGCGGGCACGAAGCGCAGTGCACATAGCGCTGTATTCAAACATGCGTGATGGCGAGCAGCCTACTCTATCACACAGGCGCTCAAAGGTAATAATTTCGCCTTTGTTTACAATATCACTTACATAGAAGATATTTGCTTTCAGCCAATCTTTAAAAAACAAACATATATTTTTATACTTAATGCAATCATTATTCCAAAGACAGAAGTTTTTAATTACAGTGTTTTGCCCATGCAATCTTAATTTTGTTTTATTGTTTAGCCAGGTGATCAACACATTCTTCCAGAACAAAGATTTAACATAACACATTCCAGCAAAGTTTTTAACAGAAGCATCTGAAGTAAAGCATGTATAATCAGCACCCAGTTTTGAAAAGACATATTTGGGGAAAATTGACCAGGACTGTCCCGAAGAGTGTTGTAACTCCACGGCCCACGAAAGCAGAAATGATGCTTGCATTTCGTTTATATCAATCATATTAAGGCCTCCATTTTCAAACGTGTTACATACAACAGTTCTTTTAACCTTTTCAAATGCTCGGGTATTTGAATATTTTTTCTTCCACAGAAATCTAAATAGCATGGTGTTGATTTGCTTCAGTACATCTTCTGGGATAACCAGAGCTTGCATTACATACACTAGTTGAGACAATAGAAAGGTTTTTATGATACATAATTTGCCACTAATACTCAAATTTCTCTTGGACCAAGATACAATTAGACTTCGAACATGAACTGAAATCAGCTGAATGAAGTGGCAACCTTATTTAAATGCCTGTCTTACATAACAAGCAATGTTTTTACACTATGAATGTTACCTTTTAACCATTGATCCACCCTAAACCAGAAGCCCCTCCAAACCAATTTACTGTTTCATTATTATTGAGGAATTGAGGGATCTGCTATTATTTAGGGAAATAATGTTAATTATTAATGAGAAATAGAGGAACAACATTCTATGAGGTTATTGAGATTTTTTTAAAGAACAGTGTTATAACTGAGAAATAAGGGAAAGGCATTTCTTTGCCCAGGGTTATTGAGGGCTTAACCTGCTATCATATTGAGGAATTGAGGGAACATTGTTAATTATTACAGGAATAAAGGAAAAGTTGGTTTGCACATGGTTATTGCGAAATTAAGTGAAAAAAATAGATGAACACATTTCTTTGAGGTTATTGAGGTGTGAAAGAACAATGTTAATTATTACTAAGGAATAGAGGGAAAAGTTCTTTGAGATTGTTGAGAATTTGGGATTACAGTGTTATTACTGTTGACTATGGCAAACAGATTTCTTTGAGGTTATTGAAGAACTGGGGAAACAATGCTATTACTATAGAATAAAAGAAACAGATTTCTTTGAAGTTATTGAGGAAATTGGGGAAACATTAACGCTATTACTATAGAATAGGGGAAATCAATTTCTTTGCCCAGGGTTATTGAGGACTTGAACTGCTATTGAGGAGGAATGGAGGGAAATCAATTTCATTATCACTGAGAAATAGAGGGAGAAACATTATTTGGGGATTTGAGGAAACCAGTACTGCTACTGAGAAATTGAAGAAACAAAATTTCTTTGCCCAGAGAGGGAACAAAGCTATTACTGGTAGGATAAGAGATAATGTCTTTGGCTCAGGATAATTATTGAGGGAACACGGATGTAGAATAAGAATAATACATTTCTTTGCCCATGGTTAGTTAGGCATTGAGGGAACCGTGTTATTGCCAACAACTAGAGGAAACAATATTATTACAAAGTGGTCTGACATGGTTTTGGTGTGTACACAAGGGTTTAGGAGCCTTCCCAACACACTGGGTATCCGAGACTATACGATGCTTAGGTTTGCCTATATGAGGAGAGGCGGACATTAGCCATCGGCTATCTTATTGTGGAACCTTCCTGAAGGAAGAGGGGGTTTATTATTGAGAAGCTCATGTGCCCAGCTATATCTAGCTCCCACAGTCCTTATAGGGGCTTTATTATTGAATGTTTGGCACTTATGACTTATGTGCCGCGTTTGCTAATGTCTCCCACATATTGTTTCATCTGAGAAAATGAGTCTTGACAGCTGTTATATTGCAGTAACAGATACACATTGTGTAACTGAGACGGATGAGGCTTGTGGTCTTCTCTCCACCCTGCACCTCTGCTGCTGGTCACAGGGTGCAAGTTTTATTGAAGTATCATGTAATTACTTGCCCTATCCCAAACGGAAAAAGAAGGGGAGACTATAGGGCCAACACTGTTACTTCACCCGGCGTAATAGGTAGGCCCAATAACCACATGCAGTATGTAGCAGATACAGATATATATATATATATAACCCCCCCTCCCCCCCCAAAAAAAAAAAAGAAAAAAAAAAGTACTACTTAAGAACGATAACATAAACCTTTGCTTAAAGACCCAAAATATATTATATATTTTTAATTTTTTTTATTTTTTTGGGTCTTAAGCAAAGGTTTATGTTATTCTTAAATAGCAATTCTAATTAGTTTAAGTTATCACTCTTAAATAGCACTTTCCATCCCTCAAGGGGGTGCCAGGGGTTTCAGTATAAATAGTATCCCCACTTTCTGGAAATTAATTTTAGTGCTTTAAATTCCCACTGTCGCTGTCTTTCTCCTTTGTTCTTTCTCATTCCTACTCTGTTCTATCAATCTACTATACTATCTTCTTCTTCGCTAGACCAATCACCTACCTTTTTTCTTGAAAACTCTTTTGGGACAAAACTCCTTATTTGTGTGAGGTCTGTTGGATCAGCTTGGGAATATTGACGCTTTCTGCCAGGTGGTCACTGGGGCTTCCTATGATGTTATTATTCGGCAATGTAGACATTTTATATATATGGGTTTTGTTGATATTTTATAATGATATTTATATTCTATTTTGTTTTTGCAAACAGGGGTTCGATAAATTAGAATATAGCCTCAGCATCCCCTGCGTGTGGGATGTCTTTATTGTAAAGTGACAGGCTGGTGGAGTGCCTTCAGTGTTACCACTAGGATTGTTTCGGCAGATCTTTCATGCGGATCGGGGGCGAGTCCTCTTTCAGCGAAGTTGTGGTCTTGATTTTGTGGTCCTGATTTGGTTCTTCGCAGTCCGCTGGACCCTGTAAGCAATAAATAACTCACTAGCACTTTTCCAGCTCAAGAGCTGCTCAAGGCACTGGCCCATATAGGATCTAACTCAAGCAGCCCGAGGCGCCCACTTGCTCCCGTGGGCACACAGTCTGACGCTCAGACCACTGAGCACAATCCTAGGCGACTGGGTGTGGGGAAGAATGGAAAACTATACACTGAAACAACCATCACACTGATAGCAACAGTAAGATGGCCAGTGCTCGCAGCCAATGCTTATGTCTGGGCCACCGGGAATCGAATTCGCAACCTTTATAACACGAGCTCACTGCTCTACCAACTGAGCTATCCCGTTGCTCTTTAAGCAAAATTATTAAAAAATGTTGTATGCAACACATATCTCATTAACATGTATGATTTTTTTTTAAAAAACACATTGGAACACATTAATTACTGAAGTAAACAGACATCGACAATGACTATTACACGATCAACCTGTAATAACTAATAGACATTATACTGACAAATTTTACAGAACAGAATTGAATTTGTGGAGTAGAAATATGGAGATGAGAGATGTTTACGGTGGATAGTATATTTTTGTAAATATCCTTCACTTAGAAATAAAACACTAATGATCGCGAAGAATACATTTTACATCCACACAATTTATTCGACAATAACAATATTTCTATTTTTCTAAATAGATAGGGGAAGAATATTATAGATGAAAAGAGGTAATAATAATTTCTGTGTTGAAGATTTTAAAAACTATTTTGGAAAATGTTTGTCCTACCTCAGGGTTGCCTGAATCAAACTATTGTTTATTTTAAAGGGTCATGGTTGTAAAATATTGTCAACATCATTTCGTAACACCTTATTGTTAGATTAACCAAGATATATCAGACAAAACAGCTGTGAAGTCTTTTTTATCATGTATTTTCTTTGCCAATGTATTTTCTCTTGGGTCTAAGTGTTATGCATGTAATTTTCTTAGCATTTATCATAGCAACAGAAGACGTCCGTACAATATGAACCAGTTTGAATGACTTTATAAATGGTGCCTTTTTGTTTACTGCACTTGGTCAGTGGCCTAATGGTAGAGCTTTGGCTTGCGGATCTGAAGGTCCCAGGTTCGAGCCCAGGCCGGTGTAACAGGCCGGAATATACCCCTGGCTACTTTATACCCTGGGTATAATGTAGCCTAGGCAGGTTCAACCCCCTGGGTATAGATCAGCCTAGGCCAGGTCATACCCCTCACGCCCGGAATATACCCCCACCTAAAGAGATTTCACTCATGGGTTTGTTGTACATGACCGTTTGTGTGACCAACTCTCAAGTAACAGCCTTTATCTTGCATGTAAAAATATAAATTAAAAAAAACTATAAAAAAATCTAACCCTAACCCTATCTATCTATCTATCTATCTATCTATCTATCTATCTATCTATCTATATCTATCTATCTATCTATCTATCTATCTATCTATCTATCTATCTATCTATCTATCTATCTATCCGTCTGTCTGTCTATCTATCTATCTGATTGCATCAGAACAATTACAACACATAAATTAAAGAGTAACGTGAAGTGTTACGTTGAAACGCAAAGGATATTATGTCTGAAACGCGCACGATAGATCTAATCGTTTCGCTTTGCAAAGTATTCAATAATAGAGTGTATTTACCTTTGATTTGAGTTTGCATTGTTGTTAGGAGAAGCTTTGTATAACGTTGATAATTTTCGTTAGTCGATATTATTGGAGAATTCTCTAGATTTGCGTGTTTACTGTCGATAGAAACTTCCCGATAAATGTCGAAGTTTGAGAACGTTCTTGGAATGTATAGAAAGATGTATGACGTAAGTCAGTGATGACGAACTTTAGTTTGATTGGTGGAAAAGCGTCATCGGGAACATTCTGACGTTATCTCGATCCAGAGAAAAACTAGAAAATGGATGCCCTGTGTGTGGGTGGGAGTTGATTGTGAGTTGGAAAGTAAAAAGTTGTGTTGTTGTAAAAGTGAAAAGGCGATTGTATGCAGATGTTGATTTGTGCTGAATAAAAGTGGAAAACTTCATACGAAGACTCAGTGACTTGTATGCTGATTGAACGGGTTGCGTGGATAATCGAATCCGAACTTACACTCATCAGGAGAATTCACGCATTGGGGCTGAATCTACTACTGATAGAAAACACCACCATCAAACGGAGTGTAACATGAAGGATAAGGTCTTCTGTAGTGGGGGGGGTTATAATGGGCAGGAGAGGGTTAAACGAACCTAGGCTAGATAATACCCAGGGATATAGTCTGGGCTAGGCCAGTTTATACGGGGGCATAGTCTGGGCTAGGCCAGTTTATACCCTGGGTATACTTGAGGCGGGGTATAATCTGGCCTGCTACACCGGGTCATTGTGTTGTGTCCTTGGGAAAGACACTTTATTCCCATTTTCCTACTCCTTTTGATGAGAGTATAAACCGAGGTCTAGTCAGTGTCGCATACATTCCATCATAACGGACTTTAAAGATCCTGACACTCATGTCCTAGACGGGTGTGTGCCGGTGACAAAAACACACCCACCATGCACCTAGGTCTTCTCCCCCATCCCTGGCTGCCCAGGATTGTGCTCAGTTGTCTGTAGCGTTATTATGATGCGCCCAAAGGCTGCAAGTTGGCGCCTCGGGCGGCTTGAGTTAGAAACTGTATCAGCCAGCGCCTTGAGTCACCAGTTAAGGTGAGATATGTGCGCTATAAAAATCCTCGATAATAAATTTTTTTTAAAATTTCTTACAACAGTGACCGATTCAGCAATAAGCTATCGCGGCATTTAGCCTTTTAAATATGCATCTTTTTTTCTTTTTAATAACAGTGAATGTGCACATTGGTGTGAATTGTATCTCTGAAATCCATCTTAATATTCTTACAACAGTTACATCTTCAGCAATAAGTTATTGTGGCTTTTAGCCCTTTGAATAGGCTTTTTTTTTCTTTTTTTACATTACTTTTTTTACAACAATGACAAGTTATTGTGGCATCAACCTTTGATACACTGAATGTGCATGTCAGTGGGAATTTTTATCTGTAACATATGCATCTTAATTTTCTTGTAGCAGTGACCAGGGAACTTTATCTCTGAACATGCATCTTTTTTTTTCTTTTTTCTTTTTTACAACAGTGACCACTTCACTAATAAGCCTTTGTGGCATTTAGCCTTTTAATAACACTGGATTTGCATGTCAGTGTGAAGTTTAGCTCAATGTGTGATCCATGCACAAAAACCCAGCGATCATTGCCAATTCTGCTCAATTGCTGCTCATTCCGTTTGTTGTATTGTATAGTAAAACAAAGCAGCTATTGTACTCGTAGAGAGAGATTAATTCCTAGTGTAAATTAATACTGCTGGTGGACAGACCTTTTCAATGCAGAATCAATTGGTTTTGACATTGTTGTGTAACTGTTCAGCTAAAACAATTTTTTTCCCGTATTGATGTGTTAATTGTTCCTCTGAAAATCAACTGTTTTTATTAGTTGAGTTGTGATTTGTGATTCTGACATAAATTATTTCTTAGTCATGATTTTTTCAGTCCATCTCAATAAGTTTTATATTAATGTAAATATTGCTGCTTGGTTTCTTTGAGTTTGTACTTGGCCAGTGTTTTAATACACCGTAAATGTGTGCCTTTACCTTGAGTGTTATGGGATTTTTATTTCTTCTTTGAGACAAGTGATTTTGTGACATATAATTTTGCATGACTTATTTTCTAATTATTTCTTTGTTTATTTATTTTATTTTAAGACTATCTGAAGGAAGAAAGAACTTGGAATTTAGTGTTAATCAGTTGAGTGTGACTGTTTATCAGTGTTAGTGGAAACGCTTTGAAGAACATTATTATTAAGTTTTGTTGGCTTTGTGGTGATATTAATAAGACATGGAGTGTAGTGTATTAATTACAGAAGTCATGGTATGTTTACATGTATTTGATTTGATTTGATTTAGTTTTTTAAAAATAATTTATTTGCTTATTTATTTTGATTTCTTTATTCCTTGCTGCAAACTCTATTTCTTACGATATTACACACCCAAGCACATGCACAAATACATGCACACACATACACATGCACACACACACATGCCCATGCACAAGCAAACACACACTAAATGTGCACACACAAACATTTGTAAACTGTTGTACTTGTTAGACATATATTAATTTGTCAGTTCCTGTAAACTAACCTTTCTGGCAAAGATTTTTAATTTATTGAATAATGCAATATTATATAAAGACCTTTCTTTTATAATTGATTTTTATTTTAATTTGACTGCAGTTGGGTCTACTGTTAGAATTGCCTCACGCGGCAGATGTGAGTATTTTGTGCATGTTTGGTATTGACATAGCTCCCTGTGGTTTGCGTGTGAATAATATGAGTATAAAATTATGGTAATTGTGCATGATTTATATTAACATAGGCACGCGCCAGTAGTTGTGTCTGAATAGTATGAGTATATAATTTGTCCATGACTTGTTTTGACATAGGCACATGCCGGTGGTTGTGTAAATAAAATGGTTATAATTATGCTTTGTTCATGATTTATATTGACATATGCACATGATGCTGTGCTGTGTGTTTTATATAATAAAGACCGGTGGGTTCAGTATGGGCCGACCACTTTTCGGCTTACCCAAAAATTATAATAATTATAAAATTAACTTCCTTTACCCCTTTCTCCTCATTTGTCTTTTTGTAATTCTCTCTTTTGCTCATGCGAGTGTTCCAATAACTACACATATTACAACACTATGACATAAAGTACTGTTACGACAGATCGAGTGGTGAATCAATTTTGGAAACACTTTCGTGCTCGACGTCTTGCTTGCTTGCTTGCCTGACTTGTTGATTGGATGTGCGTTTTGTGTTTTTTAGTCCATTGTTTTTATGAATAATAATTTTGTGAATTTGTGTGTACAAAAAGTTCTGCAATTTATGGAGAGGGATAGTTTGAAAGGACACGCCAAAAGAAAGTGTGTGTCCGTTTAAAATCTTTTCTTTATCCAAACACTTTTTAAAATGCTGTTCTTGACCCACCCACCCCCCACCCACCCCCTTTCAACACCCTCCACCCCCATCTCAACCCCTCCCCACCCCGATCTCCATATGGCTGGACCACTTTTTGCCTGCCAGGTACGGGTCTGATAATAATGATGATGATGATGATGATGATGATGATGATGATGATGATGATGATGATGATGATGATAATATAACTATCAGGGTTTGAAATTGTGAACTGCCTGACCATTATGTAGATTTACCTTGTTGGGCAGTAAGTTCATGATTTATATTTTACTTTTCTGACAGGGTACATGATATGTGCTGATCTTATTATATTTATATATTCATTTATTACTGTAATGTATTTATTATATAAGAAATGTGTGTGGGGTGACTACTTTCATTTTTGCCACCAGGGTTTTTCTCTCAAAATGCCCCGCTTTCCAATTTTTACCTGCCTGCAATTCCTATGTGGTCATTGTTAGCAGATGGCATATTTTTAAACAACAGGTGACAGACCTCATCTGTTGAAATGCTTCGTTTTTCTCTCCAGCAGACACACACAATTGGTCTTATGAATTTAGGGATAAATATGTTTATATATTTTATTTGTTTATTTATTTGTTGTTGTTTTTTTTTTTAAATAAAATATATCTATAGAGCATAATTATACCAAGATATGGAAAATAATTCACTAAAAGAATGGTAATTTGGACAAAAACAAGCCCAAACAATTATGTAATGTAATTTGTAGTAAATATTAAATGCTAGCAGCTAGTTCTCTGTTTTATTTCAATACCTATATAACTTAGGAAGGTGAAATTTTATTGTTACAATTTTTGTATTCAGACAAAAGTTACACATTGTTATTTTGCAGCAGAAAGTACATAGTTTAGAACACCAGTAACATTTTAAGACTCAACATTTCTAACATTGGCACCCCTAGAAACCCATTGAAATTGAAAATAAAATGAGACACTTTGGAATGATTAACTATTAAAAATGAACAAACAACAAACAATCAACAACTAAACAAACACACACACACAAATAACATCCACCTCACCAAACGTCCACATGCAGATAGTTTTATCAGAAAGATTATATGAGACATCAGTTCAGTTGTACTTAGAGGCATACTTGATACTTTTAGTATATATAATTCATACTTGATTAATATTTTTTGGCCTGCATCCTCTGTAAGACTATATAAATAAACAATCAGGTGATATTTCACTCTGCTTTAACTACAGGGGCAGGCAATGGAGGGGGAAAAAAGAGATGATGTCAAACCTTGATCATCAGTTCAGTATTATGCTTGATTCATGTTCTTCAGTCAGCATCTTCTGTAATCCTATCCTATCATATCCTGTAACTCAAAAGTCGTTGGGGTACCACATGCAGTGATTGTTTAACCAGCGTACTCCATCTTTCCTTGTCCTTCATCTTCTTCTGTAAGACTAGTTGCTTATAAATAAACAGGCAGTCTGTTTTTGCCTATTTGGGCAGCGCAGGCAATAGAAAAATAAAACAGTTGATGTCAAACCTTGACTATTGCATGCTGTATGTATAACAGCACTGTATAATTGTTATGTGTGGCGCAGTTCATAATAGTATTAGAGCTGGTGTGCAATTTTGCAGTGAACAAGTGTGTTGAAAATGTTGTGTGTTGTGTTTACCTATCTTTGCAATATAATCCATAAAGCAAGGGTTTCTCTAATTGCAAAACATTTTGTGTCTGTGTTCCTTGTACTGTGGTTCCACATGTTAAGGGACTGTGGACACAACGTTTCCATGGGCCTGCATTTCAGAATTGCTAAAAAAGTTAAAATGTTGGGGCAACCCTTGTGTATGATTGTGAATTAATGTTTAGGTTTAAGTGATTTGTGGAGTCTTATCAAATATGAAATTTGTGTGCGGAACAAGAGATCCTTATTTTTTCTGTTAATCATTCGGTTAATTGCATGATGGCATCCCATTGGAAGTGAAATTGCAATTACAGAACCTTTGTTGTAGCTAAACGGAGAGAATGATAGGCAGTGTTTTTGCTGTCTTCATTCTTTACCTGAAGCTAAGTATGGATGTTGTATGTTGTCTGTCTCGTTATGGTCATCAACATAAATGATTTTATGAAAGTCATACAAAATAGAATATGTTGTAGTCTCGCAGATACAAAATTATATAGTATGATGATGCGCTTGCATGTACCAATAGAATATTCAGAAATTTTCCTGTTGTTGGCCCCTGTTATACAGGACTTCATCATCATTCCAAACATCATATATTCTAATGGCTTAATAGTCAGAATGTCCCCCCGCCCCACTCCACCACCTCGTCCAGCCAGATGCTGTTTTGATATTCATTACTGGCAGATTTAATTAAAATACATTGTATTGTTTATCACAATGGTATGTTGACATACATTTTGTATTCTCTTTTTATGTGTTTATTTATTTATTTATTTCTAGGGTTGTGGAATGAGGATTTATTTTAATGTGATATTTTCCTCTGTGATATTGGAATGTGGAGAAGATGGGAGAGGGGGGGGGGGGGGGGAGTTATTAATAAATTTAGTCCCAACCTAGTTGTCTGGGATGTGATGTCATTGTGATGTCATTTTGGTTGTGACATCACTAGTTTTGACAGGTCATGGAAAAGAACACTTCACTTGGTTTTTACTGTGTGCGGTGTTAAAAATGATATGCATTGTTTTGGTGCTGCTGATGGTGGGTATATGTAATTTGAACTCTAGAGCTGTAGCATGCTTAAACAGTTAGATAGATATACTTGAAATAATTTTTGAGGTCTGAACTATTTTTGTAAATAGAATATAATTTTTTTTTTTAAACGAATCATAAAGTTTCATCATGTTCATCAGTTGTCCAGTAGAAAAGGGATTTTATTCTAAAGGAAATTCGGTACCCCCCCAAAAAAGGTGATAGTTATAATAATATCATTCACTTGCTCCAATCATAATATCGTTCACAATTGTTCCAAATGAAGTAGAACAGTTGTGAGGCAGGACAACAAATTTAGTTTTTCAATGCTTTTATACAAGTTTGCATAATAACTGAATGAATGTAATACTGTATAGTGGCTTTGGCGTTATAGGCTGGTAGCCTTTTATCCTCATAGTGTGTTATAGTGAGTTTGAATGTGCACTAGTATTGTCACACGGTTTAGACAGATGTTCCGGCACAGGGTGCCTGAGAAATTTGCCAATATTAGTTGGGATGAGGTGGGGAGGGGGAGATGGGTAGCCCTCCAAAGTCTGTAGAGAAATCTCTCTTATGTGATAGAAATGGGTCCAATGTTTTAAAATGCATTGATGGTACCAACTTTAACAATGTATTTCAAGTAATAAGAACACTATTTATGAAGAAAAAAACAAGAGGATGAACTAAACTTGTGTTAACAGTCTTCTTTGTGAGTTTGTAGTCTAAGCTAGTTTTTGAAATGTGAAAACCATAAATGGTAAAAGTATATTTCTCTATGTTCTCTGTTTTCTCTATTTATGGCACAGAGGTATGACTTTGGGAGAAAGATTGAGTTGTCCTGTGTAATTATACAAATGAATATTATAGACTAGATAATGGAAATGACTCTTATTTCGTGTTTGGTTTGTTTTCTTTCAGGAACTCAAAGCTGTGTTTGAGGAAGCGTATAACCGCTATCAACGAGTACATGCGTAAGTGAACATTGTAACATAGTAGTTGGAGAGGCGAGAGAGAGAGAGAGAGAGAGAGAGAGAGAGAGAGAGATAGAGAGAGAGAGAGAGAGAGAGAGAGAGAGAGAGAGAGAGAGAGAGAGAGAGAGAGAGAGAGAGAGAAATCAAAAACGCCATCAGTCAGGTTACATGTCTTGATTCTGTATTCCTTCTCTCTTAACCATCTTTGTGAGGCTCGATCCAGTCTTGCACGTCGTCTCTGTTACACTCGTTTGGTGTTTTTTTTATCAGTAGTTGATTCAGCCCCAATGCTTGAATCCTGATAAGTGTAGCTCAGATTCGTTTATCCACGCAACCTGTTCACTCAGCAAAAAGGCACGGAGTCATCTTATGAAGTTTCCGAACTTTATTCAGCATACAACTGCATACAATCGCTCAATCACTTTTCACTTTCTCCCTTTTTACAACAACTTTCAACTTTTTTTTTAACCCTACACAGTTCATCACTTATATAGTTTTTCTAGACTCCAGATAATGTCAGAATATTCCAGAGTGACACGTTACAACCAATAAAAATAAACTTCGTCATCACTGTCTTATGTCATACATCTTTCCTCATGGTCGAAGAATTTTATCAGCTATCGACGTTTATCGCGAAGATTCGATCGATAGTAAACAACCAACTCTAGAAACTTCTCAAATAATATCGACCAACAAAAATTACCAACGTTATACAAAGCTTCTTCTAACATCAACGCAAAATCAAATCAAAGGTAAATACACTCTGTTATTGAATGCTTTGCAAAATAAAACGATCAGATCTATCGCGCGCGTTTCACACTAACTATCATGCGCGTTTCAACGTCCTATCCTATCCTATCCTGTCCCGTAACCCTGAGGTCGTAGGGGCACCACAGATGATCGTTTAACCAGCATACTCCATCTTTCTCTGTCCTCAGCAGCCCTGATGGCTTCGTTCAGTGTCAAACCAGTCCATTCTTGAATGTTGTCCTTCCCACCTCTTTTTCGGTCTCCCTCTTCTTCTACCTCCTTGCACTGTGCCTTGCAGAATAGTCTTTGCAAGGCCTGATGATCTGGTGACGTGGCCATACCATCGGAGTTTCCGTTTCTTCACCACTGTGAGCAGGTCATCGTGTTGTCCAATGGCTTGTGTGATGGTCTGTCGGACTTCGTCATTGGTGATGTGTTGGGTATAGGAAATGCCCAGAAGTCTTCTGTAGCACCTCATCTCCATGCTTTGTATTCTTCGTTGGAGATCTGCTGTGAGGGTCCATGCTTCGCAAGCATATAGGAAGATGGAGATGACAAGGAAGCGCAGCAGTCTTACTTTGGAATGTAGACTGATGGTCCTGTCTTTCCAAATGGGCTTCAACCTTGTCAGGGCAGCAGTTGTTTGTGCGATCCTGGAGAGGACTTCCTGTCGGGACCCATTGTTTGATACAATGGCTCCTAAATATTTGAAGCTATGCACTGTGTTGAGGGATTGGCCTTGGATTTTGATGTCTGTGTTGATGCCATTGGTGTTGTTGGTCATCATTTTGGTCTTCTCTGCACTTATTTCCATTCCATAAGCTCTGGAGGTGGTGTCAAGCCTCTGTACCAGCTGTTCAAGTTCTTGTTCCTCTCCAGCCAATCCATCAATGTCATCCGCAAAACGAAGATTGGAGATTGCTCTACCACCTATGCTGACTGTGCCTTCATGATCTGCAAGAACATCTGACATGATGCACTCTAGGAAGATGTTGAAGAGTGTTGGAGAGTGTAGGCATCCTTGATGCACACCAATTGTTGTTCTGAACCAGTTCCCGATAGAGCTGTTGTGGAGGACTGCACTGGTAGCCTTGTCATACAGGCTTTTGATGACTTCAATAATTTTAGGGCTGATGTTGTACACTTTCATTGTTGCCCATAGAGCTGCATGCCAGACTCGGTCAAACGCCTTCTTGAAGTCTATGAACACATGATATAGATGTTGTGAGTGCGGTAGGTATTTCTCACAGATTATTCTGAGGTTGAAAATCTGTTCAGTGGTACTTCGCTCTGCCCTGAATCCTGCTTGTTCTTCAGCTATGATTTGTTCAGCTTGGGGTTTCAACCTGTTGAGTATTATTTTCAGGAGGACTTTGCTTGGATGGCTGATGAGGCTGATGGTTGTGCGGTGATGATGCGTTTCAACGTAACAGTCTCTAATCCCCATACAGATAGCAGGGTGTACAAGCTGAGCTTCTGTATAGTGTTGCAGGTTCTAGTGTCAGAATCAAAGTCTTCCAGCCTTGAGCATCAGAATAAAAAGTCTAGTAACCTGCCACTACCCCTTAAAATCCCTACAACGCTCACATGCCCACGCTATGGTCAAGATACTAGGGTCGTTAATTGGGTTCCTATCCTACCCTATCACATAACTCAAAGGTCATTGTCCTCCCACCTCTTTTACTGCCTCCCTCTTCTTCTGCCTCCTTGCACTGTGACTTGCAGGACGGTCTTTGCAAGGTCTGATGATTGTGTGATGTGGCCATACCTTCGGAGTTTCCGTTTCTTCCCATCTGTGAGCATATCATCGTGTTGTCCAATGGCTTGTGTGATGGTCTGTCGGACTTCATCGTTGGTGATGTGCTGGGTATAGGAAATGCCCAGAAGTCTTCTGTAGCACTTCATCTCCATGCTTTGTATTCTTTGTTGTAGATCTGCTGTGTAGTGTGAGGGTCCATGTTTCACAAGGATATAGTAAGATGGAGATGGCAAGGGAGCGCATCAGTATCACCTTGGAATCTAGACTGATAGTCCTGTCTTTCCAAATGGGCTTCAACCTTGTCAGGGCAGAAGTTGTTTGTGCGATCCCGGAGAGCACTTCCTGTCGGGACCCATTTTCTGATACAATGGCTCCTAAATATTTCAAACTATGCACTGTGTTGAGGGATGTCCATGTTGATGCCATTGGTATTGTTGGCCATCATTTTGGTCTTCTCTGCACTTATTTCCATTCCATAGGCTCTGAAGATGGTGTCAAGCCTCTGTTCAAGTTCTTGTTCCTACCGAGCCAATCCATCAATTTCATCCGCAAAGTCAAAACGGAGGTTGGAGATTGTTCTACCTTTGTATGCTGACTGTGCCTTCGTGATCTGCAAGGGTATTTGACATGATGCGCTCTAGGAAGATGTTAAAGAGTGTTGGAGAGAGTAGGCATCCTTGACGCACACAGATTGTGGTTCTGAACCAATTCTCAATGGCATTGTTGTGGAGGACTGCACTGGTAATTTTAGGGCTGATGTTGTACACTCTCATAGTTGCAAACAGAGCTGCATACCAGACTCGGTCAAACGCTTTCTTGAAGTCTACAAACACATGATATAGATGTTGTTGATGCGGTAGGTATTTCTCGCAGTTTATTCAGAGGTTGAAAATATGTTCAGTGGTAGTGCTTCACCCTGCCCTGAATCCTGCTTGTTCTTCAGCTGTGATTTGTTCAGCTTGGAGTTTCAACCTGTTGAGTATTATTTTCAGGAGGACATTGCTGGGATGGCTGATGGAGCAGTAATTTTCACACTCCTGAAGGTTACCTTTTTTTGGAAGAGTGATGACAAGCGACTGGGTCCATGGTGTAGGCCACTCCCTACTCCGCCAGATCTTGTTACAGATAATGGTGAGGGCATCTCCGCGTGTATATTATCCACTCCCGCTAACTTCCCTTCAGCGATTGCACTGGCACTGCTGCCTAAATTCTTCTGGGAGAATTTGGAGGATTTCTTCTTCTCTGTTTTGGGGACATGCTAGAACTGATGGGTCTCCGTTTGGTGTGTGGTTGTAAAGGTCAGAGCAGTACTCTGTCCATCTATCAAAGACTTCTTGTTCTTCTGTAAGGCATATGCCAGACTTGCTTTGAATCGTGGAGACCTTGGGCTGTTTAACACTTGTTAGCCGCTTCACAGTCTGGTAGGCCTTCTTGCTGTTGTTCTTGTTCAGACTGTTCTCTATTTCCTGGCATTGATCTTCTATCTAGTTTTGCTGTGCTGTGCGCATGCCTTTTTGGATGTCATTGTTGATTTTTCCTTAGGCATCAGCTCCCTGTGAGGTGTTTTTTTTAGTTTTCATCTCTCTTCGTTTATCACACAGGTCCACAAATTTCAGGTGTGATCTACGGCTTCTTCTTTGGGTGCTGCTTGCCAAGGATCTGAGTGGTGGCATATGTCACAGCTGAGTTGAAGGTGGTGGTCATGGTGTTGACATCTACTTCACCAGCTCCCAAAATGAGCAGTGGTGCAAATTTCCCTCCAATTGTGGCTTGAAATATTTTGCCACCTCCGGGTCTTGCAGTTTGTCCAGGTCAAACTTCAGTCTAGTGCACTTTGCTGTGTTTACTCTCTTTAAGTCGAGCCGGAGGGACATCATCACGAGATCGTGGTCACTTCCGATGTCTGCTCCTCACACCAGCTCAATGCCTATGTGAGCAGCACTCTTTGGTTCCCCCACATTTTGCTGGCTGCGGGCTATTTATAGCTTGCCTACACCCTCCCTTCCAGTGAAAGGAAAGGAAAGAATCACCGGCGAACTGTCGGCAAAGCTATTGATAGCTAGCCTGGCTGACCTAACCCCAAAACCTAAAAGCTTTGGTTGAGTCGGTGTGTCCTGGAAAAGTGCGTGTCCTGCCAATGTTGATGCTTGATCTGAAGCATGTCTTGACCATGATGTAGTCGATCGGGTTGTGATGCTCCCCACCGAAGAATGTGCCATGTCCATCGTCTGGATTTTTTGTGGAGACCAAGTGTGCTTGCAAGTATCAGATTGTTGTATCTGGCAAACTCCAAGAGTCTCAGACCTCTGTCATTTGTCTCGTTGTTGCAGTGGGGACCACATATGTCTCCCCAGTTGTGGTGTTCATCTTGGCCAACCTTGGCATTCCAGTCGCCTTGCACTAAGATTATGTCCTTCTTCGGCACCTGTGAAGGACAGCCTGCATATTTTCATAGAAATCATCCACTTTGCTATCGTCATAGACTGATGTTGGGGCATAGGCCTGAATGATGGTGATGTTGAAAGGGGCTGCTCTCAGACAGATGGTAATGAGTCTATTGGAGACTGGGCGGCAACCCATGACAGTGGCTAGAATGTCTCTGTGGACCAAGAATCCAACGCCGTTTTCATGCCTGTCATCTCTCCCACTGAAATAAAGCTTGTGGCCTTTGTCGGTCGTTGTTTCACCTAGGCGTTTCCCGCGCAATTCTCTGATACTTAAAATGTTCCATTGATAGTGGTCCAGCTCATGGGCCAGTTCTGTATGGAGTGTGTGGTTGTTTTCATCATACAGTGTGTCTTGGGAAAGAAAGACCTTGCAGGGCCCAATCCTCTCCAGACTGTTGGCCACAGCCGATATCCACGAATACAGTGTGGCTCGCCTTGGCCCCGAGCAGGTGGTCATTGAACCTGTAGTAACGTGAGGTTCCTGGCCAGTGACTTCTGTGTAGAAAACTTTTGCCCAGTGATGCCGTGCTGACATCACCCCGGTTAGTCGCCTCTTACGACACACCGGGAAACGTTGGGTCTATTCTATTCAGTGCCCGAACCCACAGGGATATAATTTGGGTATCTCTACTATAATGAGCAGAAGGGGACAACGATCAGGAGCAGCTAATCAACCATCGCATTAGTTGGGATTTTAACGGCATGCACGCAAGCTATAAAGATTAGGCTCTACAATCTAATCCTGGCATGCCCATTTGACACGGGAGTATTTACCGCCTCAAGAGAGGACTTTGCTACAGCATACCATTTATGTGCACATCGTGTTACAAGACACATGGTTCTGATTGATGTAGATAACTAGCACAAACTTTAATCTCCACAGTTGGTTGCACAGTACACTCACGAGTAAGTTTAATATTAAATTGTAGCACAATGTAGATATTACATAGCATTTATTTAAGCTTTCGCTTTCCATCTCGTTTCTTTCTATATTTTTGTGTCTGTCTTGAAAACATTTAAGTGTAATGAAAACCAGATCTGGCGAGCCTCTGGATTTTGGTGTCTTCTAGGCTAGATCTATAACTACCAGTGGACCGTTATTTTCATTATGGAAAACTCGGCCTCTTTGAAGCTACTTTCTGATCATTAGATTTTAACAATAAAGCTGGCTAGCTTATCATTAAAACTGAACAGTAAAGCTAATTTTTTATTGCTTTTTTCTTTCTTATCATTAGAATTTAACAGTAAAGCTGGCTAGCTTATCATTAAAACTGAACAGTAAAGCTAATTTCTTATTGCTTCTTTCTTTCTTATCATTAGAGTTTAACAGTAAAGCTGGCTAGCTTATCATTAATACTGAACAGTAAAGATAGCTTCTTATCATTCAAGCTATTTAAAAAAATTTATCAGCTCTTTAATTTAACATATATTTTTATTTAAAAACAAGTCCTTAGTTTGGATATTATAACCCTGCATACCATAGTCCACAGTGTGTTTCCAAATGCCAGTACATGTTTATGATGTTTACCTTATGATAAAATACTTTTAGCTGATCAGTTAATGCCCACTGTAAGGAACTTAATCAACTGGCTAGCGTCGCTCACATTGTGCAGACTTTACTCTTTATCCTACTTCTCGGTCAATTTGACCCCATACGAAAGAAATATCTACCCAAAGCAATTATAATTTATTTTCTTTGCTCTATATTTTTAACAAAAATAATAAGAGCTTTATGGATGGCATGCCAAGGGCAACTTTCTTTTTTTTTAATTTTTATCAGACAATAAAGTTGTGTATTGTATTATATTGTATATATACCAAAATTTGAGTGACAAAGTTGATTTATTCACTGCAATGCAATGGAATTGTAACCTCTGATAGCAGATGTTTGGAGATCGTTAAGAGCATTAATTAATTATAAACAATAGATTAAAGAAATACATGATTATTTTGAAGGGAAAAAACAAAACTTTGTTCCAGTAATGCGCTTGAGGAAGGAAAGAAGCTGTACATCAACAAAGGAGTCACGTTTGAAGACAACTGGCAAGAAAGAATTCTGGAAAGGTAATGATGATGACAATGGATGAAGATGGTGTGGGTGGTGATAATGATATTATTGGTGTTGATAAATAGTGGTGAGAGATTTAGAGAGGATAACTGTAATGATATTCAGAGGTTTAATATGGGAATGCAGTAAATATAATTCTTTGTCAACCTTAAGATGCATTGTTTCATCATAGGTAGGTAAGGTAGTCCCATAGCCTTGTGGCCGTAGGGGAGCGTGATGTTGGAGATCACACTTATCTTGGGCCAGCGTAATGAGGGTGATGCCCAACTCTCTCCCTCGCTGCTTTACCTTCCCCACCCTCAAGAGAGTAGGTACTCAATCACAGTTGAGTCAACTGGGGGCGTTGTTGTTTGTCGCTTCACACCTTAGCGGTCACCCATCCAAGTGCTAACCGCACCGGACGGTGCTTCACTTTCGACACAGTAGCGAGTGCTCCAACCACTGCACTATCCGACACCCCTGTTTCATCATAAGTAGTTATTAATAAAATTGTATGTATTTATTTATTTTTACGAAAATCTCTTAATTTGTAAACAGATTTACATTAATTGTTTCAGTTAATTGTTTAAGAGTTTCCCGATAGGAAGGGATAATAAACTGCAGCAAAATAATTGATTGAATTGAATTCTTCTCTGTTTTTGTCGTTGTTGATGTTTTTCTCCATAGAAACACGATGAGGATGATTTCTGTGATTATTATTGTTTTGACCACAGGCACATGCTGTTGCGCATGCAGAGAGTGTTGCGAGCCCACTCGGCCAAACAGCGACGACAGATGCTTCTACAGCAGAGGGTCAAGTCCGCTTCTGCCTCTCAGTCCAGACCTGACGTAATGGGTATTGAACTTATCGTATTTGCTTATTCATTCTTGGGAAATTGGTTATTCAGTTGCAAATACAATTATTGAAAATCCACCTTTCAAACTGTGAACATCACTGCATTCAAAGTTTAAATCTGGAAATCTTGATTTATGACTTAAGACATTAGAAATTTATTAATACATCTTACTTGTGGTTGTTGTAATTGGTGGGGTTTTTTCTTTAACATATACAACAAATTTCGGTTCTACGCACACAAACAGGAAACAAAACAAATGGGAAACATCCTGTTATTTCTGCATTTTCAGCACTTCGGCAACAAGCGCAAGAAGCCAGAAAGGCCAGACCGAAGACTGTAGGACCGTCTCTCATGCGTAACCCCTCCGCTGCAAAGGCTCCCAACCCCACCCCGGTGAGTAGCCGCCCATCCACCGCCGTTGGAAGCCCTATGCCGCCAGGGGCATTATTACCAGCAGCCAGGACCAAGGCTGAGGACAGTCAGCAGTCGTCTCCCAGCTCTCCCATGACCCCACAGCTCTTGGAGAAACAGAAGAAAGGGCAGGAGGTGCCCTTCAGGTAACAAATGGACCCTGCTTTGCCTAATTTAAGGGATTCAAGTCTCAAATCTTCCCCAACCCTTTTTAGTACCATAGAGCACCATAGATAGATTGATACATGATGATGATGAGGATGATGATGTGGTCTTGTATTAAGCCATCTCCAAGTCAGAAGACATATTCAATGCGCATGCAAGGGAACAGAAATTATCCCAAAATTAATTGGCAAGCCATCAGATTTTTTTTTTTAGAAAAAAAAAAAAAGAGTAATTGTTTACAGTTTTTCAGTAAACTGAGTCAGAATGCATTGTTTAAAAGATGAGTCTTTGCTGCCCCTTTGGAACAAAGAAAAACTATCACTGTGAGGATGATTATGATGATGATGACAATGATGATGATGTCCATTCATAATGCGCATGTCTCCATCCATTGTCAAATGCTCCGTGCGTGATAAGGAGAAACTGTGCTTCAGTGGAAGAGGCAGTGAATTCCAGAGAATAGAGCCCTCTCCAAAATTGACTGGGAAACGCTAATATAGTCAGTGTTGGATTGTCCAACATAAGTGTTCATCTCCCCAAAGCTAAATATAAATGAAATATTTTACTATATTGCCATTTAATTGTGCTGTACTGCCCGCAGCACCACCATCAGGTCAAGTAACTCTTTAGCTGATGTCTGAATGCCTGGCATAACACCGAACAGATAAATAGTCGCTAATATCATTCCACCGATGTAGAACAATTTTGTGGTAGTCAAACTTCAAGTAGGTTCCGGACAGGTTTCATGTCATTGAGAAGCGAGCTTGATCATGATTAGAATGTGTTTGCTAATATACCATTTGCCACTGTCAGGCTGCTACCATACGCTTATAGAGACAGTCGGCCCCCAAAGTGACGCTGATCACAATCTGAGTATTAATTTCACATACTGACCGTCACTTTAACAAGTACAAACCATCAGCAAATTTCCGAAGTCACTCTCGTTAAAAACAAATGTAAAAGAAACAAAATAATCTCCCTCCATTCCCAATAACGAACTGACCACATTCACCCGAAAAGACTCAATAGGCATCAGATCTTCTTTGGCGTGCTTTAGGATGGAGGGAGATTACTCTGGGTAATTTTATTTGCTTCTTTTACGTTCATTTGTAACGAGCGAGACCTCGCAAATCTGCCGATTGCTTGCACTTGTTGAGTCATGGACGGTATGTGAAATTAATTTTAAAAATTTAAAAGACAAAAATTTCAGTGTCAAAGACTGTTGAGGGCATACGCTGACACACGGCCTATGCTTGGTAGATCTCGGACAATCAGCTAGCATCAACTAAAGTCACCTGTTTAGCGGAAACTGGCCTATTGATGGTGTTCTTTACAGTGACGTAGTCTATATCATATGTTTGTAGACTTCAAGAAGGCGTTTGACCAAGTCTGGCATACAGCTCTATGGGTAACCATGAGAGTATACAACATCAGCCCTAAAATTATTGAAGTCATCAAAAGCCTGTATGACAAACCTACCAGTGCAGTCCTCCATAGCAGCGCCATTGATGCCTACTCTCTCTAACACTCTTCAACATCTTCCTAGAGCGCATCCTGTCAGATGCCCTTGCAGATCACGAAGGCACAGTCAGCATAGGGGGTAGAGCAATCTCCAACCTTCGTTTTTTGGATGACATTGATGGATTGGCTGGAGAGGAACAAGAACTTGAACAGCTGGTACAGAGGCTTCACACCACCTCCAGAGCCTATGGAATGGAAATAAGTGCAGAGAAGACCAAAATGATGACCAAAAACACCAAAGGCATGAACACAGACATCAAAGTCCAAGGCCAATCCCTCAATACAGTGCATAGCTTCAAATATTTAGTAGCCATTGTATCAGATAATGGTTCCCAACAGGAAGTCTTCTTCAGGATCACACAAACAACTGCCCTGGCAAGGTTGAAGCCTATTTGGAAAGACAGGACCATCAGTCTACATTTCAAGGTAAGGCTGCTGCATTCCCTTGTCATCTCCATCTTCCTATGCGCTTGCGAAACATGAACCCTCACAGCAGATCTACAACGAAGAACACAAAGCATGGAGATGAAGTGCTACAGAAGACTTCTTGACATTTCCTATACCCAGCACATCACCAACGACGAAGTCCAACAGACCATCACACAAGCCATTGGACAACACGATGACCTGTCAGGGGCGTCGCACACGGTGGGGCAGGGGGGGCACCTGCCCCCCCAATAATTTGGCAAAAAAAAAAAAACAAAAAAAAAAGAAAGAGAGAGAGAAAGAAGAAAAGAAGAAGAAGAAGAAGAAGCATTTCAAGTCACTGTCTGTCTCAAAGCTAGCTCTCATGTCTGAGGTTGGGCTTTTACTGAAGCTCATTTTGGTCATGCCTGCCACCAATGCTGTGAGCGAAAGAACTTTCAGTGCCATGAGGAGGGTCAAGAACTACCTCAGGTCAAGCTCAACAGAAGAGCGTCTGAACCACTTGATGATGCTCCACGTCCACAAACAAACGACGGATTCCTTGGATTTGGTTAAGCTTGCCAATACTTTTGCATCTTCTCAGCACCGCAGAGAAGTGTTTGGAACTTTCAGCGTCCTGGACAACTGCAAGCTGAGTGTGATCACCAAGACAAAAGGCACTCAGACAGACAGTATTTTGCTTTAGAGAAACTGCGAGTAATATACGCCCTAGTAAAACAAATTGATCAATTGACTGATTTTCTGAAACTGGTAGTGGAAGTGTTTGGTCATTATATGTATGCAATATGCAAAACGAGTTGTGATTTATAGAGAAGACACAATTTCAACCTAGATGATCTTGCGGCAGGTAATTAATGTTCGTGTTTCCTGGTTTTAATCATTATCACATATCGCTAATCATGTATTTGTAGTTTCTGGAAATGAATCTTGTATTTTCAGTAAAGAAGAACATAAATAATTAAATGTTTTTACTCTCAGTCTTTCAGTTGGATGAAGGTACGAGGATATATTACAGGGTGCGTCCCGCTTGTCGGCCCCCCCCCCCCCTCCACCTCCCCGTCGACAGGGTTGCCCCCCCAATATTTTGGACCGTGCGACGCCCCTGCCTGTTCACAATGGTGAAAAAACAGAAACTCCGATGGTATGACCACATCACCAGATCATCAGGCCTTGCATCCTGCAAGGCACAGTGCAAGGAGGTAGAAGAAGAGGGAGACTGAAAAAGAGGTGGGAGGACAATTACATTCGAGAATGGACTGGCTTGACACTGAGCGAAGCCATGAGGGTTGCTGATGACAGAGAAAGATGGAGAAATCTATGGTGCCCCAACGACCTCCGAGTTATGGGATAGGATAGGGGATATGATAGGATAGTGTTTCTAGCAGATTCATCAGTGGCTTTCAAAAGATTAGGTGCCAAAAAAAAAAAAAAACTGTTTTAAATAAAATAAAAATAGAAAGACTCTGTCATGCTGGTTCTGGAGAAACTAAAATTAGTAGTAAAACTGGATGAATTGGTGATGAGGTTTCCTCAAGACTATTTGCATGTACTACAATGGGAGCGATTAGAAAGGGTGGTTCAAAAGTAACTCCTTATTGAAAATGGCTTGTAACTTTTGTCAATAATACCACATTTGCATCACACAAAATGTATTGTATCCTTACAGTGGTACAAAACAACTGCTGATCTCAGATTTTAACTCACGGTAACAGGAGGATTTCCCTTCAGAGATTTTCCAGTTTGTTCCATACTCTGACCTGCGTTGTATGACTGGAGTTTATTGTAAACGGCTGTGGCAGACTGAATGGTCTAAGCAAATCAATAACAAATTATTTGAAATTCTTCAGGATTTATCTGCTTCTTTGCCTAACTTTGCGTCCACCCGCAAAGAGGAAACTGTTTTGGCTCGCCTTCATATTGGGCATACTTATGTCACCCATAGTTTCCTTTTAAAAGGAGAAGAACCACCATGGTGCTTTGCATGTAACATATCCTTTTCCGTTCGTCATTTTATGTCTGAATGTGCTGATCTGGTTGATTTAAGGGAAAGATATCTTGGTTCAGTACCTTTTAATGAGGTTTTTAAAGTATGCAATGGTCAGAACCTGTTTCAATTTTTACATGATGTTGGTTTGTTTTATCGCATCTAAATCATGTCGTCTTGTCTTGTATTCTTGTTTGGATTTTATTGAAGAAACTGATTTTATTTACATCTTTCAAAATATTTAAATGTTAACAGTTTAATCTGATTTTACTTAATTTTTTTGTGGTCCTGATTCGGCTCTTGGCAGTCCGCTGGACCCTATAAGCACTGAGTATCTATCTATCTATCTATCTATCTATCTATCTAATCTAATCTAATCTAATCTAATCTAATCTAGTCTAGTCTAGTCTAGTCTAGTCTAGTCTATCTAATCTAATCTAATCTAATCTAATCTAATCTAATCTAATCTAATCTATCTTATCTAATCTAATCTAATCTAATCTAATCTAATCTTATCTATCTATCTATCTATCTATCTATCTATCTATCTATCTATCTATCTATCTATCTATCTATCTATCTATCTATCTATCTATCTATCTATCTATCTATCTATCTATCTTCTAATCTATCTATCTATCTATCTATCTATCTATCTATCTATCTATCTATCTATCTATCTATCTATCTATCTATCTAATCTAATCTAATCTAATCTAATCTAATCTAATCTAATCTAATCTATCTAATCGAATGGAATGGAATGGAATGGAATGGAATCGAATCGAATCGTATCGTATCGTATCGTATCGTATCGTATCGTATCGTATCTTATCTTATCTTATCTTATCTTATCTTATCTTATCTTATCTTATCTTATCTTATCTTATCTTATCTTATCTTATCTTATCTTATCTTATCTATCTATCTATCTATCTATCTATCTAGGTAACGGGAGCAGCCCATAACAGAGTTGTTGAAGCCCAAAAGTTCATCTTTTCATCTGTGGGCAGGCTGCGTCTGAGAGAGACCAAGGAGACCGGGCAACAGTCATTGCAGCAGTACAGAGTGAGGCTTGACCCCTGGGCCCTCGATCCTCGCAACCCGGCTGCTTACCGCCCACCCTCCAGCAAGTCCATACCCAGCAAGTGCAGGTAACCCTCTGTTGATTTACTGCGTTTGTCACGTCAAGGTTCAACTTGTACTTATTGTCCACAATAATACACCAGGACATGTTTTGTTCTGTACACTAAAGCGGTATCTCAACACCAAGACATTTTGAGTTCTGTACACTAAAGCGGTATCTCAAGAAAGCAATAGCGTGTGTCCCAGTTGGTTTCTAGATTGTTTTTTAACCATCTCATCAGCTTCACACAGGCTCCCAAGGCCATTTCCACCTCCTGTGATGAACTAGCTCCGGTACCAATACCTACAATAATAGCTGCTCCCACACTAAGAACGTTTTACCGGAGTTCCTCAGAAAGCGTAAACCTCTTGTCAGGTTGTTCAGTAATAAAGGTGAAGTCTCACTTGTTCCCATTGAAGTACCATACTGGACAGACTGCAAGGCAATCACTTGTTCCCATGGAAGTACCATACTGGACAGACTGCAAGGCAATCACTTCCCAGCTAACCACAATTTCGGGGCCCGATGGGGCCCGCATCGGGCAGCCCGATGGGGCCCGGATCGGGCTACCGATCGGGGCCCAATGGGGCAAATGGAAATTGGAACCGACTCGTGCCCGATTCGGGCAAAGATCGGGCGATCGTCGGGCTACCCGAAACTTACCCGATCGTAACCCCACGTTCGCCAAACAGTAGCCCGACTTCCGATAAAGATTGGGCGATCGTCGGGGTACCCAAAACTTACCCGACCGTAACCCAACCTTTGCCGAACGGTAACCCGATTCCGGCAAAGATCGGGCATACGTCAGGATACCCAACACCAACCCTATTGTAACCCAACTTAAACCAGAAACAACCCCGATAATGCCCCATCCCTGGCCAATGCTGATTTACCCTAAAATCATATCCCACATATTGTTTATGATATGTGATTGCATGAAGAATTAATTGAGATGTCTGGTGTTAATAGGGACTGTCGGCACAGGCGTTTTTGTTTTCGGAAGTCCTTGGTGTGTCCCCACTTAAGTATTTACACACCATTTCGATAACGATAGCCTATAGCCTATATTAACGTGATCTTCGTCGCTATCGAAATCGTGTGTAAATACATAAACGAAAGGCAAAGCACCCAAAAAACAGCCACAGTGAAATAGGTTTTCACAGGCAAACACAATATCCGAGCACATGCAACTGTAGAACTTAGAAGAAAACTGTAGAAAATTGGCGCCCAAGTACAACCGGAAAAGACCAGCAGTAATGGGCACGGAAATTTACCCTTGACTTATAATGTATAAATAAATACAATAGTTAAAAGAAACACTTTAACAATATTTTACATATTGTATGATAAAAATTAAGAATTATAAGCACAATTAAATAATTATATCTTGCTGAATTGATTTTGTATAAATATTTTTCACATACATACGCCGCAGCATATGTGAAGCAGACGAAACATTCCAGACAGTTTAGCCAATTAGAAGCGAGAGTAGGCCTATGTTAGCGTGTGCGCAGCGTGGCTTTGTGGTGGGGCAGAATCGGGCTGTAGACGGGAGGGCGAATCGTTACATTTCTAGACTACGCTACGCATCGGGTTTTTGTAGGGCTATGTGGGTCCCTACTAAAACCCGGCAAAAGTCGGGATGCCCTATGCGGCCCCAGTGGGGCCCCGATCGGGCTGGTTTGCTGGGTTGTTCCCATGGAAGTACCATACTGGACAGACTGCAAGTCGATCACTTTTTTCCTTGTCTTCGACCCATTGCATCTTACATAAGATGTTGAGCCTAATGTGAGGCTATCCTATCCTATCCTATTCTATCCCGTAACTCGAAAGTTGTTGGGGCACCACAGATTATAGTTTTACCAGCGTACTCCATCTTTCTTTGTCCTCAGCAACCCTCATTTCTTCACTCAGTGTCAAGCCAGTCCAAGTGTAAATTTTATATAATATGTGCGTACTTTCTGTTGTTCATCTTGTAATATGCTGCAACTTATATAGGGAGGGCATTGTTTTGTTGTTTTTAAATTCGTGGTGGGAGGTGCTTGATGTGCAGCTTATAAGGCATTGTCGCCTTGAAGTCCATATTAAAATATGTTCACTGCAAATCATTTGGAGCTATCCCCAGCCTCATCATTTAGAGCTATCCCCAGCCCCATCATTTAGAGCTATCCCCAGTCCCATCATTTAGAGCTATCCCCAGCCCCATCATTTAGAGCTATCACCAGCCCCATCATTTAGAGCTATCCCCAGTCCCATCATTTAGAGCTATCCCCAGTCCCATCATTTAGAGCTATCACCAGCCCCATCATTTAGAGCTATCCCCAGTCCCATCATTTAGAGCTATCCCCAGTCCCATCATTTAGAGCTATCCCCAGTCCCATCATTTAGAGCTATCCCCAGTCCCATCATTTAGAGCTATCACCAGCCCCATCATTTAGAGCTATCCCCAGTCCCATCATTTAGAGCTATCCCCAGTCCCATCATTTAGAGCTATCCCCAGTCCCATCATTTAGAGCTATCCCCAGTCCCATCATTTAGAGATATCCCCAGTCCCATCATTTAGAGCTATCCCCAGTCCCATCATTTAGAGATATCCCCAGTCCCATCATTTAGAGATATCCCCAGTCCCATCATTTAGAGATATCCCCAGTCCCATCATTTAGAGCTATCCCCAGTCCCATCATTTAGAGCTATCCCCAGCCCCAGCATTTAGAGCTATCCCCAGTCCCATCATTTAGAGCTATCACCAGCCCCATCATTTAGAGCTATCCCCAGTCCCATCATTTAGAGCTATCCCCAGTCCCATCATTTAGAGCTATCCCCAGTCCCATCATTTAGAGCTATCCCCAGTCCCATCATTTAGAGCTATCCCAAGTCCTATCATTTAGAGCTATCCCCAGTTCTATCACAGACCTGCCTACTCTCCCGCTTTTGGCGGGAGACTCACGCTTTTGATCGAAAACTTATATTGATAAATGACTGTAAATCATGACTGTAAATCACTTTTATGACTGTTAGTGTTAAATCACAATTTTTGTTTTGCTTTTTGATCCCCTGTCTCCCGCTTTTACTCTAAGGGGGGTAGGCAGGTCCGCTATCATTTAGAGCTATCCCCAGTCCTATCAGAGCTATCCCCAGTCCTATCATTTGGAGCTATCCCCAGTCCTATCATTTGGAGCTATCCCCAGTCCTATCAGAGCTATCCCCAGTCTCATTATTTGGAGCTATCCCCAGTCCCATCATTTGGAGCTATCCCCAGTCCCATCATTTGGAGCTATCCCCAGTCCCATCATTTGGAGCTATCCCCAGTCCAGACAGTCATGTGGAGCTATCCCCAGTCCAGACAGTCATGTGGAGCTATCCCCAGTCCAAACAGTCATTTGGAGCTATCCCCAGTCCAGAAAGTCATGTGGAGCTATCCCTAGTCCAGACTATCATTTGGATTACATTTGAAAGTACATGTCCCTTTTGCATGTTTGCAGTCGCTACGTCTTGCTGACCCGACCCCGTACCGTCTGTGATCTTCCCATCCCTACCCCCTTGGAGGAGGATCTGCTGGCCTCTCGCTTTCCAGACCAGAGCGTACGTCTCCTGCAGAGTGCTGCCACTGCCATGCGCCCGACCCCTCCCCAACCTAGCTACAGCATCTCCTACAGTCCCTTTGCTACATATGGATGACCGCAACCACTTTTGTAGATGACAACAGTTATGATATTATTTTAGTGTTTAATCATATAGACTTTCTTTTTTTCTCTTTTTTTGGGGTGTGGTTATTTGTTGAAAGGGTAAGTCATAGTCCACTTATTGATTGTTTATTTTTTTTTTTTTAATTTGAAGTTTGTGTCACCAACAACTCAACTCCTTCATCTGAAAGTGACATTTTGTTTTTGATTCCTCTCGAGAATTTTGCAAAAGTAATTTTGTTTGCCCCCACTCCCTGACCACCACCCGCAGCATCTTATCTTATCTCCTGTTCCCACTGGACATGCCGTCTCCGAAATAATTAATTTTGGTACAAAATATAATAATAATGTATTATTATCTTATTTTGACATTCAGTCATGGGGCTGCCGGGGGTTTAAGTATAAATAGTATTCCCACTTTCTGGAAATTTAGTGCTTTAAATTCCCACTGTTGCTGTGTTTCTCCTTTGTTCTTTCTCATTCCTGCTCTGTTCTATCAATCTACTATACTATCTTCTTCTTCGCTAGACCAGTCACCTACCTTTTTTCTTGAAAATTCTTCGGGACAAAACTCCTTATTTGTGTGTGAGTTCTGTTGGATCAGCTTGGGAATATTTGACGCTTTCTGCCAGGTGGTCACTGGGGCTTCCTATGATGTTATTATTTGGCAATGTAGGCATTTTATATATATGTGTGTTTTGTTGATATTTTATAATGATGTTTATATTCTATTTTGGTTTTTGTAAATGGGGGTTTGATAAATTAGAGTATAGCCTCGGCGTCCCCTGTGTAAGATGTCTTTATTGTAAAGTGACCGGCTGGAGTGCCTTCAGTGTTACCACTAGGGTTGTTTTGGCAGATCTTTTATGCAGATTAGGGGCGAGTCCTCTTTCAGCGAAGTTGTGGTATTGATATTGTGGTCCTGTATCGGCTCTTTGCAGTCCGCTGGACCCTGTAAGCAAGGAATAGCTAACTAACTTTACATGAAGGCAAAGAAACTACTTTTTTGAATGGTTTTATAATATGAAGGGAGAAGCAACCAAATCTGTCTCCAGGGGACAATTGTCTCAAAATGTCTTTTATGAACTTTGATTCATGAAGCTCTTTACTTGACTTTTTGTTGTCAATATTTTCACATGGACTTTTACCAGTCCATTAACTTGCCAAAGACAAAATATGATATACCAAAGAATTCTATATTATTCATAATTTCAACCGTCCTACTGTATTTTTTATCAGCACCCTATCAGTATAGCCTTGCAGACTGTGGACAAGATTCTGCTCACAAAGCACAGGTTTAATTTTCTAAATTTCAAATTATGGATTAAAATCGTTTGTTTGTATTCAATGCAGACTATTCACACAGCACTGAATTATTGTATGCTATGTGATGAAGAGATCTGATTCCGTTATTTTGACTACTTGAGTACGTAGCAATGGGAGTCTATGTACTCACCCCTCCCCTCCCCCTCTTCCCAGCCCACCCTCCCCCCCCCACTACCCACCAAAAAAAATCCATTTTTTGCAAATTTGTTTGAGATGAGTCCTAAATAGTCCAAAAATGACAAAAGGTCAGTATGTCTGTCTGCTGTCCATCTGTGCAAAACCTTTAAAGTGGCTATAAATACTCAGAACTTATTTCAACCATCACAACCAAACTTGGTAACATATGGTGTATTCCCATGAGACCTCATAAATGACCAGTGAATGAATTACTTCACTTCAAGGTCAAAGTCACAGGATCATCAAATGACAATTTTTCACAAAATTTCACTTTTTTCAAGGTTATTAAAATTATTGAACCTATGATTCTTTGATGCATGATAGATATCAATGAGACACACATACTTTACACATTTGGTCAACCTCACTCCAAGATCAAGGTGACTGAAGCTGTCCAAAGTCGGTTACTATAGGTACTTTGAAGTGATCTTGACCCTAAACTATCCTATCAAGTCCTATCCTATCCTGTAACTCAAAAGTCATTGGAGCACCACAGATAATCGTTTAACCAGCGTACTCCGTTTTTCTCTGTTCTCAGCAGCCCTCATGGCTTCGCTCAGTGTCAAGCCAGTCCATTCTTGAATGGTGTCTTCCCACCTTTTTCTGTCTCCTTCTTATTCTTCTTCTGCCTCCATGGTGCCACCAGGCCTTACACACTGGTCTTTGCAAGGCCTGATGCTCTGGTGATGTGGCCATACTATCGGAGTTTCAGTTTTTTCACCGCTGTGAGCAAGTCATCGTGTTATCCAATGGCTCTTGTGATGGTCTGTCGGACTTCATTGTTGGTGATGTGCTGGGTATAGAAAATGACCAGAAGTCTTCTGTAGCATCACATCTCCATGCTTTGTATTCTTCGTTGTAGGTCAGCTGTGAGGCTCCATGCTTCGCAAGAATGTAGGAAGACCCTAAACTATGAGAGATGTAAAGTCCAAACTTGTTGTATTTAGAGATTATAGATTAATCTTTCATATATGTACTGTTTTTGCATTTTAGGCCTTGAAAAACATTTTAAAAAATAGGTCATCGTACAATGGAATAACTGTTTATTTAACCCATAATATGCAACAACATTGGGTTATTTGATCATACATGCGTGAGAGAACATGAGAGGGTCAGGATCATTCCAAGGTCAAGGTCACTGAAGGTTATAGTCATACCAAGGTCACTGGGTTTTTTTTGTGTGTGGTTTTTTTTGTGCTTAATTCAACTTCTGCTATAGTTTTATTTGATGGTACATGAGTATATTTGGAGCCGGAGGTTAAGATCATCTCAAGGTCAAGAGCATAGGAAGATCAAAGTAGGTATTACTTTGCATTTTCATGCCACCATATCATTTTGCTTTTTTCTGGGCACTCATTTTCATGTTAAATATTGCAAGTTCCAAAAGGAGCATGTGAGTCATATGGGCTTTGCCCTTCTAGATTTTTTTAACGTGTATGCTCTCTTTATAGGGACTAACCTTCACATATTCAGCGACAAAGATCCTTTTAAAATTCACAGTGAGTGTTCCCCCCCCCCCCCACCTCTTCCGCAGGGGAAGAAAACCTCTTTCAAAAGTACTTTTTAGATTATTATTTGTGTCCATATTATTTATTTATTTTTTTAAAATTATAGTATTATTATTATGATCGTCATTATTATTATGATTATGGTTATTGTCATTATTACTATTGTTTTCACTTTGGTTTAAATAAAGCTTCCTTCTTGTGGAAAATACTAGTGACATATAAAGAAGCATTTATTCTTAGGATTAATATGAACAATGTATAATGCTTCTCATAATTCCTTGTAAGAGTTGAAACAGATTTATTGAATTGAAATGATATAGGCGCTCCACACTACAGAAGTCTGACTATGCCTTGTCCTATGCGCCCAGAGGCTGCAAGCGAGTCGCTTCAAGCGGCTTTAGTCAGATCCTGTATCGGCCAGTGCCGTGAGCAGCTCTTGAGCTGGAAAAGCGCGATATAAAAAAAACAAATAAATAAATAAATATCAGTTAGTTATAATTCTTCATACTTTTCATTACTATGTACTTTAGCCCTTATAATTTAGTCAGTATACTTTATAATGGCTGTCAGAATGTTAAAACGTTTTTTTTGTTAGCCCTTGGTCATTATCACAGTTAATCATGAGGGAGTTCCTTGTTGGTCTTTTTCCCCCTTGAAATATATAGCAAGTGTTTTTTTTATTTTATTTATGCATAGTGTATGACTTTACACAGTATTACATTCGTATAAAAATTGACTTATATTGACTTTAAAAGTTTTAAACATTTCAATTGTATTTGCTTATATTGGGTTTTTTAAGTTAGGTAGGATTTTTTTAACGTTTACCACGCATTTTTTTCACTGCGTTTGCACAGTTATTTAATTATTATTGCCAGGTGAAGTTGTGACCTATGTTCTTATTAAGGTCATACCCTTTGTGTTAAAGTTGTGGAAAGTGGTTGTGGTTCAACGTGTACGTTTGTGAGATTATAACAGCTTTGCAGACAGTTGTTGACGCTCCTAATGAGATTGACACTGCTTTAAATGATAAAAGCAGGCTTTTTGTGTACAAAACCTAATCCCAAAATATTGGAATAAGCTTGTATTGTTCTGATGTTATAGGTTGGTGATATGAAACTCTACAGTATTGGAATAAGCTTGTATTGTTCTGCTGTTATGGGTTGGTGATATAAAACTCTACAGTGTAAAAGCACTGGAAAAAATACCTTGACAAGTATAACAACAAGTGCATAGACAGTGAAGAACATATGTAACGAGTCCCAGATAAAGTATTTTGACAGACACTTATCGCCGTTTGCTGCGTCTATCCGTCTGTAAAGTAATAATGAGTTGCCAAGTAGTGGTTCCAAGTCAATATATATATATATATATATATATATATATATATATATATATATATATATATATATATATATATATATATGCAGTGATCAATATTTATGTGGTGTTGTATAGTATGACTGCCTTGTACATGTACAGTTATATTATGTTTAATGCGCAGTTTTATAAAATGCTTTTATTATAATGAAACTGTGGCATTTGTCATGAAGAGAAGAAAAAGGTTTATTGAGTTTTACAAATTAAAGGACACACACACAAAAACTTTGGGGTTTTTTTTTCTTGTTAGTTTTATTTTAAATTGAAAGTACGTAATTATTGTCACCAAATTTTCCTTTCCTCTCTTGCTTCTTTGCAATATGCACACACTGGCAAGTTTGCCAGGTAAAAGACATAGTAATTAAAGCTATTTGCTTGTTTGTTATTTAAAATCCAAATTACAAAATAACTTTCAAAATAGTTTGCTTTCATAATTTTCTTTTTAATTTTGATATGAATACACTGGAAAGTTGGCAATGACATCGCTTGGCCACAAATACCAAATCAATTTTAATTGGTTTAAAAAATTAAAATTATTTTACAACGTTGACAAGACTCAAGTTTTACAAATCGAAATGTGCCAAATGTTGGCGTCACACATATCGATAATTTTATTACAACCAAAACAATTAACTTTAACAACATTGTAATGAATACATACACACTTACTCGAACACAAATGTACACACATATTCAAATGCAAGGCATTCTAGATTACAATTATTTAATTTTAAAAGTTAAAATCTCAAGTAGTTAATATGTAATAACTAACATGGAATACATTTACAAGAATACAACTCTCTACAGAGTTAACATGCAATACATTCAAAGAATACCACGGACACGCTCTGGGATGCCACAATGAACATTAAAATCTCCACACTGAAATACAGTCACAAGAAGTATACTAACACAAAAAAACTGTTAACAACAAAAAGCTGTCATTCATTCAATTCATCAAGGGAACACTTACCTCTTGGCTAAGAGGGTAACTGTTAGATGATCACTGCACTTTTCTCTTGTCCGTACACACTAACACACACACACATACATGTATGCATACACACCCACCCATACACACACACATGCATGCACACACAGGGTATCCTATTACAAGCACAATCTCTATAATATGATGTTCAACATTTGTTCCAATTAACTGAGGTACTCTAAGCTGGCTTTGGCTTTTTCCATCTCATGGAGAAAAGAGTAGAACTGGGGAAGGCTCAGTTCTGGAACAAAAAAGAAGATATGCACAAGAACAATGTTCCTTTTCTTTTCAATACTCCTCTTCAATAAACAAGCTTTTAGGGAACATTACCTAATTCAATAAGGCTAACAGGCCACTTAGCATTCCATCCCACAGACTTTAAAGCTCCTGATGCTCATGTCCTAGATGGGTGAACGCCAGATAAACCCATATGCCCACCCTGCGCTGCTTATTTAAACTTTCTTACATAGCGCTGTTGCACCTCAATTCAAGAGTTGCTCAAGGCTCTGGCGAGTACAGGACCTAACTCAAAACACCTGAGGCGGCAGCCCTATCCCCCCCCCCTCCCCACCTTGCACTCATTTGTTCTGGGAGGCACTGGCTCAACCAGCTCAATGCTTTATGTGAGCAGCACTGTTTAGTGCCTCCACATTTTGCCGGGTGCGGGCTATTTATAGCTTGCCTGCACCCTCCCTTCCAGTGAAAGGAAAGGAAAGGTAGCATTGGTGAAGCTATTTATAGCTAGCCTGGCTGACCTAACCTCAAAACTAAAAAGCTTTGGTCGAGTCGTTGTGTGCTCTTGTGGCTGCCGTGCTTTCATTGAGAAGGCAAAACCGAGTTTCGCCTGAATTCGTGAGGAATAAAAAAACAAAAGTTAAATGTAAACTAATATCTACCAGAATGAGACAGGGTTTGTAGACATATGGTTCCTATAGAATCCTCTCCTCCCCCCCCCCCCCCCCCCCCCCATCCTGTAAGTAATGTGTTATAATGCATTCATAGTTTTAGATCGTTTTTCATTTAATTTACATTAATTGTATCATTTTGTTTTATCACAGTTAGTTTGCCTAATATCACTGTGTGAATAGATAATAAATGTGAAATGATTGATGGAATTATTGACTGATTGATGATGATAATGATGATGACGATGATGATGATGATGATGATGATGATGATGATGATGATGATGATGATGATGATGATGATGATGATGAATGTATTCTCTTCTTTGGGGCAGAGAGAAGGGGGGTGAGCAGGCCGGGAGGGAAGGGAGGTGAGGGAGTCAACGTGTCTTCGCTATGCTTTTAGCATAAATTTAACATGTGTGTGTGGGCCCAGTGTTGTGAAGTTTCCTTCATCAGTATCACTGCGAAAGGACTCACCCATATAAACATTTTTGGTCCCGTTGCCTGTGTTGAT
The DNA here is from genome assembly GCA_036898135.1 of Oncomelania hupensis. Classification (NCBI taxonomy): domain Eukaryota; kingdom Metazoa; phylum Mollusca; class Gastropoda; order Littorinimorpha; family Pomatiopsidae; genus Oncomelania; species Oncomelania hupensis. The sequence continues at coordinate 79,215,187 of CM072514.1, read as the reverse complement.
CACCAGTTTCAGCTGTAGAAAGGTGTTGCCCACTCGGTCCAGCTCGCTGCTGGAAGCCGTCACTGCAACAAAAGGTTTGTAACAGTCATCACTAGCACTTTTCAGTTTCACACACACACACACACAAGGGTGGCTTCTAGTGCAGTTGGTTAGAGCATTCAGTTTCCAGTGCCACGGGTGGTGGTTTTGATCCCAGAAACCTGCAATTTGAATTCTCACTGCACCCAGCTCAGGTTTGGCGCAGCACTCCAGCACACACACTAGTTCAACGACAACCATATTTTTTTTCCCCCCAAATAAATTTGCAGGATTAGAACTTTTTTTATTTGTCTAGTTGAGTAGTAGTATGTTGGTACAGATCGCCATCCTTTGAGCCTGATTGATGATTTGGAGAAAAGCGTGTACATAGCATCGAGTATTATTATTAGCGATGTAAATAGCATTCTAATGTCATGACATGATGAGGAATCGGTATACAACGTATAGTCTGTAGACCTGGCAACTCCTAGCAGAAGAGGAAGAGGGTTAGAGTTATGGGCCCTGAGTCGCCATTTCAATACAAAGTGCAGTTTCCTTTTGTGGGATAAAGAGCATTTTGACTCTGAACTTTTGACTACCCACCTCCGAACTTCCATTCCATGTCCACCAGCTGGTTCACCATCAAGGTCAGGTCCAACGCTCCTCGCGACAAGGCTGGCTGTTTGACCTGGAACTGCACACAGGCGCAAGAAGTACCCATCAACGTATCTTCTGCTTCCATTGTAAACTAAGCACCAGCCCTATACCGCTACTGTATGTGGAAGAGAGAGGGTGTCACGAAGTGAATTGGCAAATATTTTCATTTGTGTATACATCATGTGTTTATAGAGATAGTACAAGCAATGGCTGTTGACATAGGCACATGGCGTATGTATTCGCTTTGCGTGGGCACTATATTTCCTAGTTCATTAATATTTTAGTGATGAGACTCTGCTATATAAAGACTTTTTGGAGAACAGAAGGCTGTTCTCGTATGCATCTGAGAGTGTCTGTGATTGGATGGATGAAATAGGACTAGGATAGAGTATTAGTAGAATGAAAGATAGACTGTGAAAAAAGAATGAATGCTTATTTTGTGTCATCTATTACTGTGTAGGCTACTTCTGTTTTTCACTGTGGTGAATCTTTATTTTGTTCATGACAGACACAGTAATTTGAATATTTATATTTTATGATTTACTTGCTGGAAATATAATATTGAAACTAATTTTGTAAATGCATAAAATATTTTCATAAATTGATAATGTAACTTTCTGTCAGACCTGGAACGGTATTGTTTCAGAGAGAGATAAAATCATATTATAGTTCAGCTACTTATTATTTTATTACTCTAGGACTTATAGTTTTCTTGAATATAGTTTTCTTGCATTCCATTTTATTATTCTACTACTTTGAGTGAGAAAGAATAGAACCATAAAATTAGCAAAACATATATTGGTGTTGTGTTCCAACTGTTGTGTATTTTACATCTTCAGTGTTTCAAGTTTATTACTCCGTCTCAAATTGTGTAATTGTATTAGAAAGGCCTTTTGATGAATGTATGTATATGTGAAATTGGAACATTAAAAACTGTTTACAAACTAATATCAAGTTTATAGGAATCTTCTGAGAACAAAGCTAATTATTTTATAACTAAACACGCACGAGAACTTTACAACAGAGGAGGAGGGAGAGTTACAATAATGTTTGCAGTAAGTGTGATGTGTTGAAAGCGGATTAATGTGTATTCTTAATGTATAGGAATTTAACATGTGAATCTGCGCCTGCTGTAATTTCTGTCGTTCCTTTTGGAGGTAATAAAGTTGTGTTTATTGTACTGTAGTGGTAACACAGAGTTCGCCGTTCAGCAATTTGACACCTACACTGGCACTGACAAAAGAATGTGTATACTACATGCAAAATTTGGCAATGAACATGACACCCCCTCCTCACGACAAACTATACAAATATACCGTCTTTGGGAATGGGAGGTAATAGTTACCTAAAGTTATCCGGACAGACATCTCGTCTCAGAACACTATGAAAGCTGAGCTGTAAGCTTTTTTGTTTGAAAAGTGGGGTCGTGGTTGCAGGGCAGAGCAAGGCCGAAATATAAACTAGCGGAGCTAGCCAGGACTGCAACGGAAATTAACCTTTTGGTTGACCCGGAAGGTTTGATGGAGGATTGAGCAGAAATTGTAGGAAAAAAAAACTGTTTGTTTGCAAAGAATGTCCGCCTCAACTATAGACCGGCCGGCCAAAGTTGTTTCCTCTGGTATTTACAACATGGTCTATTATATAACGACGAATTAGCGACATTTGGATGGGAGATAATCCTGTCACAGTCCCACCCTAAAACAGCTGGGGAACGTAAACAAGGGACATAACTGCAGCCAAGGTCGACTAACACTAAGTAACGTTTGGACGAGAGATAATCCAGTCAATGTCCGACTTTAAAAGTAAAAGCTACAAACAAAATGTTCACCTGTTCCGTGAAGAGACTGGCTTTGTCTTCCGATAGACCTAAATCAAAAACAAAATGCCTATTGAACAAACATGATACAAAATGTAAAGCATGTATAAGCATTCCAAGAAAGGACAAGCTCAACTGTAGATAGCGCTTTGAGGAAGTTTCTTGAGCTGGTGAAGTGCGCCATACAATTACAATTACTTTTTTAAAAGTTATACTTAGTTTTAAAAGCAAAGCACACAAAAACTTGAAAGTGTATTATCATCATCACAATCGCCATACAAATTAACACACACCAAATCATCATAACATATATATATATATTGCTTGCTTACCCAGGTTTCCCAAATCCTCCAACAATTGGCTGGGTGTCAAACTCTTCTTCAGAGCATCTGCAAACGAAAAAACTGTACAACAAAAATATAAACAAACAAAACCATACCCACAGAGAATGATTATCAAATATTCAAAGAAGAAATACTACAAACACAATTATCATTGTGCAGTTATTCAAACCAAATTACACATGGAGGATGATCATGAAACATTAAAAAACAAATGAAAAGACATTTTGGAAAAAAGTACCTGCATCTGTTGTTGTTGATGTTGTTGTTGATTTTATTATTGTTTTTTGTAGTGGTAGAAATAGTAGTAGTACCTGCATCCGTTATCATCATAATCATCATAATCATCACCATCATCATCATCATAAACATCATAATACAGTGCTCAATCCTTTCAAAATTCAAAGCCAAATTCTTTGAATACCCCATAACGACACTGACAAGGAACTAACACTGCTTTACGTACAGTTGGGCACAGCTACAAGACTCTTGACGACGTTCTTCAATGGGCCCACCCCGACACCATTCTGTTGCGCAAACTCCTCCAGCTGGGTCATCATGCGGCTGGACTGAAAACAAAACCACAACCAAACACAACAAGTCCAGCCTATGGGCAATCTAAACATGCTAAAGGTAAAGGTGTCCATGAAACCCAGCTTCATTCATTGGGGAAGAAAGTGTTTGTGACCTCCTTTTCTCTAGGCTAGCTTAATAAGGGCAGTGTCTTATCGCCTCTCCCTCTATGCTTTACCTTACCTGGTTCTAAACGGGTCCAGGTACCCATTCACAACTGGGTGAACTGAGGTGCTCTAGTTTCAATCTTTTTGTGTCGTTTGGTACACTTCCAAGCATGATCACCCATCCAAGCACTAACCCCTCCCGACATTGCTTAACATGAAACATTGCTAGCATGTGCTCAAGCCATTACACTATTGTGTCACCCCTGAACATGTTACAAAGAAACACACACACACACACAGCAAACAATAACATCAACAACAACAACACTGGTGTCACAAAGAGTCTAATTCTATTCACAGCCTTCTTACCAACTGAACAAAGAAGGAAAAGTTAATTCCAATGTGTTATTTTCTGTAATAACCGAAAGAGTATTACCTTTGATGGTTCTGTCAGAAACATGAAGACGTACTGGGTCAGCTCTGAAAATTGCTGCCGAAACAAGATTGATACAGTCAATACAGTATTCAGTGAACTAAAAGAAGAAAATGAACAAGATTGATACAGTCAATACAGTATTCAGTGAACTGAAAGAAGAAAATGACAAACAGGTTTCTTCTTCTTCCGATAGACAACCGCGATTTATAACTGAGATCATTGCTGTTGTGTATTGGGTTTCCTGTCACAAGTTTTTATTTACTTCACTTTGTTAAGCACTTAACAGATTGATATTAATTACAGAAGTGAAAGAAGAAAATACACATTTTGTGTGTATGTGTGTGCATCACATGACTTGAGTAGTGCTTAGCCATGCTACTGTTTGTTATGGCTACTTCAACTACCACGGTAATCGTTTTAGCAAAGAAATCAAACAGATTAATATCCTACCTCATTCTGAAATTTGTTGAGCGCCTGAAAATCGCTGAACATAGAATCAGGGGGCGTTTCTTTGCTGAAATGGAAAGTGGTCGCCATTTTGACTCTATGAAAAAGTAGAGTGTACAGTTTGAGAATTTCAATTTGAGAAATTGACCGTTTGAGAAAAAACCACAGGCGCTTGGCATGAGTTCATGAATAACAATAATTAAGGAACGAATAGTGGGGGTGGGTTAGAACTCGTTTTATTGTACATTTACAAACAGCTGAAAAGGAAATTGAGGACAATATCTTGGCTAGAATTTAACCACTATATTCTCATTTACTATGCACAGTGTACTTTGCTCTGTGGGTTCGGACCCCAGTTGGGGTGCCGGGGGTTTCAGTTTAAATAGTATCCCCACTTTCTGGAAATTTAGTGCTTTAAATTCCCACTGTCGCTGTCTTTCTCATTTGCTCTTTCTCATTCCTGCTCTTTTCTATCAATCTGCTATACTATCGTCTTCTTCGCTAGACCAGTCTCCTACCTTTTTTCTTGAAAACTCTTCCGGGACAAGACTCCTTGTTTGTATATGAGGTCTGTTGGATCAGCTTGGGAATATTGGACGCTTTCTGCCAGGTGGTCACTAGGGCTTCCTATGATGTTATTATTTAGCAATGTAGGCATTTTATATGTATGTGTTTTGTTGATAATTTATAATGATGTTTGTATTCTATTTTGTTTTTGTAAACGGGGGTCCGATAAGTTGGGGTGAAGCCTCAGCCGTCCCCTGCGTGGGATGTCTTTATTGTAAAGTGACTGGCTGGTGGAGAGCTTTCGGTTTTACCACTAGGGTTGTTTCGGCAGATCTTTTGTGCGGATCTGGGGTTGTCCGGTCCTGATTTGGCTCGGAAGAGTCCGCTGGACCTAAAGCAATAATAATGTAATGTAATGTAATGTAACTGTGGGTTCGGGCATTAAATAGAATAGACCCAACGTTTCCCGGCGTGTCGTAAGAGGCGACTAACAGGGGTGATGTTAGCACGGCATCATTGGGCGAAAGTCTTCTACACAGAAGTCACCGGCCAGGGCGGAGGAACCTCGCATTACTACAGGTTCAACGACCACCTGCTCAGGGCCAAGGCGAGCCACACTGCATATTCGTGGATTTCGGCTGTGGCCAACAGCCTGGAGAGGATTGGGCACCGCCAGGTCTTTTTTTGCCCAAGACACGCTACATGATGAAGCTATCCACTAATTCCATACCGGATCGGTCGTCGCCCGGCACAAGGACCGCGCCTTCCGTTGGCCACCAGGACGGAGGTGGTAAGTATGCTACTGATGGACAAAATTAGCAAGATCCGCACGAGAAACAACATCGTCATAGGAACCTGGAATTTCAGGACCCTAACTGCGGAAGGAAAATTATAAGAACTGGCCCACGAGCTGGACCACTATCGATGGAACGTTCTAGGTATCAGTGAACTGCGCTGGAAAGGCCTAGGTGAAACAACGACCGACAAAGGCCACAAGCTCTATTTCAGCGGTAGAGGTGACAGGCACGAACACGGCGTTGGATTCTTGGTCCACAAGAACATTCTAGCCACTGTCATGGGTTTCCGCCCAGTCTCCAGTAGACTCATTACCATACGTCTGAGAGCAGCCCCTTTCAACATCACCATCATCCAGGCCTATGCCTCAACATCAGACTATGACGACAGCGAAGTGGAGGATTTTTATGAAAATATACAGGCGGTCCTTGACCAAGTGCCGATCGAAGAAGGACATAGTCATAGTGCAAGGCGACTGGAATGCCAAGGTTGGCCAAGATGCGCACCACAACTGGGGAGACACATGTGGACCCCACTGCAACAACGAGACAAATGACAGGGGTCTGAGACTCTTGGAGTTTGCCAGATACAACAATCTGGTACTGGCAAACACGCTTGGTTTCCACAAAAACTCCAGACGATCGATGGACATGACACAGTCCCGGCGGGGAGCATCACAACCAGATCGACTACATCATGGTCAAGAAACGCTTCAGATCAAGCATCAACATTGGCAGGACACGCACTTTTCCAGGAGCAGACATCGGAAGTGACCACGGCTCCACTTGAAGAGAGTAAATACAGCAAAGTGCACTAGACTGAAGTTGGACCTGGACAAACTGCAAGACCCGGAGGTGGCAGAACTATTTCAGGCCACAATTGGAGGGAAATTTGCACCAATGCTCATTTTGGGGGCTGTTGAAGTAGATGTCAACACCATGACCACCACCTTCAACTCAGCTGTGACAGATGCCGCCACTGACATCCTTGGCAAGCACCGACCAAAGAAGAAGCCGTGGATCACACCTGAACTTTTGGATCTGTGTAATAAACGAGGAGAGATTTAAATTTAAAAAAAAAAAGAACACCTCACAGGGAGCTGATGTCTACCGAAAAATCAACAATGACATCTGAAAAGGCATTCGCACAGCAAAGGAGAACTGGATAGAAGATCAATGCCAGGAAATAGAGAACAGTCTGAACAAGAACAACAGCAAGAAAGCCTACCAGACTGTGAAGCGGCTGACAAGTGTTAAGCAGCCCAAAGTCTCCACGATCCAAAGCAAGTCTGGCATATGCCTTACAGAAGAACAAGAAGTCTTGGACAGATGGACAGAGTACTGCTCTGACCTTTACAACCATACACTAAATGGAGACCCATCAGTTCTAGCATGTACTATGTACTGAGAACAGAGAAGAAGAAGAAATCCTCCCAATTCTCCGGGAAGAAGTTGAGGCAGCAGTGCAATCGCTGAAGAAAGGGAAGTCAGCGGGAGTGGACAACATACCCGCGGAACTGCTACAAGCAGGAGGAGAAGCGATGATTGATGCCCTCACCATTATCTGTAACAAGATCTGGCAGAGTGGGGAGTGGCCTACACCATGGACCTAGTCGCTTGTCATCACTCTTCCCAAAAAAGGTAACCTTCAGAAGTGTGAAAATTACCGCACCATCAGCCTCATCAGCCATCCCAGCAAGGTCCTCCTGAAAATAATACTCAGCAGGTTGAAACCCTAAGCTGAACAACTCATAGCTGAAGAACAAGAAGGATTCGGGGCAGGGCGAAGTACCACTGAACAGATTTTCAACCTCAGAATAATCTGTGAAAAATACCTACAGCACCAACAACATCTATAGTATGTGTTCATAGACTTAAAGAAGGCGTTTGACCGAGTCTGGCATGCAGCTCTATGGGCAACAATGAAAGTGTACAACATCAGCCCTAAAATTATTGAAGTAATCAAAAGCCTGTATGACAAGGCTACCAGTGCAGTCCTCCATAACAGCATCATCGTGAACTGGTTCAGAACAACAAGCGGTGTGCGTCAAGGATGCCTACTCTCTCTAAAACTCTTCAACATCTTCCTAGATGCTCTTGCAGATCACGAAGGCACAGTCAGCAAAAGGGGTAGAGCAATCTCCAATCTTCGTTTTGCGGATGACATTGATGGATTGGCTGGAGAGGAACAAGAACTTGAACAGCTGGTACAGAGGCTTGACACCACCTCCAGAGCTTATGGAATGGAAATAAGTGCAGAGAAGACCAAAATGATGACAACAACACCAATGGCATCAACACGGACATCAAAGTCCAAGGCCAATCCCTCAACATAGTGCATAGCTTCAAATATTTAGGAGCCATTGTATCAGACAATGGGTCCCGACAGGAAGTCCTCTCCAGGATCGCACAACCAACTGCTGCCCTGACAAGGTTGAAGCCCATTTGGAAAGACAGGACCATCAGTCTACATTCCAAAGTAAGACTGCTGCGCTCCCTTGTCATCTCCATCTTCCTAGCCTATATGCTTGCGAAGCATGGACCATCACAGCAGATCTACAACGAAGAATACAAAGCATGGAGATGAGGTGCTACAAAAGACTTCTGGGCATTTCCTATACCCAACACATCACCAACGATGAAGTCCGACAGACCATCACACAAGCCAAGCCAAACACGATGACCTGCTCACAGTGGTGAAGAAACGGAAACTCCGATGGTATGGCCACGTCACCAGATCATCAGGCCTTGCAAAGACCATTCTGCAAGGCACAGTGCAAGGAGGTAGAAGAAGAGGGAGACCGAAAACGAGGTGGGAGGACAACATTCGAGAATGGACTGGTTTGACACTGAGCGAAGCCATCATGGCTGCTGAGGACAGAGAAAGATGGAGTATGCTGGTTAAACGATCATCTGTGGTGCCCCTACGACCTCCGGGTTACGGGACAGGATAGGATAGGATAGGTTCTTGAGATTTTACTGGTAATGTCCTTAGATGGATCTGAATTTTTATCTGTAAGACCACGTACATGTACAGTCATCATATTCATCAAGTATATCCCTGTTTTGAGTGGAATATCCTTCAAGATAGCATCTTAGGACCCATTTTATTTACAATTTTTATAAATGATTTATCTGATTACGTTGAAAGTATTAGCAAAATCTTCGCTGATGATACCAAAGTAATTTGGCCGTCCGCTGGACCCTATAAGCCTGAATATCTAATCTAATACCCAAGTAATGCTGAAAGGCTGACGACATAAGTTACAGGAGGACTTGAATAAATTGCAAGATTGGTCGGACTTGTGGAACCTGCATTTTAATGTCCAGAAGTACAAAGTGATGCATTTAAGGAAAAATTACATGAACCATGAGTGTCTATTGAAAATAGGTAAGAGAAAAAAAAAGTTCAAATGTGCATGGCAGAAAAAGAGTTAAAGGGTGTGTTTGACAATAGACTATCTTTCGATCAACACATTCAAAAAGCAATCAGTAAGGCAAATCATATGATCAGATTTATAAAAAGATGCTTTTCACTTTTGGACTTTTTAAATATCGTATTCAATGCACTTTCCCCCTATCATGTGGAGTACGGCAATGTCATTTGGTCGCCGTTTTTGAAGCGACAGTCCGGGTTCAAGAGCCAGGCACAAAGGATACTGCCGGAATGCGCAAAGACCTACACAGAAAGGATGACACATTTAAACTTGCAAACGATTAAGGGAAGGAGGTTGAGAGGTGATTTAATTCAGTTATACAAAATATTTCACGGGATATACCAAGTTAGTTTCCAATGGATGTTTCAGATATGGTAAACTATAACAGAAAAAATATTCAAAAGTTTTCTTATGCAAACAGAATCGGAAAAAATTGGAACGATCTCCCGCTTAACATAAAATTTGCAGAGAATGTCAATGCTTTTAAGAACCTTCTGGACAACAATCCTAACTGTGTAGCTAAATATAAAGAATATGACGATTCATTGTCATTTTACTTTTTTCAAAACTGCGCACTAGCACCCGTGCATATGTAAGAACAACGAATTATGAAGAGGCGTGGAATAGGCCGCGAGGGCTAACACATATAGGCCTCTATTTTACTACTATACTAGATACTTATATTATATAATTATAACCAAGTACGTGCACATTCAATGCATGGTAATCAATATCATTATTTTTAATGAGTTATAATAAAGTACAAAACACCAACACAGAAAGAGAAATTCTCACTTTAATTTCGCAAGCATTGTTGGTTGGGTAGGTAACATTAATTAATTAGTTGAAGAATTAATTTTGTTAGATCGAGCTATAGTAAACTCAGTTATAAATTTATTTGTTGATCCACACCTCGATCGTTCACCTCTTATGATTACTCCCTCCACAACCATGTGCACATCCCTCCTGCATGACTCCTCCCACAGGCGCTTGTATCTGGACACGCGAGCGCCTATAATAACAAAATGGAGACGCGTCACGGGCATAGGCGCTCGCGTGTCCAGATACAAGCGCCTGTGACTCCTCCCTATCCATTCAGCCCACCTCCCATTAACTTGTTGGATAAGTTGCACGTGCAGGTGTGTGCGACGTCATCAGAATTTGCCAATATAGGCCTTTTTGCAGATTACTATAGGCCTATCGTCTTTGATCGACATTATATAATTATTGCAAATGTCCGTGCAAAAAATCGTGCCCACTCTCACATCTACTTCTCTTTGCGAACGAGATAGTTTGGGGAGAACATGTGACCATAGTTCAGTCAGTCCTCGACAAAACTCTCGGTCACATAAATTGGAAAACTTGAATTTTGTGTAGCAGTCCGAGAGTACACGACTGGCGAGAGCAGACGACAGCTATACTTCGGCCCGCGAGATACGAAGATAGACAAGTACGGCATTCACTCGAAGAAAGACGTAGAACCCACATGGCCGCTACAGCTAATGCGAATGTAAGTCGTGTCATTGTGTTCGTCCACATGTTTGTTAGTAAAATCCAATATAAGATGGATTATGTTGCACGTTGACTAGCGTTGTTCAGTAATGCAGCTCAACTTCTCAAGCAACAACTTCTCTAGCACAGTAGCAGCAAATGAATCGACGTATTGAACGTCATTGTGGCTGCACAACTCAAGAAGAGAAGAAGTAAGCCAGCTACAACACTTTGAAAAGCTTCATTTCAATTCTGTGATGATCAAGATGAACTAACAATGCACACGCGCATACAAATTCAACATAGAAATATAGAAACACTAAGACATGTGCTAGCAGAGATCAAACGCATACCAGATCACCGCTATACACATTTATATTCAGTAAAATTACAATGTTACCACTATATATATAAATATATATTTACCGCACTGCCTATTGGCTGTGTAACTGCTAATTGTAAAACTAATATGTTGTATTTTTTACATTTTGGTTAATAATATTAAATTCTCATCAGGTTGTGGGTATGGCAACAATGAAAGTGGATGACTATGATGGAAATCATTATTCAACCAACCCTGATCTTTTTAAACATATAAACGCTTTGTTGGATCACTCGTTAGACATTGCTTTGCCCGCTGCACTTCACCAAGACAGAAGGATGGGTGAGACAAATTTATGTATCGAGGTATTAATTTATTCAGTTTAAAATTAATGGTTTTGAACATTGTGCTGTTGATTTATAGCCAAGCTAGTTTTGGGTCAACCTCGCTGGTCAAAGGTCAAGTTCACTGGCTGTTCCTAGTTCAAATTTGATTCATGTAGCTTTATTTAGATGACATTGACCTTGAAGAACGAGAGGGTATATTGTTTGATTGAGCTTTGGATGAGAATATATATTTAGGGCCATACAGTCTGGGCATGCATGCATTCCATCGCATGAACTTTAAAGATCCTGACACTCATGTCCTAGATGGTCGAGTGCCTGCTACACAAATGCACCCAGCATGTCCTCTTCTCCCCATTCCCAGTAGCTCAGGAATGTGCTCAGTCATCGGGGTGTCAGACTATGCACCCAAAGTTTGCAGGTGGGTGCCACAGGTGGCTTCCACAGGTGGCTTGAGTTTGATCATGTATTGACCAGCACCTTGAGCAGCTCTTGAGCTGGAAAAAAGCTATATAAAAGAGTGATAGGAGTGATAAATATATATTATAAGAGTGATATATATAATATATATTTGACCACTCTGTTTTATTTGAAAGTTTTCTTCTCAAGCCAAAAGATCTTTAAAATAAATCTCGGCACTTGTTTTTTAAGGTCAAGGTGATAATGAACCCAGTGTTACTTTGTATTGTAAGTTTGTAATTGGAATATATATATATACATATATAAAGATAAAGTGATATAATATAGGAATTGAATACGTAGCTTTGAACAAAGCTGTTGTGTGCCTGTGATCAGTTATGTCAAAGTTCTCAGTTGTGCATTTCTCACTTCCCGTTTAGATAACTGATAGTTTTTTGTCATCTTAGATTGAATCACTCAAACTTTATTTTTATAGTATCATATAGGATAGTTTAGTATATAGTGTATAGTTCTGGCTGACATTCTTTTGCCTTTTTGTGCATAAAACACATTGATATCATCACACAGTATCTAAGATTTTGTTTGTTTCTTTGTCTTCATCTAGTAATACTGTAGGCAATGTAGCATTATTTTATTTTAGTATTTTATCCCAAAGTCGGATTCAGATTCAAAATAATTTCTCGCCTGTCAGATTCAAAATAATTCCTTGCCTGTCAGATTCAAAATAATTTCTCGCCTGTCATAAGACATAAGACATTTTATTTCGCTTCAACTTTTACATCGAAGAAATCTTGGTGCACATGGGGTACTCAGTTGTGTAGGCCTGTATATGTAATTTGCTTATATTTATACAGAAGAAAAAGCACACAATAAAAGCAAGTAATCCTGCATGACAAACACAATCATACATACACATATACCTGCATCAACAACCTTCCGACACTAGGGTGGTTAAATTAATTAAAGATTAACACAATGTCTCATCACGGAATGACTAGAATTAAGAGGAATCCTCAGGAAAAAAAACAAAAAATCTGTATGCAAATAAAGTGTCCACAATTTGGATGTTGTCAACAGACCTGGGAAGGAACCTAACTATGTGAAAGAGAATTCATTGCCAAAAATAATTCCTTCAAAAATCTGGGTACTCTAGGTAGTTTTGAAGGTTTTGTTTAGAAAGTAACTGCTGGCCAGTTGATCAAAGGAGACACCTAGTGTTCTACACAAACTTTATGGATAGGTCTTAAACTGAAAGTATATTATTATACTACTATAGCGAAGCCCTTGGCACATTCTGTAGGTATGGTACCGTTCTTTATACATTTGCACACGCTTCCATCACTTTTATGTCAGAAGACTACAGCCAGCGTCAGAGCCAGTTGTCACACGAGCTTCAGTCTGTGCTGAGTTACGCCAATGTGCCCCTGTCCCAGTCGGCCGCCTACAACACCACGGCTGCAAGCTTGTTTAGCACAGCCGCACCACTCTACGGCGCACCTGGCCAGCCACTGAACGCTGCCTCAGGCTATGCCACTGCCATGGCTGTCGGCCACCCCACTCAGCAGATGCAGTACACCGGTCAGTCGCCTTTAATGGGACTTTAATATTTATTTTGTTCAGTGTCCAATGTAGCTGTTCGCTACAATTCGGTTGGATTTGACTGGATTATCTCAAAATTGGTTGACTTAAGCTGCAGTTATGTTTCTTTGCTTAGCTGCAGTTATGTTCCATTGCTCTTGTTTATATCCTACAGCTAGATTAGGGTCAAACTTTGACAGGATTATCTCCCTTCTAAAAGTAGCTCATTTGGATCGTTTACATTCTTTTAGTCGTCTCGTCAAAAAGGGAAATTCATGAGCAGCAAAGAGTTTCTTTCAGAGGATCCTGTTACTTTGTAATTATTTCCCTTCGTCGAGTACTTCTGTCTGTGTGTTGGATTGTCATATGACTTGACTGTTGATAGGTGTGGTGCAGACTGTACTGCATGATTTTGGTGGTTTCAGCGATGCCGTTCTCCCCAAGCAGTGGCGGCCAGAGCAGCTCCAGTGGGATCAGCTCACAACACTGGAATCTGTTTGACGGCAGCAACTACACTAACTCACCACAGCGGCAAGCACGAGCTATCAAGGGTGAATCGCCCGTCCAGTTGCATTCTAGGTAACTTGCTAACGATCATTTCATACTCAAAATGTACTGCACGCAACACTGTCACCATATAGGAGTTATAAATGAGTACAGATGACCCCCAAAATTGCAGTTCACTCGTTTTTCCTTTTTTTTTTGTAACTGCCGATGCTTTTGTCACGTTTTACAGGTCTGAATTGGAAAAGAATGATGGGAGATATCAGAAACTCTGAGAACTGGAAATATGCATGAGGATCTGTTATATTTGTCCACAATTTTCTTAGGATTATTTAGCAATGTTTGCATTAATAGTCAAAAGACTTAATTACTCGTAAGATTGAATCAATTTGCCCTTTCTTGTCCAGTGACTACAGCTCGCTGTCCCCAGTCAGCCCTTTGACAGATGCCTCGCTGTCCCCTATCAGCAAGATCATGTACTCCAACCTCCTTTCTCGCCAGACAGCATCGCCCAGCACACAGGCCCAGGCTGCAGATGGAGAGAGAGGCAACACTGATAGCTCTGACTGCATGGGGATTGACAATATGATGGTACCAAGTTTATTGAGTTCTACTTTTACCACACAAAGATGATGATTATTATCATTCCTATATCCTATCCTAACCCGAAACTCGAAAGTCGTTGGGGCACCACAGATGATCGTTAAACCAACTTACTCCATCTTTCTGTCATCAGCAACGCTCATGGCTTCGCTCAATGTCAACCCAGTCCATTCTTGAATGTTGTCCTCCCACCTATTTTTCTGCCTCCTTCTTCTTCTGCCTGCTTGCACCGTGCCTTGCAGGATGGTCTTTGCAAGGCCTGAGTTTTCGTTTCTTCACCACTGTGAGCATGTCATCGTGTGTTGTCCACTGGCTTGTGTGATGGTCTGTCGGACTTCGTCGTTGGTGATGTGTTGGGTATAGCAAATGCCCAGAAGTCTTCTGCCACCTCATCTCCATGCTTTGTATTCTTCGTTGTAGGTCTGATGTGAGGGTCCATGTTTCACCAGAGTATAGGAAGATGGAGATGACAAGGGAGCACAGCAGCCTTACCTTGGAGTGTGATGGTCCTCTTTCCAGATGGGCTTCAACCTTATTATCATTGCAGTTTTGTAAAACTCCATAAAAAATTAATGAAGAAAACTTAAGGTACCCAGCTGTCGGCAGGACAACAGTTTAGTGCTGAAAGTTTCAGAGTTGACATCAATGTGTTTAAACTTTTTAGGGAAGTGCGTGTCGTAGTCAGGGTTAACAAAAGCACAATCCCTAAGCACTCTGTGGCGAATTTATAGTTAAATGTTACATTATTACACACCTTTTAAAACCTGCATACTTGGAGGGATGCAAGCGTGTATTTTATTTCTAATTATTTCTTGAAATGATTGCATATTGGCTGGCTCCAGCGTGCAATGAATCTGACGGATCGGCAGCAGAGCAATGCAACGGAGCTGGCCAACCAGCTGTACCAGGCCTATCAGTCGGGCGCCCCTGTCTATCAGAACTTGAGTGGCATGGAGTTGATGCCCATGACCACAGGGGAAATGACAACCAGCGACCGATCATGGACCACCCCTGTAGGACCTCATTACATGAACAACGTGGACCCCTATGCCATCGACCGCTTCGCTCGCCTCCACCGGAATGCTGCCTGTGAGTTGATGATCTTTGGTGTAGCTGTTTTGTCCAGGTTATTGTTTGTGTAGTTTTATTCAGGGCATGTTTAATGCCTGTAGTAAGAGCTGGTAATAAATATTTGAATTGAATTTGATGTCCGAAATATTCACATACCTGAATGAGACCAAAATACCGTATTCACAACATCTAAATGCTAAAACGCCCTAAATGAGTCAACTCTTCTGGTGCCATTGGTGGTCAGACCCGCTGAGCACAAATGCTCTGCGTAATGCCACAGGCGGGTCAAGCCGCCTCGCTACATGCTCAACATAGTGGCTCGCTGCGGACTATAAGAGCATTAACTCGTATCTTTTTAGATGCCTGGATATGCGCAGTTGGTCACGGGAAGCCGGTCAATCTACCACATGCTTTGTATATCCTTTTTAGCAAGGAAATTCTTATTTTTTCACAATGAGTGATGACACGAATTTTTGGTGAGTTGCTAGATAATGGCGCCAGTGATGACAAAGCTTTTGAGAGGGTTTACTGTCAAAGAAGTGTCAGAATCTAAGCTAAGAAGGATAAAAAAAGATCGCAAAGTGCATCAGACTATCGGTGACTTGCAAAATACAGTTGGATATCAACATCAACTGCAACAGCCACAACACCACCACCACCACTTCCTCCACCACCACCAAATAAACTGGATATTTTATTTCAAACTTTCCATGTACTTTATTCAGTTCTACACCGCGTACACAATTTCATACAGATCCATCAACATGTGGATTTTTAATGATTTGTTTAAAGTCAACTGGTGTACTTGGTGTTAAATAGTATATGATTAATGAATTATTTAATTAGTAGATGCGTTAAGATTTTCAAAGGGTGCATTGCAATGACGCACATTGATTAAATAAATTAATGCAGGGTACTCTATAATGTATTCAACAGCATTACATTGGTTTTAACATTTATTAAGACAACTGAGAATTAAAGTAGTACCTACGAATTTCTTTTTGAACTGGCGTTTTTTTTTTTTGCTTTGTTTTGTTTTTCCCACATGAAATAGCTTTCCAAATGCTGGAAGAGCTGTTATAATAAACTTATAGGGGTGTCCTTTTTATACCAATCCTGCTGGAATATTTTGTTGATTTTATCCTTAGAAATGCAGGCAAAGTTCTTATTTTTACTTATAAAATATATATTCCTGAAGTGTTTACAGCTTGTCATTGGAGCACTGAAATTATTCACGTAACTTTTTAAAACAAAATATTTGTCATCAATGAAAAGTTTCTTGTGGCATCAATTCTTTCATTGTTAAATCTTTTCCTGCTCTCACATCTGTTTTTCCCTCTACTGCAGCTGTGAGTGAAGCAACATGCACATGGAGCGGCCAGCTGCCACCAAGACAGCACAAAAACCCTGTGTACTCCCAGAAAGTCTTTGTGGGCGGTGTACCGTGGGACATTCGAGAAGGTAACAGCGCTGCACGAAATCTGATTGACCTCCATTCCTTTACATGTCTTGGAGAGCATGCTTGATTTACACTTTGCAGAAATAGCAAGAAAGATCAGAAAACTTGTCTGCAATAATACAGGACGCTGTGCATGCACTTTTTATCTGGAGTCAAACTAAAAGTATCATGCTTGGTTTCTACATGTTTGGCACTATTCCTCAACGTTTGTGTTGAATTTTGTTTCAGCTGAACTTCAGGCTGCTTTCAATCGCTTTGGGACTCTCAAGATTGAGTGGCCTGGGAAAGATGGTTTGTAGTATTTTTATCCTGTCTTCCTCTTTTTTTTTTTTTCACCAGGATTTTGTAGTCTTATGAATATTTGTCATATATTTTTTACTGTTGTTGTTGTTGTAATCTGGGGGTGACATACTAAGCAGAAGGGCTGACGCCATCTGCAATTAATTAGCTTTATTTACCTTAGGATGTGGTAGGGTAGTCATAGAATCATGAATTTGTATTTGTACGTTTGTTTTTGGTGAATAACTGTACACGTTTCTGAGCTGGTAAGAGATGGAGCCGTTTGGTGTGAGTGTGGCCCAGCTATGATCGTCAATGGTTCACTGGACCCTGTAAACAAGAAAATCAAAGCAGGAGTTGTGCTACCTCTTTCAGATTTGCATCTCAGTATAGAGGCAACAGAAATTAGAACCATTACCTGTTTGATTTTTTTATTAAAAAATTGGAATTTGCAGTCAAATGCGATTTTGAAGGCCATGAAATTCAGTTCACTTTGGACCTTGGAGGGGAGGGAGGGGGAGGGAAGGAGGAGGGATGGAAGAGATGGGTTAGGGTAGTGGGTTGTGTTTAATGCAACACAAGTCCTAATAAATCAACAGGCATCTTGGGTACTATCCAGGCTGCGTAATGATTTTTTTTTTTTTTTAATGTTGCAGGTTATGTGTACCTGCTGTTTGATGTAGAGAAGTCGGTGCGCTCTCTCCTGCAATCCTGCACTCACGACTTCAGCTGTGGCGACTACTACTACAAGATATCCAGCCGTCGCATGCGATCCAAGGAGGTGATTTATTTATTTCAATTTTGTTCAGAAGGATGCACGATTTACAAGTAATCTTTACTCCAGTTATCTTTTCAGATGTCGGAGGAGCTGGCTTTCATTTTGCAGTCATTGAAGGATAAATACGTTATTTGCTATTTTCATATTTCTACAGAAACTTCAGCTCTAAATTATTGCCAGGCAAGGTTACACCAGAAGGCTCACAAACAGCGTGTCAAGATTTTGTCAAAAAATTTATTTACCATTCTGAAGCACAAGGCTAAACTGTTTATCGTAGAAAATGAAAGGTGCACTGTTTGCAGAAGCTCTACACAAGCCTGGCACCTGTAGTAATTTGATTTGCTTTTGTTAAAGTGGATACTACCTGGCCAAGTATATCATTATTATTATTAGAGAATGTTGTGACTATCGCCCCAGGTGATGGAGTTGGGGGAACCCTGTAGTAATGTGTGGTGAGTGTGCCTGCTACAGGTACAAATCATCCCCTGGGTCCTGAGCGACAGCAATCACGTTCGGCAGCCCTCCCAGCGCCTGGACTCGGGCAAGACGGTGTTTGTGGGTGCCCTGCATGGCATGATCACGGCCGAAATCTTGGGCAACATCATGAATGACCTGTTTGGCAATGTGGTCTATGCGGGCATCGACACTGACAAGCACAAGTATCCCATTGGTGAGGTTACTTTTTGACACTCTAATAATTGTTGACTGAGAAAGTTTTTGAAGAAAAATGTGGTAGCGTGACAAAGGTTAGTGTTATTTTCCAGCTAAGTTGAACTTTAGTATGCAGGTACTCGCACGCATTATACTTGCTCAAGCTCACACCTGCTCGATCCATATACACTTGCATCCATTCCCACTACACACATCCAATCTGTCTCACAAGTGTAATCTAAACACAGGAAACTAATGATACTCAAGCATGGTGGATTTTCAAGTTAGTACTTTTATACACTTAGCTTCTCACCTTCGTTAAAAAGGCTTGTGAAGCTATGATGCAACTTGTATGGACTCTAAAAATGAAGATTTTGAGGTTGGTTGATGGTAAATTGTATTGGCTGTATGCTCTCTAAAACCGTGATTTGTTTGTAGGGTCAGGCCGTGTGACATTCAGCAACAAGAAGAGCTACATGCGTGCGGTGCAGGCTGCGTTCATAGAGATCAAGACTCCCAAGTTCACTAAAAAGGTTGGCCTAAATGTTAATTCATGTTTAATCTTTTAGGTATATTCGGGTCTTTATAACCTATAGGCTATTCAGTTTCTCGTCATGCATGAATCAGTCCTTAAATAATCCTAGATGACAGTTTGTCCTAATTTCTTGCCCATCCAACTGAGATGATGAAAATATGTCTGTTGGGTTTGAGCTGCAATCTTTAGTAAAAGCATTTGCATTTGGCAAACGGACCAGTGTTTCAGCACGCTTGTAATATTTAATACTGAAGCACAGTTTGGGTTAACTTTTCAGATTCAGGTTGACCCGTATTTGGAAGACGCCATCTGCAGCCTGTGCGCCATCCAGCAGGGTCCGTACTTTTGCCGAGAGCTGCAATGTTACCGCTACTTCTGTCGCACCTGCTGGTACTGGCAGCACAACCTGGACACCATGCGACACCACAAACCTCTCACTCGCAACACCAAGAAGCAAGTGCCCATGTGATGGCTGCAAAATCTTTGGCGCGCTAAACATCGACATTCAAGTCTCCATGTGACAGTGTGAAGACTTGGGTGCAACACCAAACTTGCGAGTGTCTTTGTGATAGCTTGAAAGTCTTGGGTGCTACACCACAGGAAGCAAACCTTGCTAGCAACTCCAAATAACAAGTGCCTGTGCATTTTTTGGGTGTGTTTATGCCATGTCAGTTTCACCCTATTCCTCACATTGAATAAACAGTTTCTACGTTTGTTTTGTTGAATACGCAACTGACTTTTTTCTTTTGGGGGTGGGGGGGGGGTGGAGCGAGGGGGGGGGTTGCGTTCACCCTTGTCTTCTGTTAATCCCTCTCCCCAACTACTCCCCTCTTCCATACCGTCTCTTCCATACCTCCCCCTCCCCTCTCCTCTTCCATATCACCACTTCTCCCCTCTCTGCATATGTATTAACATTTCTGCTTGGGAGGGGAAACTGAATGTCTGAAAAATAGCGTTTTTCCCCCACAGTTCAATTTGAGCCCTTTGATATAAAATCATAAACCACTGTGTAATCCTGATCGTTAGTTGCCAAGTCACCACAGATGCGTTATATTGAGATAATGTCTGCACATGTTGTTCAACCTCGGTGCTGCTGTATTTCAGTCTGTAATTAAATATGGTTGACGCAGTTTCCGATGATAACAAAAATCTTGCATCTTGTTATTGTGGGCTGTTACTCAAATTACCTTTATTTTTGTTGATACTGTTGCTCCCAGTTACTTATGTTAAATTGTTGCAGACTGTTGGTCAAATGACTGCTGTATTAATTTGTTGCAAACTATAGCTCAGATTACCAACATTCTTGGAAGTTGCGTATCTGTTGTTCAGATTACCTCGTAATTTTGTGGCATACTTTTGATCAAACTACTTCAATATTAGATTTTGTTGCATACTTTTTGCACAAATATCTGTATTTCTCGGATGTTGCGTGTCGGTAATATTTACATGTTTATTATCTTGTTGTTGTTCAATCAAAGCTGTTGCATATTTTTTTGTATATGCACTTTTTGCTCAAATTATTTTGTTGTTTACCTGTGAAATGTACCTCAAATTACTTGCAAGTATTCAAATGTGGCCTACATGGTTGCTCAAATTATCATTGTAATCCATACCATGTGCCACAACAATATGTAAAATATATTTCCAACGATCTCAGTTTGCGAACGGAGCATACTTATATTGTATGCACACTGTTGCACATTATCAGCTATCAGTAAAACGTTCCTCAGTTCAGTACAATACATGTCCACTATTGCCATCCATTGTTCAAATTCTGTATCTATAATGCATACCTCAAATGACCTTCGTTCCCAAAGACACTGTTGCTCAAATGGTGGAAGAGTCTTAGCTGCAGGTGTCCCACACTGTGGCGCTGACTACATTAGTGTGAAGCTGCCCAGGACGAGAAGGCTGATAAAATGATATGATTGTGATAGTATAAAAATAGCTAAACCTGTGATTTTAGGTTTTAATTGCATATTTTTTTTGTATTTCCCAACCTAATGCTCCAGCCAATGAAATTCAACCAGTGATTTACCGATGATTAGTGTGTGTCTGTCCGACGTAAATAATTTTTGTGGATGTTTGTTATGGTTGTGGAGGGTCTAATGTGTATTTTGACCAGCCTTTTCTTTTAGGCATCTGAAGCACATTCCTTGATTCAATTGTATAGTATATACGTCTAATGGATTGAGTATATTTTTTTCTAATTGTGAGGAATTGCTTGGTTGTTTTATAACTTGTTCTTTCATTTTGATTTGCACAATGTATATGTGTCTGTGTGTGAACGTGCGTGTTTTGGTAGACTAAACCTGAATTGATTGTGCCCAAGGGGACCGTTGCTGTAGTAAACTTGAGACATTACATAGATGGTACCATGTTTTTGGCACCGTTTGAAGTTTTGCACTACCAAGGACCTCTTCGGTTTATTAAAGTCGCAAAGATACATGTGTAAGAGATGACTTGATGCGGAATTTGGACTTGGCAAGACATCTGTGGACTGATGATTGTATGTACATACAAGTCCAGCTTTCAAACCATTTTGACATTGCTCCCTCATTGTAATGGCTCAACAGGGAGTATAACTGTTGCCTTGGCGGAGCAATGACCTTTTTTTTTACAAGAAGAAAGCTGGATGCAATTTTCTTATTCTTATACCTTGATATTTTATTGTCGTTGAGCGCGCTCCTTTTTTTTTTACACCATTTTTGACTTCTTTATTTTTGTGTGTGTTAAATGATGTAGTTTGTGTGTGATCTTCTTGGTTTCTTGGAATTTTCTTAGTAATGCAATGCATTTGTTACGTTTAGAAAATACTTCTGCAGCTTGGCTGTGACTTTATTCATGCACTGGTTCTTGTTTCTCTTACCCTCCAAAAATTAATTGCACCTTTTCTAGTTTGAAGCTCGGTATCGGAAATCTTACCGTTTTCCAAAGGTCTCTTTATTAAGCTTTATTTTTTATTTTTCTCACAAATTTGATCTGGTTCTTTTTCTGTTCTTTTTTTTTTAATGGCCAAACTAGGAACAGTGCAAGAGAACCACAAATAAAAAGCACCTTTTAAGTTTTTAGTTCTTCAGCTATAGATTTCTTGCATGATTATTTTACACTACTCTGCATGCTAGAAAGACTTTTTTACTGTCTTAGCGTCTGTTTTTAATTTGACAAAACTTAAAACGTCTCGAGACCCAGTCTTCCAGTTTTTATTCATAGCAAATGCTCCTAGCTCGTTTTTACCCATCCAATTGTAAAATGCATGACCACTGCAGATAAAGATTTTTACATGAAAAATGCGACAGGCAGAAGCATGTAACCTGGTGGATAACGGATCTGTTAATGGTACTGACTGCATGCCAAGATCTGAGGTTATGCACACTGTATCAAGATGCAATTTCTGACATTTTAAACCTAGGACAGCAAAATAATTTAATTTCTAACGTTGGTGGAATGTTAGAGGTGACTGCATGGTCGAAAAAAGACGTTGCATTTTACGCAGAATGTTAGAAACTCAACATAGAAACAAACTGTATAACTATTTTAGACTGATTTTATGTTGTTTATCTAAGACCGATTCACCCTTTGTTTCCACTCGGTAGAACACATTTTCACTGACATGGAACTTTGTTTTTAGAAAACTCTAAACAAAAATTCTTATACAATATAGTTTCAGCCATTTTAATTGAGTTGTCTCAGCGACTGTTAATGGTGCCAGGTGAGCATATGAATTCATAATCCATTACTTTTGGTGTTTCTGTTTGATCACATTCCGACAATGTACGAGAAATGTACGAATGCAGATTCAAGGCTTATTTTATTTGTTAGTGTTCAACACTGAATTTCAAGTGAAACTCGTTTTCAAACTGGAATCTGTTTTTCAATTCATAAGTAAATTTTCTCTTTAATATTTTATTTGTTTTATTGTATTGTATTTTATTACTTGTTTTTTTTTTTGCAATTTCATCTGGAATTATTATTTTCTTGAATTCTGTGCACTAATCTTTTAAATCTTGCATGTCATTTCTTGGTATATTGGTTTCTTTGATTCACAATTTTTGCCTTGAATTGTGAAGGCTTGTTCATTATTTCAAAAATAAAGCATTTGAAAATGTTTCCTTGTGAACGTTTCTATGTTAAACACACACAAAGGTGCTAAACCTTTTTTTTACATGCTGGCTTTTCTGCGCGTTTCTTTCCCATGCCACTGGCTTTCTGTTAATGAAAGGTTTTAGCAAGACTTTCAATTGATGCCATATTAGTTATTACTCGGCAAAATTAATAAAGTCCTATTTTAATTGTGTGAGGGTGGATAAACATTTGTATCATGTCCTTTAATCATATTTGTCAAAAGATTTTTTTTTTTTTTTGGGGGGGGGGGGGAGGAGGGTGAGGGGAAAAATCAAATGAAAAACATTTATTAGCCACTCTTGGTCATATGCATCAGTTAGTTATTCATTGCTTACAGGGTCCAGCGGACTGCAAAGAACCGATTCAGGACCACAAAATCAAGATCACAACTTTGCTGAAAGAGACTTTACCCCCAATCCGCATAAAAGATCTGCTGAAACAACTCCAGTGGTATCACTGAAGGCACTCCATTGGCTGGTCACTTTCAATAAAGACATCCCACACAGGGGATGCCGAGGCTATACTCTAATTTATCGAACCCCCGTTTACAAAAACAAAATAGAAGACAAACATCATTATACAATAACAAAACACATAAATATAAAATGCCTACATTGCTAAATAATAATATCATATAACAGACCTAACACAGAAGAGTTTTCAAGAAAAAAGGTAGGTGACTGGTCTAGCAAAGAAGAAGATAGTATAATAGATTGATAGAACAGAGTAGGAATGAGAAAAAAACTAAGAGAAAGACAGCAACAGTGGGAATTTAAAGCACTACATTTCCAGAAAGTTGTGAGACTGTACTGAAACCCTCGGCACACCAACGGGGGGATATGCATCAGGAATGTATCCCTTCATCATCAGAATGCCCCTGTGGGGGTGCTGTTTTTTTTTGTATAAATAGTATCCCCTATCCTATCCTAACCTATCCTGTAACTCGAAAGTCGTTGGGGCACCACAGGTGACAATTTAACCAGCGTTCTCCATCTTTCTGTCCTCAGCAACGCTCATGGCCTCACTCAGTGTCAAGCCAGTCCATATACGAATGTTGTTCTCCCATCTCTTTTTCTGTCTTCTTCTCCTGCCTCCTTGCACCGTGCCTTGCAGGATGGTCTTTGCAAGGCCTGATGCTCTGGTGATGTGGCCATAGCATCGGAGTTTCAGCTTCACCACTGTGAGCATGTCAGTGGAGTAACCCCACTTTGTGGAAATTAAGTGGTTTAAATTACCACCGTTTCTGTCATTCTCATTGTTTCTTTCTCATTTCAACTCTTGGTCCTGATTTGGCTCTGAAGAGTCCGCTGGACCTAAAGCAATAACCATGTAATGTAATGTTTCAACTCTGTTCTATCAATCTACTATCTTCTTTGCTAGACCAGTCACCTTCCTTTTTCCTTGAAAGCTCTCCCAAAACTACTCATTTGTGTACGAGGTCTGTTGGGTCAGCTTGGGGAATATTGGACGCTTTCTGCCAAATGGTCACTAGGACTTTCTATGTGTAGCGGAAAAGGAGGCGACTGGTTGAGGCTTGGGAGAGAAGTTGTTTACCTTGAATTTCTTGGTTAGACTATCCTTGGGTGGCTCCTGCTGCGCAGAATCCTTTGGGCCTGCCATTGGGTTATGCGGGACAAGGCGATATGATATTTGTTCTCCCCGGCTGACCATTTGTCTTCTGCTTTTGGTGGTGAGCGGAACTATATTGTCAGCAGGCATTATATGCAGGTCGGTGGCAGCGACTTTGCAGCAAAGTGTCATGGCACTGGTCACCGGCAACCCAGTTTACTACCAACCATGCTTCACCGCCTTGCAGGGCAAATATTTTTATGTCCCTATTAGGAGGGATAAAATGGAAATAACAGCTCGGGTTAGGCTGTGTTCTCAAGGTTGTGGCCGACAGACGGGAGTCAAATACTTTGCTTGGATACATATGGTATTATTATTTAGCAATGTAGGCATTTATATGTATGTGTTTTGTTAATACAGTAAAACCTCCGTTTTGAGACCCTCTCTTAAACGACTTCCTCCAACATACGACCGGAAAAAAATTCACCGATGCTTTGTACTATATAAACGATCTCTCTTAAACGACTACCTCTAAAACGCGACTTGTGACCTTCAAATAATTAAATTTTAGGACTTAGCATCTGAAAAATTCAGATTCCAAAACAATACTATATTTGTGATCTTGAAGAAAACAGTTTGGTTTACAACTTTTAACAGCAGACGATGCATTAAAGCAGCTTGAAATACTCTAAGGAGCTGACCAGATTTGCCCTGAGCAGAGGCCTGCAAGATCTTGCCGACACCATGTCTGGTGTTCAAAGTGACATACTAAGAGAACATGCACGGGTGGGGGATCATGCAAACAAACAGAAATAACCGCTTTTTTTTTTTTTAAAGCGAACTATTCAATGATTGAATAAAAATAATTACAACAATATTAATGGGTTTATCTTATAGTTATAACTCCAAACATGCACTCAGTACTTACATGCACTTTTAAACAACTATCATACCAACATTGATTTTTTATTTTGTAAATAATGAGGAACAGGAAGATATTGACTGTATTTGTTGTGAGACAGTTTAATCTATATTTCTGAAAGATGGTAGATGTTCCCTATACTTAATGGTATGTGTACTTTTTGTACATGTATTTATTTTAATTAATTAATTTTCTAAATGTCTTTTTCGAAAATGTCCTACCTCCTTTTTAAGACCCCTCCAATTTAAGACCTCATAATGGCAATTTAAAGGTCGTAAAACGGAGGTTTTACTGTATTTTTTAATGATGTATATATTCTATTTTGTTTTTGTAAATGAGGATTCGATAAGTTAGGATATAGCCTCAGCATCCCCTGTGTGTGATGCCTTTGACCGGCTGGTGTAGCACCTTCAGTGTTACCATTAGAGTTGTTAACACAGATCTTTTAAACAGATCAGGGGTGAGTCCTCTTACAACCAAGTTGTGATCCCGATTCGGTTCTTTGCAGTCTGCTGGACCCTATAAACAATGACCAACTAACTAACTTCATCGTCGGAAGAAACATGAAGGTCAACATCTTCTAACTCCATCTACATCAAAAATGTGAAATTGTAAATGTTTTCAGATGATGCATAGGTTAAAAATTTAGCAGAAAGGGAGGCCACTGGTTCAAGCTCGGGAGAGAAGTTGTCTACCTTACATATTTTTTGGGTAGTAGCCGGCAACCCGGTTTACTACCAACCATGCTTCACCGCCTTTCAGGGCAAATATTTTTATGTCCCTCTTTTGACAAATAAATGAAAATAACAGCTTAGGTTGGGCCGTGTTCTCAAGGTGGTGTCCGAGAGACGGGAGTTAAAATACTCCATTCGGCTATAAAAATAAGGTAATATTTCATCTGTGTGTTAAAATATCATTCCCTGTTCCTTACTTTGCTGTGTACCTAATGGCAGTGCAAGAGAAGGAAGTGGATTGTGCTACTGTGGCTGTGCCAAACCAAAATCCTTTAGTTTAATTATTCATTGCTTACAGGACTGCAAAGAGCTGAATCAGGGTCCCAAAATCAAAACCACCAACTTGGCTGAAAGAGGACTCACACCTGATCTGCATAAAAGATCTGCTGAAACAACCTTAGAGGTAACACTGAAGGCACTCCACCAGCCAGTCACTTTACAATAAAGGCATTCCATGCAGGGGACGCAGATGCTATACTCTAATTTATCGAAACCCCGTTTACAAAAACAAAATAGAATACAAACATCATTATAAAATATCAACTAAACATATACATATAAAATGCCTACATTGCCAAACAATAATATCATAGGAAGCCCCAGTGACCACTTCGCAGAAAGTGTCCAACATTCCCAAGCTGATACAACAGACCTAACACACAAATAAGGAGTTTTGTCCTGGAAGAGTTTTCAAAATAGAAGGTAGGTGACTGGTCTACCGAAGAAGATAGTACAGTAGATTGATAGAACAGAATAGGTATGAAAAAGAACCAATGAGAAAGACAGTGACAGTGGGAATTTATGCACTAAATTTCCAGAATGTGGGGATACTATTTATACAGACACCCCTGGTATCCCACTGGGGACCAAAATCCTTCAAAATAATAGGCACTATTATTAAAATATTCTTACACCCTGTAGCAGGTGGAAAACGCCCATTTTCAAGTTCAATTTTTATTGCCGCCAAATCACATTTCATAATTTCTCCTAATAAAAAGTTTGGCCACATGCACAAGACAAGATGCCTCAAGGCAAACTAACAGCTAAACAATGTGTATAATATTGCATACATACTCTTGACTCGATTCATTCCACAGTTCTTGAATTCCACTGCCAGACTGTTCATACTTTTACAAAACAAATCATGCAATTAATTAAAATTGTCAAGCTCATTGGTAAACCTGCACAAATATAGGCCAAATAACTAGATAATAATGAGTTTAAAAAACTGATCAATAATCAAATCAGTGCTTGCTTTATCACTATGGTGAAACATTTCCTGGCTGAAAAACTTGTTCAAACAAACAAAACAAGAGGATACATGAAGTTACCAATACAAAAAACAAACCCCAAAAAATTCTCTCACCTAGAAATATACGTACAAAGAGGTATATAACCAATTATATATAATCTGCCTAACTGGACGAAAGCAGCATGACTAAAGAACAAGGACATCGACTCAAACGATGAAAAAAAGCACAATCTTATCCAGCAAGGAACAAAACCTATTTTTCTCTTGTATTGACTATTCTGGTTTGGCCTCTGCGATATTGATAGCTTGATGTGATTTCATGGCATTCAAAATGATATACCCTGTGAACTATACCGCTTTTATTGCATGTTCGAGGCCAATGAAGGTGATCATCCATAGGGACATGAAAAAACAATAAGCTTGTGTTCATCGAACATAATTATACTGTTCCTTGGTACCCAGGGTAAAATTTTCATGACCCAATAACTTTGTCACGAAACAACGTTGACAGCTAAAATACACATACAGCTCTTACAGTGTTGACGGAGAAAGGTGAAAATATACAGATTTATTTACATTGACTATATTGAGACCTGCAATACTAATACAGGAAAATGGAGAGAGTGAAAGGCAGCAGTGATAGAGAACAAACTCAGCCTTAGATCATTCCTCAACAGTATGCCAATACACTTAGGCATTTATATACAAGGGTCAGTTCATAAGTTTTGAGACTTTTTAAAAATAAATACAAGAAGGCATCATCAGTTTGAAATATTTTTTTTTTTACTCACAAAGCCTCATCATTTGGGGCTTCAGTGCTGTTCAACATACTTGCCACAGATTTCAATGCACTTTCTCATCTGATAAATCCAATGATCAAAACGGAGCCAAAAATCAGTCAAATGGTTCAGCTGTTCTTCCATGGCAGAAATGAGGCTATCCCTGTCTTCAAAATCAATTCATTTCAGCTCATTCTTAATGCTAGGAACAGTCAAACCTTGTGCCTTCGGAAGTTTTCAAAAATCCCTAAAGAACTTCATCCTTCGCCATGCCTCCTCACAAATAAAAAAACAAACAGCTGAGTTTCTCGCCAAATCTGGGATCGATGTCCTCGAACCACCGCCTTATTCGCCAGATTTGGCACCTTGCAACTTCTGGCTGTTCCCCACCATTAAGAATGAGCTGAAAGGAATTGATTTTGAAGACAGGGATAGCCTCATTTCTGCCGTGGAAGAGCAGCTGAACCATTTTACTGATTTTCAGCACCGTTTTGATCGTTGGATTTATCGGATGAAAAAGTGCATTGAAATCGGTGGGGAGTATGTTGAACAGCACTGAAGTGGTCCCAAATGATGATGATTTGTGAGTAAAAATATTTAAAAGTCTCAAAACTTATGAACCAACCCTCGTTTAGAGCGCGTCAAACAGCCATACAGAAATAACACTGCTGCCTCACTATTATGGAAGATTAAAATTTCAAATATTTTTCTGTATTCATGCAAGCACCTAGAGCTGTGTTTAGATCAGGTGGCATGATAATACATTACATTACATGGTTTATTGCTTTAGGTCCAGCGGACTCTTCCGAGCCAAATCAGGACCAGAGATGTGAAAGAGGACTCAAACCCTGATCCGCATAAAAGATCTGCCGAAACAACCCTAGTGGTAACACTGAAGGCAATCTACCAGCCGGTCACTTTACAATAAAGACATCCCACACAGGGGACACTGAGGCTATACTCTAATTCATCGAACCCCCGTTTGTAAAAACAAAATAGAATACAAACATCATTATACAATATCAACAAAACACATACATATAAAATGCCGACATTGCTAAATAATAACATCATAGGAAGCCCCAGTGACCATTTGGTAGAAAGCGTCCAATATTCCCAAGCTGACCCAACAGACCTCATACACATTTGAGGAGTATTGTCCTGGAATAGGAATGAGAAAGAGCAAAGGAAAGAAAGACAGCAACAGCGGGAATTTAAAGCACTAAATTTCCAGAAAGTGGGGATACTATTTATACTGAAACCCCCGGCACACCCACGGGGAGAGGCTTGATAATAATTAATAATAATAATAATAGTGAGAGGCACGGCAGGATTATTTCAGGACAGAGATATGAAACCTCTGAGACGGCTCAAGAACCCAAAACTAAATATTTACACCAATCCTCACAATAATAAAACCTTTTGCATCATTTACTGAAGGGGAAAAAAAAAAAAGCAAAGGGAAGTAATCAATAATCATTGCCATTTCAAAAGCTCTTGATTCAATGAAGGCTTTTGTTTACTTTTTTCTTTTTTAATATCAAATAACCAAGTCAAAACTACAGGTTGATATTACCATGATGATGTATTACCACCACAGAAGTCAAGATATATTTAAACTACAGAAATGCATCCAGATAAAAGCTATATATATATATACATCCTGACAGTAGTCCATTCATTGGGTAGAGTTTTCCTCAAAGAACCTGTACTGATGGACTACCTGTGGTAATAATGTTGGCTAAAAAAAAAAAAAAATTTACAGTCGACATCCTCTGCCACTGACGTCATACCCGTTTGTGGACGATGTAACACAGCAATCTTTGCCCGAAACAAAACGTGAGGCAGGAAAACAGGAAGTGATGTCCCCACAGTGCTCAACATGCTTTTATCACCATGCATTGCCAAAAAAAACAACAACATATTTTTTGGCTTTTAAGTAAATGGCAAAAAAAAACCAACAGTAGTAGTAGTAATAGTAGTAGTAAACAGTAGCAGTAAAGGACAAAACATACCAGAGTAAAGATGACACAAAGCAGAATCCACAGAGATCTACAGTTTCATCTCACCTTAGAATGAAGAACCAACAACAACAACAACAATAAAAAATAAATAAATAAAAATTAGATATAAATGCATCAATAAATAAAGTGTTTACAAGTTTGGGAAGAAAGCACACAAAAGTGTGAAAATAAAAGGCGGAGCAATCTGAACAATGTTTTGATCTTTGAAAATTGCAAATGTGCAGTGGTCATCGATGTGATGAGTTGCAAGGCTGCACTTGCCCACTATGAAGTGTGGTTAGTTAGTTATTCATTGCTTACAGGGTCCAGCGGACTGCAAAGAACCGAATCAGGACAACAAAATAAGGACCACAACTTGGTTGAAAGGGAACTCGCCCCTGATTCGTATAAAAGATCTGCTGAAACAACCCTGGTGGTAACACTGAAGGCAGTCTACCAACCGGTCACTTTACAATAAAGGCATCCCCAGCAATGGGACGCGGAGGCTATACTCTAATTTATCGAACCCCCGTTTATAAAAACAAAATAGAATATAAACATGATTATAAAATATCAACAAACCACATACATATAAAATGCCTATATTGCTAAATAATATCATAAAAATCTCCAGTGACCATTTGGCAGAAAGTGTCCAATATTCCCAAGCTGACCCAACAGATCTCATACACAAATGAGGAGTTTTGGAAGAGTTTTAAAGAAAAAAGGTAAGTAACTAGTCTTGCGAAAAAGAGAATATAGTAGATGGATAGAACAGACTAGGAATGACAAAGAAAACAGAAATACAGTGTCAGAAGGAATTTAAAGCACTAAGTTTCCAGAAAGTGAGAATACTATTTATACAGAAACCCCTGGTACCCCAACGGGAGGGGGGGGGGGGGGGCTTTCTAAACACCATGGTATTTTTCTAACACAAGGAACACCGGTAATTAAGCTTCACTCCAGCCCACACACTTTCAAAAACAAAAAATTTAGAAAAAATGTGTACAATAAACTGCATGTATTTGGACGTTTCAAACAACCCCCCCACCCCCCCACCACCCTCCCCCACAATCGACCCACCTTAATTTGAAGCATTTAATAGCTAGGTACACCTCATGTCACAAAAAAGAAAAAAAGAAAATGAAAACAAAGGGCTTCCAAAGTTAATCTAGACCGTTATGGGAAACAGCAGTGTCTTGTTACTTGACTAAAAAACGACATTGGGACAGGGACATAATCCTGTCAAAGTTCCACCCTAATGTATACTGCGGGAGGTCAAACAAAGAGCAAAATGGACATAACTACAGCTTGTCCAAGCTAAGTCCAGCACTATCGAGCGACATTTGGACATTATATAATCTCGGCAGTTCTACCCCAGTTTATAAGCCAGTGGCAAAGTTGTCCATTCTCTTTCCACCTGCACTTGGTCATTGAAACTGCTGATCGCTTAGCATCCTGTTGTCTTGAGACAGCCACAAATGAACTCTATAGGGTGACAAAAGAAATAACCCCAAACCCTCACCCCCCCCCAAAAAAAAAAAAAAAGAAATGAAAAAAAGAACAACAAACACAACAACAGTATAATAATTTGCAATGCCGGACTTTTAAACCTCAGTGGTCCGAGTGAAAGAAATTTAAAAAAAGTAGGATTTTATCCAAGCCACCCAATGCGCCCCTGTGCCACATGGCTCTGTTAATCGTAGCATCCGGCATGTCCAAAACCCAGTACAAGGCAATTCCAATAAATAAACCTCAAAGGCCACGTTTGCACTACGAGAGAAAGGTTGATGTCATTTTGAACAAATTATTCAACCTATTACACTCCCTGTCGGCTACAGTTGCGAAAAAGGAAACGTACATAAATCTTTGTCCTCCCCTCACCCCATTTTATTTTTGTTTGAGGGGTAAAGGGGTGGGGAGTGGTGAAGGTTATATGAAATGTATCTCTGTGATTCTATACAATCAGAATACAAAAATGTAAATGGAATTTTTAAAACTACGAGGCAAAAATATACATACAGCACGATTCACTACAACTTGTATTACACGAGACAAAATTATAAAACTCATTTTCAAAATAACCACTGAACATGAAATAAGATTAAATACATACATCAAAACAAACCATTAGTTAAAAAAAAAAAAACTGAACCATTAATGGTAAAAATCAATGTATATTTCGCAAAACACAATCTAAGACTATGCAATGCAATTAAAACCAATTCAAAGTTTACAATTGACACTCAAAGAAAAGTTAGCGATGTCCAATAGCAGGCATAAAGGTGCCTATGCACACCAAACATTTTATTCAGCTTTTCCATTTAAACCAATCTTCACTGCTCAAAAGACACACGCAAACTACATTGACTACATTACCAGCATTCCAAAAAAAAAAAGACACTTGTTAAAAGTTTTTATAATAAAGTGTAGCCACACATCTTATCATCATGAGCGAATAGAAAATTCAGGGACAAGTTTCTTTTACCAAAAAATTATACTCAAACCTGCGGTGCCAAAGAATAAGCGCAGGAGCAGAGCGATGGCACACACACATGCTAAAACAACAACAAAAACCACCAGTAATTATGTGACACATAAGAATTAAACAT
Source organism: Oncomelania hupensis (assembly GCA_036898135.1). NCBI lineage: Eukaryota > Metazoa > Mollusca > Gastropoda > Littorinimorpha > Pomatiopsidae > Oncomelania > Oncomelania hupensis. The sequence goes on along the minus strand of CM072514.1, from coordinate 79,182,023 downwards.
CGTATTCGCCAGACAGATGTAAATAATACTAATGCTTTTAAAGAGTGGAAATCTCTGCTTTAGAAAATACCTCAAATGCACACACACACACAAACACTTACCTCAAGATTTTATTCTTTGTAAACTGCATGCATATATTCATTTACAGAAGTCAAAACATCAATCACACACACATGCACCCACACAACACCAGTACTAGCACACACACACACACACACATTGTGCATCATTTGTACAGAGTGTATAATCCTGGTCTCAAAATGCAAGATTGAAGAGGGTTCAAACATAAACATAACAAGAATGAAGAATATCTTGCGGTTCAGCTGCTTTCTAAAGGGAACAAAAACTGCCCTAGTCATTCCGTTTCCATAAGCAATTGCTTACATAGCAAACAGACGGCTTATTTAAAGTTAAGAAACTGAAATGGGAGGAGGGAGGGAAGTAGGGAGGGATATGGAAAGAATTAAAAATAAAGGGAGAGAGAGACAGAGAGAGAGAGAGAGAGAGAGAGAGACAGAGAGAGAGAGAGAGAGAGAGAGCACAAGAAGGAGAGAAGGAGAAAAACAAGAGACAAAGAAGGTGGGAATGAGTGAGAAAGAAAGAAAACGGAACGAGAGAGAGAGACAGAAAGAGATGTAGGGAAGACCGAAACCAAGAGATTGGGTAAAGCTCTGTCAAGGGTAATATAATTGCCATACCCATACTGCTTGTCATAACAACAAGCATTAAACATGTCCAGCAAGTACATTTAGCATAGAACAAGACTGACAAGCAGAAGATTCACCGATGTGATCTTCAGCGTAAAACCACAAACTCACAAGCATAAACCATTCATACACCTTAGTTTTAAAACAAATAAAACTATCAGGTATCATTGCAAAAATAAACTATCATACATGATGACAAAATTTCAGGCCAAAGTCTGATAAACTGTCCATTAAAACAGGGAAAAAAGTTTGTTTGTTTGGTTGTTTTTTTTTTGTAGTAAACAAAAAAATCATGTTCTGTGAAACAGAAAACAATTCATGGACAGAAAACAGTTGATGATAACGAGGTTGAAAACTTGTATATCGTTTGTCCACAAAAAGGTCATCATAATCATGGCGCAGTCTCTACCATCATGCTATTAAACAATTTTAGGGAACAGTTACCGATAAAACATACACCATCTTTGAGAGAGAAAACACCTTAAGTTCCTCTGTGCACTGAAGAGTTCTTTCGACTTGAAAGTTTCCCTATACACTGAAGAGTTCATCTGAGCAGAAGAGTTAGCAGGTCTTGGCTGAACATGGTAAACGTATTAGTTCAATGAATAAGTGTATATCCAGGTGTTTCTTGTAAAAGGCGGACAAAAATATATATATATATATATATACATCTGTTGACTGGAATCGCCTTCTTTCACTGCCGTACAGCTCTACAGGACTGGGGAAATGAGAGAGAAAGACAACAGAGCACTAAGGGAGGAGGAGGGGTGCTGAAATGTCAGTAAAAATCCCTCCCAGGCTAGCCCTAAACTTTGGGAGACAAACCCGTTTGTGTAAACCATGAGGTGTCTCACCTAAAACAAAAGGATTGGAGTTTATTGATAGCATGTTGGATGTCATCCTTAATACATGCTATCCTCTGTGGAAAGCGGGGAATGAGAGGCAAGATCTAACTCCCTTTCTCTGCTGTTTTCAATGTCTGAGGAATTGTGCCACAGATCTGGGTGGCCATTTAGCCGTCTTCTCAGCTCGCCAGCGTTAGCAGCCGGTCTTGCTGGAAATCAAATGACCAATTTTCAACAGCAGAAGACGGCGCCTGAAACGAAGTCCTAAGTTTTTGAAAAAAAACATCATCACGCAAAAGACCGTTTCCACAATTTGGCTAGTTGGCCACAGACAATGGGAAGGACCCTACCTTTTGGAAAGAGAACACACAAAAGCCAGAACCAGTTCTTAAACCTAGGGTTGCTGTCTTGGTGGTTTTGAACAGGGTCATGGTTAGACAGTGACAGCAGGCCACTTTAACACCAGGGAGACAAAAAAAAAGTGTGTGTAAAACAGCTAAACCCTCTAGCCGACTCGTCCCGCTATCAACATTTTTCTTTGCTGCGGTTCAGCCTCTCCTCCATCCTGTTCTATTATGTTTCAACAATTCTTTCAAGTTCCCCCCCCCCCCCCCACCCTCCAACAGCCCATTGTTTTCTTGCTATTGTTTTTTTTGCTGCATGTTCTTTTTACAGATTAGGGAAAAATGCAAAGAGGGGAGTATCTCTGCCTGAGTTACTAGCCCGTTCAGTGACCGGACATTTCCTGGCTTTTCAGCACCCTGGGATGTTAAGGGAAAAATGGTGTTAGGGGAAATGGGGGTTTCAGAAAGAGACAAGAGGGGGGAAACAGCGAAGGGTAGGGAGAGAGATCTGGAAAGCGTTGGGGGTGGGGGAAAGAATAGGACCAAAGGATTGAAGACGATTGCAGCAAAATACAAATGGGAGGGAAAAATGAAGGGGAATTTAGGTGTAGGGTAGGGGGGAGGGGGGGAAAGAAGGTGGAGTGAAGAAAAAGAGTGAAATATTTAGAAACAATGTCAAAGGTGGGAAAATGAAACATGGGAGCATATAGGTACTGTCCTACTGTCAATCCGTGCCGGGCAGGGGTGAAAAGATGAAATTCACCACCTCTTGGTACACCAGACCTGTAAATCCCCCAAAACAAAACAATTAAACTAGATACCATGCGAATGCATTCTTTCAATGTTATAATGTTTCTCTGTAAAACATTTTCTACTGTTAATTCTTAAACAAACAAACAAAAATACAATCTTGTATTTTTGTATCTGGTTTCATCCCCAAGGATCAGAATTAAGAAACAAATTACATACATATTTATCTGTCATATTGGTCAATTAATATTCCCAAGACCTAAGAGTTCTAACCAATCAAAAATACCATATAGTACACTTTCCATAAAAGTTAAAAGGAAAGGAATTTTACGTTCACCTAGTTTTTCTGACATGCGAGGGGAAAACAGATTTCTGTGTAGTACAGGTTGCAAGGTGATAAATGTAGCATAAAATGTAGTATATATATATATCTATAAAGTTAATTAAAACTTGTATTTTTAATTTAATCGATCTTATATAACGCTTTTTCAGCTCAAGAGCTGCTCAAGGCACTGGCCAATACAGTATCTAACTCGAGCCCCTGGAGCCGACCATCTTCCATAACAAAAGTAAATCACAGTTACATTAGAAACTGTAAGCAAGTGCTTTTGATTCTCTGAACACTTTATCTTCCATGAAAACTACTTGGGTCTTCTCCGAGTTGTGAGGGGAAAAAAGACGCGAGTTCTGCAGGCTAAAAGCTATAAAGCGTTAGAGAACACAGCGGCTCAACCAAAGCTTTTTAGTTTTGAGATTAGGTCAGCCATGCTAGCTATAAATAGCTTCGCCAATGCTTCCTTTCACTGGAAGGGAGGGTGCAGGCAAGCTATAAATAGCCCGCAGCAAGCAAAATGTGGAGGCACTAAACAGTGCTGCTCACATAGGTACTGAGCTGGTGTGATAAGGTGATAATCACAACAGCAAATTTTGTTCTTCTGGAAACTAAGAGGGTATTTGATTGCAATGCAAGAAGAGCATTCTGTGGGGGATGTCAACAGAGAAGCCCAGGTTAGAAAAAATCATTTTTAATTCCTTTCATTTTAGTTCTTTTTCAATAAATAATTGTCCATAAATAAATATTGAATGAATGAATGAAATGTAAAAAAAATATATATATATATATTTGGTGGGAAGCCAAGTACACTTACGTTTCCACTCAGGGATTTGCAGGTCCAGGTTCTCAAAAGACTGGTCATATGGGGGCGCCGTGGGCTCGTCCTGGGGGTCGGAATACTGCTTGAGGTAGGGATGTGCCAAGGCATCGGTGGCTGACAGTCGACTGTCTGTGTCCAAGTCCAGCATCCTCTCCAGCAAATCAATGGCTGAAGTAGAAAAACCAACAATTTTTATTTTATTTTATACTTTTAAAAAACACAACATTACATCATTCCATGGTTCTAGTTAGTTTTCTAGACCTAAGCGAATTCTAAAGAGTACATAAATATCATTCCTTATCTATAGCAGAAGCAGTAAAAATTAATTTCCCAAAAATGATTGCCAGTTCTAACATTATACGTTAAGTTGATATCTTATCTTAAGTATACGTTCTATGATTGCCAGTTCTAACATTATACATTAAGTTGATATCTTATGTCAAAATGGTGTGATTTTTTTTGGCGAAATTTCGGGTTCCACTCTATTATGTAAACTGGTCAGGATGAAACACAAATCTCAAAAGTCTGCCATTTTCATTCTTTATGTCAAAATGTCTTTTGCCATTAGAAATTGGGTACCTCACTTAGAAAATACATTGATCATTTGGCTGTAGACAATTTTATATTTCCAGAATTAACTGAAAATACTTTAAAGTAGTCGGCGAATCAGAACCAGCCAAATGTCGGTCTATCGGTCAGTCCATCTGTCAGTCCATTGGACTCCACCTCTCAAAATACCACTGAACGGATTTTGACCAAACTTCAAATAACATTATCGAGGTTAGTCAGGGTTCTGATTATTTTAAACTACTGCTAAGCATGTGAGATCGTTCGTGCTGGCGCTTTCTTAAAGGTCAAGGCCATTATGTTTCACCATTTTCTCAACAGCTGTTTGCGCTGTATCTAAAAATTGGCTGAACCAAATGTGATAACTTTCTTTGCTTGCAGATAGTTCAGATAGTGGCTCACCATTCCTTGTTTTCCTTTTGCTTTATTACAACACACTGCCCCAAAAAATAGCACTGCTGAAAATGAATATTTTTCGGCTATGAGTGTATTGATTGATTGTTGCTTTAGGTCCAGCGGACTCTTCCGAGCCAAATCAGGACCGGACAACCCCCAATCCGCATAAAAGATCTGCTGAAACAACCCCAGTGGGAAAATTGAACGCCCTCCACCGGCCAGTCACTTTACAATAAAGACATCCCACGCAGGGGACGGCTGAGGCTTTACCCCAACTACTCGAACCCCCGGTTACAAAAACAAAATAGAATACAAACATCATTATAAATTATCAACAAAACACATACATATAAAATGCCTATAGTGCTAAATAATGACATCATAGGAAGCCCTAGTGACCACCCGGCAGAAAGCGTCCAACACTCCCAAGCTGATCCAACAGACCTCATACACAAACAAGGAGTCTTGTCCAGGAAGAGTTTTCAAGAAAAAAGGTAGGTCATTGATCTAGCGAAGAAGAAGATAGTATAGCAGAGTGATAGGACAGAGCAGGAATGGGAAAAAACAAATGAGGAAGACAGCGACAGTGGGAATTTAAAGCACTAAATTTCCAGAAAGTGGGGATACTATTTGTACTGAAACCCCCGGCACTCCAACGGGGGTACTGTTGCCGCAGTGAAACTGTCATGCCTATAAAGGCAAGACAGGTTTTCAACTGGGGCTTTCACTTTTCCCTTTATAGGTTAGAACAATCTACAGTTGCAAGATTGCTCATGACCCCAAGGGGTGCTATGAGTGTAAGTGTCTGGAAATACATATAACTGGCTTGCCATCTTGCTTTTATCAATGCAACGGACCATGCTTGGAAATACGAGAGGAAACAACTTTGGCTTGCTTGCCCACATGTTGCGCCCACAGTTGTCCAACGTTAGGCCAACATTCTCTGCAAACGAACACAGTTTCTCGCCTTCAATTTCTGCTCTGTCCTCCATCAAACCTTCCGGATCTACTGATTTCGCTTGCAATCCTGGCTAACTGCGCTAGTTTGGCCTCGCACTGCCCTACAACCACCATCACCCTTTCCTGAAGAATAGCTTGCATCTCGGGGTAGCTTTCGTAGTGTTCTGAGACGAGATGTCCGCCCCGATAACTCTAGGTAACTAATAACCAAACAAAAATACAAGTTGCCTCCCATTTCCGAATAAGGCCTATTCTGTCTCTTTCCACCTACACAATGCACATTGAGAACCTCCGATGCCGAAGAAAAATGTAGTCTTTACCTTCAGGGTTGGCGTTGGCGAAGACAACTTTGAAGTCCTTCTTCCTCATGATTGGCATTGAACGGATGAACTTTTTGGCCTGTAACAACAAAAGACATTTCGCTTGTCAGTATACACACTCACTAGCCCTCAGTCAAATAATAATAATAATAATAAAGGATGCTGTCACCCACATTTTTCTTTCAATCAAACTCAAAGTGTGGATCTAGGGAGGGGAGGTGAGATGAATGGGGAAGGGGAAGGGAGAAACAACAACTTTTATACATTTAAAATCTGGATTGATTGCATTCAAATGCCATTACTGAAGAACACAAATCTTGGTGACTTATAAAGTACTGTACTTAAGTCCTGTAAGTCCATCCCATGCTGTGGGTTCAAACCTACGACCTTAGACATACATGTAAGAAACTATTGACATATCCAGTGCACCAAATAACGACAGATCCTTTATTGTTAATTAAATGAGCAAGGGAAATATTTCGCTGGCTGAGGTCCAGGTACACAGAAAGATGAGCAGAATGTTCACACAGAAAGATGAGCAGAATGTTCACACAGAAAGATGAGCAGAATGTTCACAATGGACAGAAAAGGAACAGAAAGTGACAGAAGTTAAGAAGGTGTACTAACATCGTCGCTGGAGATCTTGTCAAACAGGCGGTCATCTGGAGAGCCCACCAGCTGCAGTATTCTGGTCAACTGGTCGATATCTTTCAACAAGTTAAAGAACCCAATACCCGACACTGGGAGAAGACAGCGCAACAGAGCTAAACGCAATGACAATCGGTTGCCTCGCCAAGTACATTCACAGTGTAGGTCGATGGAATTGGATTTTTACATAAACAAAATAACAGTTTGGCAATAGAAATCATAAAGGGAGATGCAGGTGGGGGAAGAGAAGTGGAAACTCGATGAAAATAGGTTGTCTTGCCAACTCCAATTTAATGGTTCCAATTTGGTAATACATTGCCCTCAGCACAACACATTTCTATCATTTTATTTTGTTACTTTAATGTTTAACCTACACATTTGATACAAATCAGTGTCATTTACTGATTAAATACAGAGAAAAGCAACGAGTGTGCTGTGACAGCCACTCCAAAATGAGAAAAAGGATACGGTCTGTGCCAGGGAAGAGAGGTTTGCCCGTGATCATTTCTGCCATGATGCAGCCCACAGACCAGATGTCCACTGAAAAAAAACACACACACAACCAAAATTATAATAAATAAACAAATAAATAATGATGTCGTCGACAAGACTCAGTAAATGCTTTACAAAAAACAAGTTGACAAATATATAGATTACATCTACTTTACAAATCGGGGAGTTTTTACACAGGTAATTTGTAGTGTACACTGATGTCTAACAGCAACGGCTCACTATGTCGTAAGTCATTAATTTAAAGTCTAACAAAGTAACTTATCCTGAGGGCGAAAAAAGGCTGTGAAGGCTATATTGCCAAATATACTGGGGGAGTGTAGGGGAGGAGGGAAGAATACAGGAATTCCAAAGTCTCCAACATAAACTGTACCGGTGTTGTTGTATTTCATCCAGTTGAGCATGATTTCTGGCGCTCGGTACCAACGCGTGGCTACGTAGCCTGTCATTTCGTCTTCTGCATGTCGAGCCAGGCCGAAATCCAAAATCTGAACACACCCAGACAAAAAGGAAATAATAGAAACAGTCCAACGCCAAGATCTGATGCAGGAATGTACAAAATATCCACCTAAAAAATATTGCCACCCTATGGATCTTTTAGTTATAAAAGGTCTGAGGAAGGAAACACAACACATGTAAAACATATTTTCTGCACAGTACATAAAGCCACAATGTTCAGAGTGCCACTCAGTTGGCAAAATGATATTGAAATCCATGCCTATAGCCAGCTGACCTTTAGCCAAATTTTTTCCCCTGCCACCGGCTTTTACAATTTTTCTAATGACGTAAATTTACAGCTTAGCTCACTTCATTTGATGCCCTACTGCTAAGTTAAATAAAGTGTTATCTTCATGAAATGTGTGTGGTTGGATGAATGTTTTGTGTATCATTTCCTATGATCATATTTGTCTAACGTTAAATATATTTTGGAAGAAAAAAATAAAATGATGAAGAAAAAAATCTTGTGGTCGCATGCATCGAGTACCTCTTTATCATCGGAACAAACAGAAGAAACATCACTCGCTTCAACATCATTTAACTCCACATTATCTGGTGCATCCACCCATATACCCAATTTGGTCTTCATCAAAGTCTAAAAACTCATTGTTCAGAGTCTGAGTCAATAATGATTTTAAGGTTAACATCCTTGCCCGCCATTTTGCAAAATACAATCGCAAACTTCTCAGATTTTTTTTTTCGGTAAATAGCTTAAAACCCCAATCAGGGATGGGAATTGCCAAAAGTTGATGGGGCTTACTGCAACTGCAAGCCGGGGTCCAGGGGCCGCTTAGGCCCCGGTGGGGTCAAGGGGCAAAGCCCTTGTAGGGGGTCCAGGGGGGCGAAGCCCTCCGGAAGAAAATTCATTTTATCAAAATTAACTCAATTTTGTAGCCTCTTTTAAGAGCTAGAAAAGAAAAAGATGATGCAAGGTGTTTAATTATTTAATCAGTTTCTTGTTCCTTCTTACCTCTTTAAAGCTTTTCTCTGTAAGTCCTACTTATCTCCCACCATTTCTTTTTGATTGGTACTTTGTCACATTATGCACACCGTTCCAATTGTTCAAACAATGTGATTAAATGTATTTTTACTCTAATTTGATTTTACTGTAAAGACATACCACATGGAGATACAGACATAATATATGGACGAGTCTTGTATTAGCATTGCTTTAAACCTACTATTTCACAAAGACATTTGCAGCTGAAGCATTACATAGTTGTAACCAAATATTTCACTGTATAGTTTTCTTACTATTAATATTATAAAATACAAATAGTCAAGTTCTTTAACAGTTTATAAACCAGTTTATCTTCTTTTGGAATTTTTTAATTTTAGATGTTGAAATGAAAAAAAAATTATAACTTTGAAAAGAAAGAACTAATATTTGATTGCTTCTTTATCTTTTTTACTAATAACACCTCATTTCCTTCATCTTCTTTTCTGGTGTCAGACTCAATTCTTTTCTCACTGACTGTTACTATCTCATTCCCCCCCTCTACCGCTGTTTCTTGTGTTGTGACTGGATGTTTTTCTGTCACATCTTCTGTGCTTCTTGTCGCATCTTCTCTGCTTCTTGTGACTGGATGTTTTTCTGACACTGGATGTTTTTCTGTCACATCTTCTCTGCTTCTTTTTCTGCTGCTTAACAGCTGTTGGTTTTCTGTGGCTTTAGGGAGAGACGACTGCACTCCTAGTGCAAGATTGACTTCTTCTCTTGTTGCCTTTAAAGAAGACTTTCTTGCTTCATTCTTTTTCCAAGCTGAATTTCGCATACAGTCTTGTCAAAACAGTCCCTATGGCTACGAAAGCATTCTAAATGCGAATCATAATCTTGCTAGGTCACACACAACACGCTTAGGAAGTTCATCTAGTTACTTCCCTTTTTTTTTTTAAATGTCCGCTGACTAAACACACAAATCACCTAAAAAAAATATAAAAAAAAAAAATAAAAAAAGGGGCGTACACAACAATTGCTGGGGCGCTTTGAAGGACTCGATGGGGCGTAAATACGACCGGGGCGCACTAATTCCCATCCCTGCCCAATACATGCATTGAAAGATTCGGCCATTTGCAAACAGGAAGTAAAGTAGTAAGGATGCGCGCATGGTTGCAAAGAGAGAGTCTATAGTAGGCATCCGATGGCGAGTTATATCGTCGGCAATGAATGAGGAGAGAGAAGGCTTGGCGATATACATCTACGGTACTAAGGTTTAAAGGGGGGAGGGAAAAAAACCCCACTCTATGCAAATCTAAAATATCAAAGCATGGACATGCGAGCACAATTTGTATCAATTTCTGTCATAAACATACAGAAGAATGTCGCCAGCAGCACAAAAGAAAAAAATTGACGTTATAAAAGAAAGCAAGGTGAAAATTAAAAAGCGCAATAAAATGTTGTTGCGCCCATTGTCGTTTTTTTTCCCCCTCCATCAAACGGACTTAAAGTGTACAATAAAATGTGAACTAAGCAAGGTGATAGTCCTAAAAATACATGAGAAAAATATGCCCAAAGAAAGATGTTGCATACCTTGAGTTCACAGTCCTCATTCACTGCAATGTTGCTTGGCTTTAGATCCTGCAATTAATCAATCAATTAAAATCAACCAATCAGTCAATTGGGAATCACTCAATTCAACTGACCATATTAAAAGTCTTTCGAAAGTGAGTGATTTCCTTGCGAAAGTGATTCCGCCCTACTTTCCATTTTTGTAGTTGCGGTGAGGCGGCTTAAAACGCCACGCAATGACGAACTCAACCTACTTCCAGTACATTGCTTAAACTCTTTCCCTGCCAATCGACGATATATCGTCGATCTGAGCCGCCATGTTTGTGCCAATTGACGATATATCGTCGATTTCAGTATTCCGTTTCGTTCAGTTTTTTTGCGCAGTCCAATCCAAGTTTTAATTTAACCAAAGAGAGATAACTCTTTCTACTTTCGTTCTCGATAGACACGCGCGTGGTTTCTTTAAATTGATTCGTTTTAGAGTGTTTTTTGTGCATTTTACTAAGCATTGTGATGGGCACAATCGACAGTGTGTCAAACTCTGCTAATAATCAATATAATTTCAAACTGTAAAGTGTATTTTGATCCTAAATAAATTTTCTTTCTGGTGTGTGAAGCTGATTCAGTGATTGGAATTATTCCTCCAGATTTTTTTTTTATCACTGTGGTATGTAGAAATATTTTTATTTTATTTTATCATTTCAAAAAGATCAACATGCTTTCAAAACACATATTTCAATAACATAATCAAATTAACATTTTTGTTTGTTTTTTCTTATTCTTCACTCTTTTACCTTTAATTTGATATGAGATATGTCTATTTAACAACTATTATTGAAAGAACAGTAGCTTAAATGCCTAAGGTACTGAACTTTCTTTCCGGTGCCAGAGAAATGTCTGGCACAAACGTGGAAACATGCCTGGCAGGGAAAGAGTTAAACTATGTTCTAAGTCTCAAAATAAGTGCAGGTCCACATTTTCACATCTAAAATAGTTGAGAAAGGTCACTTTCACAAAATCACATCCTTTTGGAAGTCATATAAGCTATGTAATAAACAAAAAATACCCACAAAGTCAACTTCATGGGAAAGTCCTTTTGCACGAAACCACCAAGAAAGATTTCGAGAACTTTCACCTTTGCATATTAACTCTTAGCGTCCTATAGCGCGGTAATGCGCACCTCGCCCATAATCCTGAAGCGCGGTAAACCGCGCCTCGTTAGTGCACCATTTAGTCAGTAAATCACAGGAAATAGGAACTCTCCAGTGCGTGAGAGAAGGTTTAGTCAACTTCCGGAAAGGTTCCCGTGTGTTTTCCGCTATCGTTTTCGCAAGTTTGACATGGTTTTGTGAACGTTTTTAACGATTTTGGTTGAGGTTTGAGTTTGCGAAATTTTCGGCCATGATGGCAGGGGATAGCTCCGACAGTAATAGTGAGTTTTGTAACCTTATTGATGAGCTTATTGCTGAAAGAGCACAAGGACTTGGTGTAGACAACCAGAGTGAGTTTTCTTGTCTGTGTTGACTGACTGTGCACACAGTCACATTCACATGCAATCCACACTGTCTTGTTGTTGTTTTATTAACATAGTCCGTAAAATTCCTGTAATTATGAATTAATTACAAGATTCCAACAGGTAAAAATAGTACTAAAGTCAAAATGGTTCTTTGGGTACATAGAATAACCATTTTGTAAACATATCCTAAAATATGAAGTTAATGTGACAATAAATAAATTTTTTGCAATTTTTTCAAATTCATAACCCAATTTATTGCAATAAACTTGAAATCCTTACAGGATATAGGCGCAAATGTACAGAAAACCATATAGGACGCTAAGAGTTAATGAGAGCATAAACTGCTGACATCACGGACAAAAAGTAGTGCAGCATCACTTTCGCAACGAAAATCACTCGCTTCCGGAAGGTCCCTTGTATAATTTCATCTCCTATCCTCACCTCCATACATAGGAATGAATAAAACTAAAAGCAATACTTTTAAGTAATTCAAAAATAATAATTTTAATTTCAGACACCAAACAAACTGCGGTGCAGATTTAATGACAATTACTTCGCTTCTCAAGTGAGCGCATCGTAGGCGATTTATTTTCAGCCCTCCAAGCTGGACAAACAAAGCTGTATTTAAGTTCAGAACTGAAAACAAGGACAACAAACTCTTACCCTGTGAATAATCCCTGCTGAGTGAATGTACTGAAACAGACACGGGCAGAAATGAAGTTACCAACCACAAAAAAGATCATCACAGGCCATGAACAGAAATAAAAACGAAATAAAACATTTCCATAACTCAGAGGTCATTAGTACTTTCAGTTCTCCGTTCCTGTACTCCAGCATATGGGAAACAAAATAGGATCCTTAGTCATACAACATTTACATTCACAATGTGAGTATATACAATGAGCACAAGTTTTGCAAGAGCAGCTTCAGAAAAATAAAAAGATACAAGGACAATAAAAAGATCTCAAGCTTACAACAACACCCCTTTAAACTGTCAATGTCAACCCATACTACAGCGATGAGGGGAGGAGAGATGCAACAAAACAGATTTCACCAAAGTGAATTTTCCAGAAATTGTCCCCAGGTGCAAGCATGTTACGAGAATGCTTGTTTGAAATTTTATGCAATGCGGAGGGCTGCCTCTTGCTCCAAAACCCATTCAGTATGTTTTGCTTGACAATATATCATATCAGTATTCGTTTCCTTGGGCACAATGTAAATTTCATAAGGTTCCTCCAGCATACCTCACAGGGGCTTCCTTGAGATGAACAAAATTGAAGACTCATACACCCTTTCAGATTGGGGCATGCCCCATTACACACAGTTGTTCATTTTTGGAGTGTGCCTTGCACCAATAATGCCCCAACCTGCCTCTCCTCACATAAGAAAAGATTTTAAAAAGTAGAAGAAATGGATGGTGCATTAACTGTCAAATTAGTGCCCCAGTTGGTGCAAAGTTTGTATTTTGTTATTGTTGCAATAAACCACATGCTCTTCACAGCTGTGTCATCTGCTAGACCTAACAAAAGAGCAACTCCCAACCATTCATGCATAATGGACATTTCATTTATAAGTCTTAATCTATTGGTATACTGTGTCCAGTTCCCTTCTGTTCCAATGTAGTTTCACTCACAATTTATACACTTTAAAATAGTTATCAGAATAAAAGGTTTGGGTTATCTCCTGAAGCCCATGTTAATCCTCCAATGGCCCATTGCTATGCAAGTGACCAGCTGGCCCACAGACTTTGTAATCCAAAAACAAACACTGCACACACAGAGTACTTTTTCAAGTAACGCTACAAGAGGTGTGGTTGGCGGATGGGTAAGAGACAATACGCATCAACAAAGACTCAAAACAATTCATTGGCCTGGCGATTAACTAGAGTGACAAATGTCTGAAGAAATACATGAAGACTTATTCACCCACAAGACTGGAGGGCTGAGCAACAGAGACTGACCTTGAGTCCACGTAGAATCTGATAAACAAGGAACTGCACGTGATCGTCGCTCAGTCTCTGTGTCTTGAAGATGTTGTTGAGGTCGGCCCCCATCAACGGTGTAACCATGTATCTGAAAACCACAATTGTGAACATCATATGAAGAAAGAAAGATCACATTCCTTAACAAGACTGTCAACTCGGTATACATTTATTGAAGACTAAAGATGTTCTGACATAACAAACTACTAATAAATTAAGATCTAAATTTAAAATCTAATTTGTTACTACTGAACAAAAATAATCATTACAACTGAAAATAACTTTTGGTTTGTTAAAACTGATTTTCTTGCTTTTCATAACAACATAGTTGACTTTTGAAACACATTGAAATGTGATCTTGAAAACAAAATGATCAACAACTACACTGACATTATACTAAAAGGAGAGAGAGAGGGAGGGTGAGAGAATGAGAGAGAGAGAGAGAGAGAGAGAGAGAGAGAGAGAGAGAGAGAGAGAGAGAGAGAGAGAGGGAGGATTGTGGGGGTTGCAGATCACCAACAAAACAAAGCAAGCAACTATGGTACTTACACATCTGTAAATTCTTCCAATGAATGATTTGGTGTGAAGCAGTCTAGAAGGTTTATGACCTGCAAAAAGTATGTTACAACTTACATTATTACAAAGCACTCAAAATAGATTACCGCTTTAAATTTAAAGAAGAACGCTCCTCAAGAACGAATAACATTCTCAATATGTTTGAGCAGCAAGAAACTCCTGGCTGCTTCAAGAAATTTGATGTAGAAATTTATAAGATATCATGCTATGTCACACATAACTTTGTCCTCAAATGTGGCCATCTTTGTAGATCAACTTATAAAAGATGAAAAGAAAATCAATGTTTGTTTTGAAACTGAAACTGACTGCATCAAATACCACTGTTAGCAGAGGGCACTCACGCACAGTTTATACTGAAACGCAACCATCTAGTAAGGAGATTAATGCATAGACAGAAGGCAGAAAGGAACTAAACATTTATTTTGAAATTAAGATTGATTGGATTCAGTACCATTGTAAGATTGTTAGGTGACACTGTAAATAGCAACAATGTAAAAACTTAATGCTGCAATTTCCAGGGCTGAGATTTAGCAAGCCAGGCTAAGGAGCCAGCCGGGCTCCTAACCTGGGCAGTTGAAGTTGCCAAAATATTTCTCAGGTTGCCAGACCCCTTGATTGAAAGCACGGTCATTTTTTTTAAAACTGTATAACTATTGCAGCTAATAAACAAGATAAATTTCAACAACACTGTTTCATTTTTTTAAAACAAGCACTATAATTTATTCATCATCGACATCCTCCTCCTCAATGTTTCAAAACTTGAAGGAGCTTGGGTGTGCCTTCTTCAGCTGTTTTTTTTCTTCTTCGGACTTTATTTTTTTTGCTGGAGGCTCCGAGACACCGCTTAAAAATCGCCACATCGTTCGTGTTACGTTGAAACGCGTACGAAAGTATGTCGAAAGCGTGTACGATAGATCTAATCGTTTCGATTTGCAAAGTATTCAATAATAGAGTTTATTTACCTTTGATTTGAGTTTGCATTGTTGTTAGGAGAGGCTTTGTATAACGTTGATAATTTCCGTTAGTCGATATTGTTGTAGAATCTTCTGGATCGGCTTGTTTACTATCGATCGAAGATTCGGGATAATTGTAGAAATTTGAAGGAACGATCCGGAAGGAGAAGAAATGTGTAATGACGTAAGTCAGTGATGACGATCTTTTATTCGATTGGTGGCAGTGCGTCATTTCTACATTGTTCGAAATTCTTCCGGAAGAGAGAGAGGTTATTTAATCGTGTGCCGAGATTGTTGTTGATAGTAAAGTTGTTGATAGTGATTTGGAGAGTTGCTGTGAAAGTTGTTGAGTTGAATTGAGAATTGTATGCAGTGGTTGATGTGTGCTGAATAACTTCATACGTCGACTTTGTGACTTGTATGCTGTTTGGACGGGCTGTGTGAATAAACGAATCTGAGTTACACCCTATCAGGAATTCAAGCATCGGGGCTGAATCAGATACTGATAGAAAACATCATCATCGAACTGAGTGTAACAGTTCGAGATTGACAAAAGACTGAGAATGGGGAATATCGAAAGTACGGCAAGTCTCGCGTGACTCATTAAGGAAGTCAGAGACTCGTTCCGATACACGCAAGGAAGCAAGAAGGCTAGGATCTCGCAGGGCAGTAGCGTTTCGCGGCGAGGTAAAGAAGAAAGTCTCGCGAGCAAAGGCTATTTTTACTTCGCAAATCCCTCGCTTTGCTAGCGTTACCTAACTTCCTAGCATGCATCGGAACGGGTCTCCGGTGCTGACTGCAGAAGCGGTTGGCGCGTGTTTTGTTTTACATTGCAAGTCAAAAGTCCGTGTACAGGTACAGAATCTCTACCACTGGCGGTATTTTCAAGTCGCCAGCCGGGCGAATGGTACCCCAAATCGAGCTCGCCACACACTATTTTTAGGGGCCATTGGCGAGTTGGCGAACGTTAAAGCTCAGCCCTGAATTTCTAGAATCAACTGTTATGCTTTTGATCCATGTGTATGCTTTTTTGTTGTATGTGTGTTTGTGTGATGTTTATTGTGTGTACGTGTGTATGGGTTTGTGTGTGTGTGTAAGTGGTGAATGGTATAATGTAATTAAGTGTTTGGTGAAGGGTAGATGAGTAAAAAACAAACAAACAAACAAACTTACATTTTCATGGTTCATGTGTTTCAACATGCGCAGTTCTCTGTAGGTTCGCTTGGCATGGATTGGTGTCTGAAAGGGTCGTGCTAATTTCTTGATGGCAACCTTTGTGTCTGTCTGACTGTCAAATGCAGACCTGCAACATCACACATAATAATGATAAATTACAATGCAACCAAAATAAAAGAAAATATTAAAGTGCGCACATACAACACTCCTCCCCCCCCCCCACCCCTCCCTCTTCTAACTCTATCACTTTTGAGAAGTAAGTAATGAATCTGCCTCACTGCTAAAAGATTAAACATTTCAGTTAGAAAAATGCAAGTGTGCCACATCTTTTCAAATAATTGCTTTATTTAAAATATGAAGATCTATATAACTGGATATGTTAGATGTCAGCCAATAAACATTAACATGTCTAGCAAGTTTTTACAATATTTCTCCTTCAGCACATGGTTGATGCATTATTCTTAGTCCCTTATTCATCACTTTAGGCCTAACTCAAAATTGCAAGTTTGAGAACATAATATCTATATCTGACCCAGTTCCTATAATAATAGGCCAGTAGGGCAACCACTTCAATTGGTCTAGAACTGAATTACATTAACATTCACACATTCAAAACACTATGGGCATAAAAAAATACAGGGAATAAAACGATTAAACAATTGCTAAATTGCAAATCTTAGTCATGTAACCTGTAGGTTTGTAATAACAGTTGCTTCAAATTCAAGAAAGAGTTCAGGAAACATTTCTACTTCTAGCACAATGACATAGGATAGGCTGGGTAAAAATGTGATCAAAACCTCGAAAAATGAACGACATGCGAATCAGTAAATGTAATGACAGAAGTAAGTACTCAGAAGTATAAACACACACAAAAAGCATCTTACACGACTTGGCCGTAAGCTCCAACACCGATCGGTGACAGCATTTGGTAGCGAACAGGAACCTCCCATACTGTTTTGTTCAACTCCACTCGATGAAAACCTTGTTTCAACTGCGACCCCGACATTTCGAAGTCTCAAAATTACACGTTTCTTGATGCGCTAAACAAAGACGGTTTGTTTGGTGCATGCAAAATAAGCAATGCGCTAAAACTGACAAGCAATAGCAAAAGATCTTGTTGAGGCTCCTAAACTTCTGACAGTCCTCAGATTCCGGATGTTCAAGTTTCCGTCCGTGAAAAGTTTAACTGGAACGCATATCACTTGGATCCGCACCAGCACATGGGATAAATACTTTGACGTATTTTCTGAAAAGTCATCAACATAGTGTTTTAAATATTTTTCAAATAAAGCAGCTGATGACTGCTATATTGTAGGATTTGTTTAGTTCAATGACAACCCCGAAATAAATATTATGAACACAAATTTGCGTTGGGTTAAGGCATCGTCTGCTATGTTTCCATGACATAGACAATGTTCCCAAAACTGTACATCGAGAAACTTGTTACTTTCATAGCAATTTTACTTTAAATTATTTATGTTTATTGAGTAAATATAATGTTTTTTGATATTCAGATATTTCTTGTTTGAGTTCTAGCTTCTTTGCAATAATTGATTTTTACTCTGTTTTGAGAGTAAGGTGGTTACATAATCCGCGGGAGTATTGTCCCCGTAGTCAGAGTGAGAAAACGATGTGCTTATATAACGTTATTCTTTCTATATTATTATAAGATAATTAATATCTTTCTTGGTTGACACCGTAAGTGCAGGAGCGGATATTGCGTTTGATGTCTTCGGTTTTAGGTGATTGGACATAACTTTTACGCAATGTGCTCATGTATTGTGTGTTCATGCAGGTTACTGGTTAGGCCTATACTATTTAGATATATAACTATAAGTAGGCCTACATAATTATGTACTTGCATAATTTCTAAACATTGTCATGATTGTGTATTCAGAGCGAACTCACTTTGAGATCACTAAAAAGTTAAAGGTATTTTGCATAAAAATGAAGTTAGTGTTAAGTTTTGAAGTGAATTTGCAACAGAGAAAACTATTATTGTTTTTGCAAAGGCCTTTGATTTGATTGATTTAATTTGATCATGGTGTGTGTCTGCTAATGATTAAGCCTTAGATTTTGAATGATTAATAATTTTGTAACAAATGGGCTAGCATAATATATTAATAATAGTTATCATTGTGTAAATTTATTAATCATCTACCTATCCTATCCTATCCAGATATCCTATCCTATCCCGTAACTCGGAGGTCGTAGGGGCACCACAGATGATCGTTTAACCAGCGTACTCCATCTTTCCCTGTCCTCGGCAACCCTGATTGTTCTGCTCAGTGTCAAACCAGGCCATTCTCAAATGTTGTCCTCCCACCTCTTTTTCGGTCTCCCTCTTCTTCTACCTCCTTGCACTGTGCCTTGCAGGATGGTCTTTGCAAGACCTGATAATCTGGTGACACGGCCATACCATCGGCGTTTCCGTTTTTTCACCAC
Source organism: Oncomelania hupensis (assembly GCA_036898135.1). Taxonomy (NCBI): domain Eukaryota; kingdom Metazoa; phylum Mollusca; class Gastropoda; order Littorinimorpha; family Pomatiopsidae; genus Oncomelania; species Oncomelania hupensis. The sequence continues at coordinate 79,163,168 of CM072514.1, read as the reverse complement.
TGTGAGCAGGTCATCGTGTTGTCCAATGGCTTGAGTGATGGTCTGTCGGACTTCGTCGTTGGTGATGTGCGCGGGTATAGGAAATTCCCAGAAGTCTTCTGTAGCACCTCATCTCCATGCTTTGTATTCTTCGTTGTAGATCTGCTGTGAAATATTTCTGCCACCTCCGGGTCTTTCAGTTTGTCCAGGTCAAACTTCAGTCTAGTGCACTTTGCTGTGTTTACTCTCATCAAGTGAAGCCGGAAAGACATCATGAATCACGAGATCGTGGTCACTTCCGATGTCTGCTCCTGGAAAAGTGCGTGTCCTGCCAATGTTGATGCTTGATCTGAAGCGTTTCTTGACCATGATGTAGTTGATCTGGTTGTGATGCTCCCCACCGGGACTGTGCCATGTCCATCGTCTGGATTTTTTCTGGAGACCAAGCATGTTTGCCAGTATCAGATTGTTGTATAGATCTGGCAAACTCCAAGAGTCTCAGACCTCCCTCATTTGTCTCGTTGTTGCAGTGGGGTCCACACGTGTCTTCCCAGTTGTGGTGCACATCTTGGCCAACCTTGACATTCTAGTCGCCTTCCACTATAACATAGATGTCCTTCTTCGGCACTTGGTCAAGGACAGCCTGTAGATTTTCATAGAAATCTTCCATTTTGCTGTCGTCATAGTCTGATGTTGGGGCATAGGCCTGGATGATGGTGATGTTGAAAGGGGTTGCTCTCAGACGGATGGTAATGAGTCTACTGGAGACTGGGCGGCAACCCATCTACCAGCACTTAAGAAATCTAATAGGTTGCCAAAACAAACTCAGGTACACACACACACACACACACACACACACACACACACACACCCGCACGCACACTCACACACACACACACACACACACACCCACACACACACACTCACACACACACACATACACCTTTCTGGTTGCCATTAGAATCACATATTTGTAGATGCTCAATTGTGGCATTGATCCGATTAAACCTCTTTTCTTCCCCCCCCCCCTCCCAACCTCTCCCCGCCCCCCAATTACTTTTTTTCTTGTTGATGCTATTTATCAATCTTGTACATGTATAATAAATAGCTTTACTTTGCAATCTTTTCTTGGTTCCAGACTTAATCGGCTTCAGCAGTGTGAAACATGCCTCCCACCAGTACAAGGTCTTCAGTGCGGAAATCACAGCTTGAATCAGTCAAGCTGGAAAAAGCTGACCATAACTATGATACAACACATGAAACATTCAGTGCAGGCGATGGTGGTTATGCCTCGAGGAGAAAGAGTGTCAAAATAGATAAACCCAACATCAAACATAACAGCAAAGGAGATAGGACAATCGATGCACAGAAGGGTAAAATGAAGCAACATGATACAAATACAGGAAGAAGGTCAGGCTCAAAGGTTGCTCTAGCTCTCAAAACCAAAGCGGGTGATGCGGACTCCCATGCAGTAAAGGGGAAAGCATTGAGTCGCAAGAGAAAACTGGATGTCGGCGAACAAGCTTTGTCGGGTCAGAAAAAGCCCCACCGAGACAAAGATAATACTGAGAAAAGCCTGGCGTCCAAGACAAAAGATGGCTACAGCCGCTGTTGCGCAGACGCCAATTCTGAAACTTGCTCCGATTCTGATGTCAGCTCTTCAGCATACACCTCATGCACTGGAAGTGGAAGTGCATCTTTCACTGGATCCAGTTACATTACATGTAGCTGCAGTGAATCGTGTGAGTGTGGGGCGTCTTGCAGCTGTGAAGGGTCTTGTGAATGTGCGTCAAGCTGCAGTTGTGACGGCCCTACCTGTGAATGCACTTCCAGCTGCAGCTGTGAAGGCTCCTACTGCGAATGCGCATCTAGCTGCAGTTGCGAAGGCTCTTACTGCGACTGCAGTTCAACCAGCTGCAGCCCGTCTCCTCGCAAGGTTGACAAGTTTGGTTTGAAATTTGCGGACGGGAAGAAAATGAAGACCAACCCCTCTGCGCTGAAAGGCAATGCAATATCTTCCCGCAGGGGCAAAATGCTGGAAAAGGAGTTGAAACAGCTGAAGAGAGAGGGGTTGAAACAGCTCAAGAAAGACGTCCACCATGGGAAGAACCTAGAGACTGACATTGCGAAAAAACAACCCAAGCCAGAACAACAGAAGAAAGCACAAAGTAATTCCAACTTCAAAAAGCCAGAAATTAAGATTGAAACAAAGCCAATCGCCATTAAATCGGAGAAGTCTAAAGCACACAATTTGGCACAGAAGACGAAAGAGACAGGTCTTACACAAGAGGGGAAACTTCAGATGGAAAAAGGGAAAACCAACAAGGCTGACAAAGTAAAGAAGGAAGAGAAAATAATGGTGAAGAAAGAAATGAAGATGGGGAAGGCGAAGGACACGGACAAAAAGAAGAAGACAGACAAAGTGAAGAAAGAACCGAAGACAGGAGAGATGACAGAAGTATGTGAAGAATATGATGCCAATGATGTGATGGCCGTCCTGATGAAGATGGAAGGGCAGCAGCCTGCAACAGCTGTCACGCTGCCACCTAAACTGCCTCCCAAGGCCGTGTCCTCAGCGTCGGGCTTGAACTTGGCAAGCGCAAGCAAGTTGCTGCCAAGAAAGAGAAAGCCAGCGCCCACTGCAATTGTCCATTCCGAGAGTGAAGAATCAGATTGGGAGGAAGTGGAAGGTAGAAAATAAATAAATAAATAAATAAATAAATAAATAAGTAAATGAAATGAGTCAAAACATAATTAATTTGTAAAAATAATAATAATAAATTTAAACAGCAATTTGGTCATGGGAATAAAGTATAGAATTTCACATTAGACCGGTTTCCTCTAAAAGGACCTTGAACTTGGCCCCAGGGTCAAATCGTTATGCCACAGCACAAGAGCTGTAGCTGTTGGTCGCAGCAAGTTTCAGGCTACGCAGCGTTTTGAGTAGAAGCAATGATAGATATATATTTGGAAAAGAAATTGTGAATAAATGTTGTTACGGCATCTCCGCACTTGATTCACAGCATACAGATGAACCTTGCATGTAATGAGTTTACTATATATCGACCCTTTTGTGAAGAACTCATGTGTAAAACACTACGGTAAACACAATACATCCAGAACAGATTATTCTGTTGTATTTAATCTCTCTCTCTCTCTCTCTCTCTCTCTCTCTCTCTCTCTCTCTCTCTCTCTCTCTCTCTCTCAATCTCTCACTCTCTCTCCCTCTCCCTCCCTCTCTCCCTCTGTCCAATTTAGTTTCAAAAGTGCATGCATGTGACAGAGGTGATAGTGGAGAAAACACACATAAGCTTCAACTTACACAATAGACTCTTCATATACAACAAATAACTAACTAGACATTTATAAATCAACAGCACGGTACTTGTTTGTCAAAAAGATATTTAATATAACCTTAAGAGTGAATATGACACATTGCAATGACTACAAGGCTCACGCACACACTGACTTACCATAGGCAGGGCACAGTTTCAGCCCCACGTTAGGGGGACCGAACACTAAGGTGCGAGAAGATGTCAAGGAAGTAACTAGCTGCAAAAGGTCTTGCAATTTCCTTTATGCAATATTAACTCTATGCAATTTTGGCTAGATGACATGGCAGTAGTAGTTTCATGTTTGTGATAAGTGTGTATGGGTAATGCTGTAGGTACTTGACTAGTTGATGCATGCTTTTGAAAGAGTGCATTCTATTTCATTGGTGACTTAACAAATGTGACAATGTAGTGCATATAATTTTGTTGTTTGTGGCTCAGCTCAAGTAGTGTTAAATGAAGTTAGAGAAACACTGCTGGTTAATGATCGATTACTATCATTATCGCCAATAGGTTATTTCAACTTCATTCTTTTCTTTCTGTTCAGATCTTCACAACAGTCCGGTGAAGTCGCAGATTCCTGATGCTCCAGTTGAGATTACTATTGATGACCCTGGCATCATGCATAGAAAAAGGTCAACTCTATTTGCAGATGACTGTAATGTAGATTATTAGTAGTAGTAGTAGTAGTAGTAGTAGTAGTAGTAGTACTAGTAGTAGTAGTAGTAGTAGTAGTAGTAGTAGTAGTAGTATTTAGGGCTTTTTCAACTCAAGAACTTTTCCCCGTTGGGGTGCCGGGGGTTTCAGTATAAATAGTATCTCCACTTTCTGGAAATTTAGTGCTTTAAATTCCTACTGTCGCTGTCTTTATCATTTGCTCTTTCTCATTCCTGCTCTGTTCTATCAATCTGCTATACTATCTTCTTCTTTGCTAGACCAGTTACCTACCTCTTTTCTTAAAAACTCTTCCGGGACAAGATTCCTTATTTGTGTATGAGGTCTGTTGGATCAGCTTGGGAATATTGGATGCTTTCTGCCAGGTGGTCACTAGGGCTTCCTATGGTGTTATTCTTTAGCAATGTAGGCATTTTATATGTATGTGTTTTGTTGATAATTTATAATGATGTTTGTATTCTATTTTGTTGATGTAAACGGGGGTTCGATAAATTAGAGTACAGCCTCAGCGTTCCCTGCGTGGGATGTCTTTATTGTAAAAGTGACTGGCTGGTGGAGAGCTTTCAGTTTTACCACTAGGGTTGTTTCAGCAGATCTTTTATGCGGATCGGGGGATGTGCGGTCCTGATTTGGCTCGGAAGAGTCCGCTGGACCTAAAGCAATAATCATGTAATGTAATGTAACTCAAGAACTGCTCAAGGTGCTGGCCAATACAGGCCCAGATCTAACTCAAGCCTCCTGAGGCGCCAACTTGCAGCTTTAGGTGCCTGGTTTAACATCCCAGACGACTGGGCGCAATTCAAAGGGTGGGAGAGAAATTCCCTACTGCTTGACTACAGTATTAGCACAGGAATGTCTTGACTTGAGTGAAGAACAAGTAGTAACATGTTTTAAAAGATTAAAACCAAATAAAGCACCAGGGCCTGATCACATTACAGGAAGACTACTAAGAAGTTGTGCAAATGAGCTTGGTCACATTTTTCATGTCATTTTTCAAATGCTGTTAAATCTTCATACAATGCCTCGCTCATGGAAAACATCAACTATCATACCAATTCCCAAGTCCCCTTCTGCATCCCAACCAAATGATTTCCGACCTGTAGCCTTGACCTCAGTACTTGCAAAGTGTTTTGAATCTGTAGTAAGGCAGCATCTGCTAATAGATGTAGCCCATAGACTTGACCCCCTTCAATTTGCTTATAAAGCGTGTCGCGGAACTGATGATGCTTGTCTTGCCTTGTTCCATCTGATAGCAAAGCACCTGGACAAGTCTAAAACCTATGTTAGAATTCTGATGATTGATTTTTCCAGTGCCTTTAACTGCATGGAACCTTTTGTTTTATTAAAACGCATGGTTGATCTGGGCATCAACAACAACATTGTCCGGTTTGTGAATAGCTTTCTCCGAGATAGGCCTCAACGAGTAAGTTCTGGTGGCAGCATTTCTGATGAAATCATTGTTAATGTAGGAGCCCCACAGGGTTGCGTTCTGTCACCTACCCTTTTCTCAATATACACAGATGAAATACGATTTAATAGCACTATTTCAGCACTGTTCAAATTTGCAGATGACATGGCACTTGTTGGACTGCTACATGATGAAGACTCACTAGCAAGCTACTATGCAAACATTCACACTCTAGCCACATGGTGTACAGAGAGCTACTTAGAGCTTAATGTAAAGAAAACCAAAGAGTTGGTTTTTGATGAAAGGAAATCTGAAGCTAAATTTGTCCCAATTGTAATTGCTAATGAAGCTGTTGAGGTAACAGAAACATTCAAATACCTTGGTACAGTACTTGATACTAAGCTAACTTTCAGTTCTAATGTAGATTTTATCTACAAACGAGCACAACAACGCCTGTACTTGCTAAGGAAACTAAAATCATTCAATGTCAGCACAAAAACACTAGGCACAGCTTACCGGAGCCTCATTGAGAGCATACTGACATACAACATAGTATGCTGGTTTGGAAGCCTAGGAGTTAAAGATCATTCTAAACTTGCCCGTGTGGTCTGCTTAGCGGGGAAGATCATAGGCAGTGTTCAACAACCCCTAGAAGAGCTATATCATAGAGCAGTGCGCAGGAAAACAAGTCGCATTCTTTCAGACAAATCTCACCCTTTGTTTTCAGAGTTTCAATCCCTCCCCTCAGGTCGCCGGTATGTTGTACCAATGGCTAAGAAAAACAAGTTTAAAAGATCCTTCATCCCCCAAGCAGTTTCACTTTTGAATTCCAAAGCCCAATTATCCAGCATCTAAATTAATGTACAACTTTTAGTTGTGAGTGTGGGTATGGATTGGTGGTGGGTGGAAAGAATAGGGTGTGCCATTGTAAAATGTGGGGGTGGGAGTGGGGGATTAGTGAGGGGGGTGGATCATCATAATTGTTATGATTGCTTGGATGTAATTTGCTGAGTTATGATATTCTTAATTAGTAGATTGAACTTGTTCTAGTCACATAATATATAATTTGTCATTTTAATGATCCTAACCATTGTTATGGTACTCTTTATGTAATCTGGTTATGAGATAGGTAACCTTGTCAGTTGTGTCTTTGCTGTGTTTCTTTTTTATTTCAAAAATTATAATGTTCTAAGCATGTTTTTACTGCATTGTATTATGCAATTGATTGTTGACTATGTTTAGGTAAATGTAGAATGTTCTAGTCATGCCTCTACCTTTTAAGCACTGCCATTATAATCATGTTTAGGCCGTGATATGTATAGTTTAAGACAACACTTAACTTGTGCTGTCATTGGGTTACTTTGTGTGTGGATGTGTGCGTGTGGGTGTGTGTGTGTGTGCTTTTTTTTTTTGCATGAATGTAAAATTATTAGTTATTAGTGATGTGGAATTTAGGTTGTGAATGTCTGTATTTGATTGGAATTTAAGGTTGCTGTTGTGTCATTCGAAATGAATGTGTCTCTGCTAGTTGTGTATATACAATGGATATATTGCATGCTTCTTGCGGACGACGAGCCAAAGACAAATTTCTGTATGTGATGAACATCAGACAATAAAGTTATATTGTATTGTATTGTATTGTATTGTATTGGTGTTACTGGCACTGGTACCCCTAGGACATGAGCGTCAGAATCTTTACAATACATGCAGTGGAATGCATGGTTGCACAGACCAGTCCTCGCATCCATAGGTCTTCTGTAAGCTGAGCTTGCTCGTTCACACAGCTTCGGGCAAGGTGCCCTTATGGGCTGCTTTCATCACTATGAGATGGCATCGGACATCAGCTGCTAATGTTACAGCTACATTCTACCCCTGTAAGGATCGCAGTATTTGTTGTTGCATGCAATTGCAGTATTATTTTCAAAAGTTTCAAGCAATTTTCAACAGGGAGTTACCTTTCAACTATATGTTTGGTAGTCCAGTACTATTACACAAAGTAGTCACTGTGTGAACCACTGTTTTCATTTTCTCAGGCAGAAGAAGGAATTTGACATGCAGGCCTATCTCGAGAGAAGGATCAAGCGATTGGCCAGGGAAATCCAGGTTGACATGCACAAGGTATACTGGATGCCATTATCAATGAAGATAATATTACCGGTGAGGTGAAAAATACAAATTACAAATACACAGAAAATCATTTGTGGGAGTGAAGAAGATTCTTAAAGTTGGGAGTTCTAAATTGTGCACATTCCCATTACAACGTTGTTACTGTCGACGGATTTCATTGCTATAATGTTATCAAATTATGCGTGTCTGTTTCCAATAGGTAAATCTTCTGTGCCTTCTGTCCCATGGTATGCAGCAGAACGCCATTTGCAATGACCAGACTGTTAGTGCGTTGGCTTTGTCGGTTGTCCCACTCGCCCATCTCCAACGACCACTTAAAACCTACGATACCAACGCTATCCTTCAGGTAAGTCAAGTGGCTGGCACAACCTGGTAGATTGACAAAGATAGGATTGTGCATCGTTTGGGATTGGCTCTGATGGCAAAAGTTTGCACCTGTATGCATTCTTTCTACAGTGGATGGAAGTTTCCCTGTGAGCAGAGAAGCAGGACTGAAAAGTGGTATTCGTGATCCAAAGTCCTGTATAGTGTGTATGTACAATGATGGTGCACCCAGGTGCTGTTGTATTATTATGTTTGTCCTATTTGATTTGTTTGGTAATTTAGCTATGTTTGGGTAACGCTGTGACATACTTTTCCTTGATTTGAGGACTAAAGATTGTGTTGAGTTGACTTGATACACGTGTATACATCGGACTTAAACTCCCATCATTCAGCCTAATTTAACGGCATTGCGTTTGGTTGATTCATAACAGATGTATACTATTTTACCTGCAATGTTCACATTTGCCTGGGTACAGGGATAGCATTATGATGATGTTGACGATGATGGTCTGTTTCTTTTAAGACCTACAACGAAGAATACAAAGCACGAAGATGAGGTGCTACAGAAGACTTCTGGGCATTTCCTATACCCAGCACATCACCAACGACGAAGTCCGACAGACTATCACACAAGCCATTGGACAACACGATGACATGCTCACAGTGGTGAAGAAACGGATACTCTGACGGTCTGGCCACATCATTAGAGCATCAGGCCTTGCAAAGACCATCTTGCAAGGCACGTTGCAAGGAGGCAGAAGAAGAGGGAGACCGAAAAAGAGGTGGGAGGACAACATTCGAGAATGGACTGGCTTGACATTGAGCAAAGCCATGAGAGTTGCTGAGGACAGAGAAAGATGGAGTAAGCTGGTTAAACGATCATCTGTGGTGCCTCAATGACTTTTGAATTACGGGATAGGATAGGATGATGATGATGATGTTGATGATGATAATAACAACAACAATAATAATAATAATAATAATCACAATAGCAATAATAAGGGTACTTACATAGTGCAGGTGAGTGGACATGTGCATTTACTTTCAATGTGCCTGGTTGGTTTATACTATTCGTATCCGCCATTGTTTCCTGTGTTACAGTTAGTGCGATGGTACAAGCAAAAGATCCGGCTTGTCGACGGTGGATGGGAGCAAGCACGCTGCTTGGTGAGTACGTTTTACAATAATTCTTTTAAGTTCCAGTTTGCAGGGATGGTGCTGACGGCACTCGCTTGGTGGTCAGTTGTGAGTTCACATTGACATTAGAGCTACCACTTGCAGTTCACTCATACAACCGGCAACCTCTTTCTCTTGCTCATCCCCATCCTTTTTCCATAGCTGACCATACTTTTTGTCAAGCTGCACTGAATGGTGGGCTCTCTTTCTCTTATCAGGATTATGGATTGCAGTTGTTAACAGGCTTTAGTCAGTATTCTCTTGCAGGCGAATTTTTGTTTGGCTGGGTCACTAGTTTGGTGAGCAAGTAGAGAACTCTGATTTCCAGCAGCACCCATGTGAGGACCCCTTCAGTGGCCATGTTTAGGTTAGAAAGCATGCAGAGCCCAGGATGGCATGGCTGTCACTGCTTGCATTAAGATCACTGTGCTTAGGTGTGTTTACCTCATCAAGTAATATTAAAACATGCTGGCATAGGTGATCGATAACCTACCAACCAATGGCCAACATAGGTTCCCCCTTCTATAGGGTTGAGCTGACAGGATTATCTATCATTCAAATGTCGGTCAGTGTGGGTTGACGTAGTTGCAGTTATGTCCTTTTACAATTGTTATGGTTTACATCCCACTACTTCATTAGGGGGGAACTTTAATTATCTCCCTTCCAGATGTAGCTCACTGCATATAGAGGGTATGTTTGTTGATAAACTTCTTATTATCCACTGCGATCGCCGTGGGCCCCTGTCCCTTCACTTCCCTACAAACCAATGCAATCGCAATTTTCAACTCTGACGTTTTTTTTTTTGCTTCAATGACGTCAATTTTCGTAAAAACTGAAGTTTTAGCTTTCAGATTTGTTTTATTGCCCGCTGTTTCATAGTGTTCTTCACCTGTAGAATGACGCAGCAGAGTTTCATTTCGTAATCATTGGCTTTGCGTGATTTTTGCCAACCAAAACGGCGTCATCTACTTCGACAAAAAAATAGGGTCCTTTATACCCCCTCATCTAAATCAGGTATTTTCCACTTGAAACATTTCAAACTTGGCACTGTTGTGTACCGATAGGTCAACAATAACTCTTAAAATTTTCATGTTCTTTTGTGGAGTATTTTTTTTAATGAATTTTTTTTTTTTACTAAATAGTATAAATGGCAGTTTAAAGGGAAAAGCGTAGAACAAATTCGCCCAGTAGGGAGTGAGTTTAAGTTAAAAGTAACCCAGAGCTTTACAACATATTATTTTAACATTCTTATTGTTGTGTTTTGAAATGTATTTCTACCCAGGTTACTACCGGACATCTGATGAATGCAGTGTCAACCTCTACTGCATGCGAAACTCGTATTTTTGTCATGGTAAGTTGTGTCTTGCTGGTTATGTGGCTGATAATTATGTCGTTGTCATTGCTATTCTGTAACTAAAGATATTGGAGGAGGATAAGTGAATGTTGTATATGTTTTCACTTCTTTTGATTCACAGGGGTGCAACACAAATAAAAATTAGTCTATATAGAATATTTCGAAAACTTGAAGAAAAAGCGTGTGATGGCATCCCGTATTATTATTATTATTATTATTATTATTATTATTATTATTATTATTATTATTATTTTTATTATTATTATTATTACTCTCTTGCCCACAAATCTTGATTTTTTTTCCCAGAGGAAACTAATTAACATTGTCAGTTATTGAGATCCTATTGCAATTGTCCAAACCAAAGATGGTAGGATGGAGTATCTCCTTGAGAACTCAAAAGTGAGCAGTGGTTGAATGATCACAATTCAAGGTGCAGGCCATGGGGTCCCCAAAATGGCAATTTCATTTTTGCTGATGCTATTGGTCATAAATGAATTAATGGTTCTTTGAGGCATGACAAGTATAAGTATAAGAAGCTATGATATTATTATTTAGCAATGTAAGCATTTTATATGTATGTGTTTTGTTGATATTTTATAATGATGTTTATATTCTATTTTGTTTTTGTAATCGGAGGTTCAATAAATTAGAGTATAGCCTCAGCGTCCCCTGTGTGGGATGCTTTTATTGTAGATTGACCGGCTGGTGGAGTGCCTTCTATGTAACCACCAGGGGTTTTGTCAACAGATCTTTTATACGGATCAGGGGTGAATCCTCTTTCAACCAAGTTGTCCTGATTTTGTAGTCCTGATTTGGCTCTTTGCAGTCCGCTGGACCCAGAAAGCAATGAATAACTACCTAACTAACTAACCGATTTTCATTATTTTTTTACTTGCTTGGAAATCAATATCACTGCTTTCCTTTTTAGAGCTCATTTTCTGTTTTGTTTGTTTGTTGCTGTGTTTTTATTGTTGTCTGCACTCGACTGTATCACTTTCTCTATCTTCTGAAGTAACGAAAAGAAACAAAAAATTGGAGCTCATTTTCTGTTTTGTTAGTTGTTGTTTTTTTTGTGTGTTGTGGTCTGCATTTGATTGTGAAGTGTGAAAAATCTGCACACATGCACGAGATTTGCGTCACTGGTTCTCCCATTTATGATGACACCTAAGAAAAGGAAAAAAACACATTTTGCAGGTTTTGGTGTCACTGTTGCGAGCAGTAGGGCTTACCGTGCGCCTAGTAATTTCCGTGCATCCACTGCCCCTCAAGAAAACACAATCTGCCATTGGGAAAAAGGCTAGTACAATTTTTTTTTGCTTTTGTTATTACAACACCTGGAATAGTTTTTGAGTAGTCTTTACGAATACCACAGAAACTGCTACACGTTTGTTCTTTGTGTGTCGTCATTTCAGACCAAAAAGAAAACTCCATCAAAAAAGTTGTTGCAGCCCAAGCCAGAGAAACAGGCCACGAACAAACCTTCCAGTTCTAAATCGGCATCTAAGTCGGCGGCATCGAAAACGGCAGCCAGCAAAGCCTCTGGTAAAGTACTCGATATTTTGCGGCTACTCAGTAAGAGAGCTGGCCTTGTAACGCCTAAAGATTTTAGTAAAATAATAAAAATAATAATCATAACAAAAATAATCATTATTAATAATCATAATAATAATACACGTATTGAGAATATTTTGTAGTCTGCTGCACTTTTTCTCTGTTTGATTTCTCTTATTTTGTCTTCTGTAACCCACTGCCGTAGATGAATGGCAGTGCATTCCCCTGGCACACCGATGACCCAGGTTCTAGCCCCTTTGATACGCAAGATTAAAATTGGCAATTTTTCACTGTTCATCTTAGCATTATGATTGCTCAGGTGATTCAGTGTTGATTAACCCCATTCCAACATTATTTAAACAAACGGTAATGGTATTGCTCCCAGCAGTATGAGTGCTGTGGTGGTCCAGCGTTGATTTTGGTCACCCTCTTCCCTGTGCTGGTTAGCCCTGTCTGCCAATATAGGCAAAAGTTCTTGTTCCTCTCCAGCCAATCCATCAATGTCATCCGCAAATCCCCTATGCTGACTGTGCCTTCATGAAATGCAAGGGCATCTGACATGATGCGCTCTAGGAAGATGTTGAAGAGTGTTGGAGAGATTATGCATTTTTGACTCACGCCGATTGTTGTTCTGAACCAGCTCCCGATAGCGCTGTTGTGGAGGACTGCACTAGTACCTTTGTCATACAGGTTTTTTGATGACTTCAATAATGTTTGGGCTGATGCTGTACACTCGTACACTCTTTTGGTTGCCCACAGAGCTGCCTGACAGACTCAGTCAAACGCTTTCTTGAAGTCTACAAACACATTGATTAAGATGTTGTTGGTGCTGTAGGTATTTCTCGCAGATTATTCTGAGTGTGAAAATCTGTTCAGTGGTACTTCGCCCTGCCCTGAATCCTGCTTCTTCTTCAGCTATGATTTGTTCCTCTTGGGTTTTCAACCTGTTGAGTATTATTTTCAGGAGGGCCTTGCTGGGATGGCTGATGAGGCTGATTGTGAGGTAATTTTCACAATCCGGAATGTTATCCTTTTTTGGATGAGTGATGACAAGCGCCTGGGTCCATGGTGCAGGCCACTCCCCACTCTGCCAGATCTTGTTACAATGGTGAGTGCATCAATCATCGCTTCTCTTCCTGCTTGAAGCAATTCTGCAGGAATGTTGTCCACTCCCGCTGACTTCCCCTCCTTCAGCGATTGCATTGCTGCCTCGACTTCTTCTCAGAGAATTGGGAGGATTTCTTCTTCTTCTCTGTTCTGGGGACATGCTAGAACTGATGGGTCTTTTGTTTGGAGTGTGGTTGTAAAGGTCAGAGCAGTACTCTGTCTATCTATCCAAGACTTCTTGTTCTTTTGTAAGGCATATGCTAGATTTGCTTTGGATCGTGAAGACCTTGGGCTGCTTAACACTTGTCAGCCGCTTCATAGTCTGGTAGGCCTTCTTGCTGTTGTTCTTGTTCAGACTGTTCTCTATTTCCTGGCATTGCTCTTCTATCTAGTTCTCATGCATGCATTTTCGGATGTCATTGTTGATTTTTCGGTAGGCGTCAGCTCCCTGTGAGGTGTTCTTTTTCTTTTTCATCTCTCTTGGTTTGTCACACAGGTCCAAAAGTTCAGGTGTGATACAAACCATACGCTTAAAGATCTGAAACCAGCATGCATCCTCCCCATGTTACACACTCTTACATACCCAACAAGTCCTCATTCATCAATCAAACATGGTGTGTAGCGGTGGTGAGATCACGGTTAGGATATTGAAATGAAACGGTTTATTTTGTGTGTTTTTTATTTAAACGTAAATACCGTTATTGAGATTACTGATTGTAATTTTTCCATTTTTTTTCCTTTACAACCAGGTTCTGGTCGAAAGAAATCGAAAAAGAAGCCAGCAGAACCATCCTCAAGCAGCGACAGTGACAGCAGTTCAGAGGAGGGGGATAAAACCAAACGCCGAGTGTCGGCCAGACCTAAAAAAGTTGCTAAGGCATCAGCAAAAAACCAGAGAGTCCAGGACGACAGCGACGAGGCGGTGAGTGATTCTGACGGCAGTAACTTTTCTGAGGAGGAGGACATTGCAAGAAAAAGAGCAAAGCAGCGCGTATGGAAGACTCGGAAAGCCCTTGCCAAGACAGAGGAAGAAGGGTAAGTGGCAAGACTTTGTGAGGTTCGGTCTGATTTCAGTAGGCAAGTCTCCGCAGAAACAGGTGTGTCCTTGACGCTGTCTGAGTGTCGGAGATCTATTAAGTATAGGCGCGTGTGTGCCTCAGCACCGTCTGACACTTGGATTGGGACCAGAGTCTGCATTTGAGCCAGCTGTGCTGCCTGCCTCTAAAAGTTAGTACAATTGCAACAAAGCCAAATTGTGGAAAATGGTTTTTTACTATTGGGCTATAAACTGCTACATTTGACACCCAGTCAGATCCCAACTGCTTGGCATCTTATTCGTCTTAGAATTTGTGCGAGTGTTAACGCATACTCATTACTCTGCGAGGAGGCGGAGAGCGGATAATGCATGATTTTTGTAATGAGTGTGTTGAATAATTGATTTGTAGGGGTGGGGGGTGGGGGGTGAGATGAGAGAGGGAAGAGGAAGGGGATTCGGCCTATGTGGTGGTGTGCCATATCACCCACAAAGTGTGGCATGTTGCTGCAATGTTGAAATTGAGGCTATAACTTATTAAACGGAGAGAGCAAACCAGACACAATGCAGCACGAGTTCTGCACACTACTTTTTGTCCAACCAATGTTGTTATAGTTGTTTGTATTTATGCCTATTCATTGTATATACAAAGGTTTTAATAATCCAAAAATGTGTGCTTTTTTGCCTTGAGAATTAGGAGGTTTTTATTTCTTCTTTTAGTATTTACTGTATTTATGTGTGTGTGCGTGTGTGTGTGTATCTTTTAATTTCACATTTCAGGTCAGATTCAGAGTTTGACTACAGCTTCAAGGCTAAATCGCTGACCATGACTAAAGAGGAGAGAGAGAAAAAGATGGAGAAACGTAACCGTAAAATCCTGTCTTCCAGTGACAGCGACAAAGGTCCCACAGAATTGTCCGAGGATAAAAATGAGCAAGGTTTGAACTTTCTTTGTTATACAGAATGTGTTTTGTTTATGGGTCAGTTTTACTGAAACAAAATGAAAACTTTGGTCTACTATGTTTTTGGTAAAAACCGGAAACTTTTGTATCCCGCTACTTTTGACTCCACATATGAAGCAATGTCGTTCAAAGTATTCACCCAAAAAATACAATTTCCCAGATTTTTGCAAATCTGCAGAAAGTGTGTTTGAGTTTGTATAGATATTTCTGTGGTCAAAGTCAGTGAGGTGAAGATGATGTTGCTCATAATCTGTCATAGCTGTCATCTGAGTTCCTTGTATCTAAATAGAAAATGTTTGAAAGAGATCATCCTATCCTATCCTGTCCCAAACTCAAAGGTCGTTGGGGCTTCACAGATGATCGTTTAACCAGCGTACTCCATCCTTTTCTATTCTCAGCAACCTTCATGGCTTCGCTCAGTGTCAAGCCAATCCAGTCTAGAATGTTGTTCTCACCTCTTTTTCTGTCTCTCTTCTTCTGCCTCCTTGCGCCATGCTTTGGAGGGTGGTCTTTGCAAGGCCTGATGCTCTGTGACATGCCATACCATCAGAGTTTCAGTTTTTTCACCACTGTGAGCATGTCATTGTGTTTAACGGCTTGTGTGTGATCTGTCTGACCTCATGGTTGGTGATGTGCTGGGTATAGGAAATGCCCAGAAGTCTTCTGTAGCACCTCATCTCCATGCTTTGTATTCTTCGTTGGAGATCTGCTGTGAGGGTCCATGCTTCGCAAGCATATAGGAAGATGGAGATGACAATGGAGCGCATCAGTCTTACTTGACACACATGTTTGACACACTCAGAACAAAAACACACATCTATCACTCAAACATGTGGTGTAACGGCATGGATATCGCTATTAGAAGACGGAAAGGAAACCACATTTTTATTTTTAAAATGTTCATATTGACTGCATCCCATCCAATACCATTATTGAATAGTAATAATAATAATAATAATAATAATAATAATAATAATAATAATAATAATAATTAAAATATCAATAATGATTCATTTATTTGGAAAATGTGAATTCCAAGCTCATAGTCTGCTTGAAGCACTCACAGGCCTGCCTACAAAACAGACACTTGTCATCTCCATCTTCCTATATGCTTGCGAAGCATGGACCCTCACAGCAGATCTCCAACGAAGAATACAAGGCATGGAGATGAGGTGCTACAGAAGACTTCTGGGCATTTCCTATACCCAACACATCACCAACGACGAAGTCCGACAGACCATCACACAAGCCATTGGACAACACGATGACCTGCTCACAGCGGTGAAGAAACAGAAACGCCGATGGTATGGCCACGTCACCAGATCATCAGGCCTTGCAAAGACTATTCTGCAAGGCACAGTGCAAGGAGGTAGAAGAAGAGGGAGACAGAAAAAGAGGTGGGAGGACAGCATTCGAGAATGGACTGGTTTGACACTGAGCGAAGCCATCAGGGCTGCTGAGGACAGAGAAAGATGGAGATTGCTGGTTAAACGATCATCTGTGGTGCCCCTACGACCTCCGGGTTACGGGACAGGATAGGATAGGATAGGATAGTGTCAAACATGTGTGCGTGTATGTTGGTACAGATTGCTGCGCTTTGAACCTGATTGGTGATTTGGGGTAAAGCGCATACAGTATGATTATTGTTATTATTATAATAATATTATTATTGTTATTGTTGTTTTTATTAATATTATTGTAGAGAAGATGTTCACCTGTATCCGTGGTAAAAATGAAGTGTAGGTGATGCTGCATGTTATATCTGCTGTCTGGTTCTAAACAAGAGTTATTTGGTGAAGGTGGTTTTACAGGTCAGGACTATTGGCTGGAGGTGTTCCTGCCTGCGGAGGGAAAGTGGTGTTGTAAGTCTGTATTTATTTACTTACTGCTTTATTGTAGCCCCTTGAATGCTTTTAACAACTGTGCTCATCATTCCAACAGTGTGCTTGTCATTGTCATTGGGACGTTTTTTATTCACATGCATAGCAATGCGAGTCTATGTACTCACCCTCCCCCCCCCTCTGCCACCTTCTGCCTTATCCTCCCCCCCCCCCAATTATTTTTTTTCTAGATTTTTATTAATCTGATTGAGATAAGCCCTAAATAGTCCAAAAAATGACATCAAAAAGTTGTTTTTTTCCTCCATCAGTCTGGCTGTGCTAAACTTTAAAGTGGCTGAGTACTCAGAACCTTTTCAAACTATCACAACCAAACTTGGTAGGATGGTTTATACCCATGAGACCTCATATATCATGAGTGAATGAATAACTTCACTTCATGGTCAAGTCACAGGATCAACAAATGTTAGCAAAAAAAATGACAATTTTTCACAAAATGTTCCTCTTTTGTTCTAGTTTATTAATATTCGACTTGGATTTGGTCAACCTCACTCCAAGGTCAAGGTCACTGGAGCTTTCCAAAGTCAGTTTAGGTACTTTGAAACGACCTTGACCCTAAACTAGTGAGAGATATAAAGTCCCAACTTGTTGTATTTAGAGGTGATAGATTGATCGTTGATATATGTTCTGGTTTTGTGTTGATCTTGAAGATCAAGGTCATTTTAGGCCTTGCAAAAACATACCAAAAAATAAGTCATACAGAGGAATGGCTGTTTATTTAACCCATAGTATGCAAAACATTGGGTTATTTGATCAGAAATGCATGAGGTCATGTGATGGTCAAAATCATCCCAAGGTCAAGGTCACTAAAGGTCAACGTCATCCCAAGGTCACAATTTTTTTGGACATAAGACAACTTTTGCTGTACTTTATTTCATAGTACATGAGTGTTTTTGAGCTGGAGGTCAAGGTCACCTCAAGGTCAAGAGCATAAAAAGATCAAAGTCGGTATTACTTTGCATATTAATGCCATTGTTTTATTTTGTTTTTTTGTGGACAATCATTTTCATGTTAAATATTGGAAGTTCTATAAGGAGTTTGTGAGGCATATGGGCTTTGCATGCCTAGTTGCTCTTGGTGTGATTTTTGTGTGTGGTTTAGTTAACTTCTCAGCAAACATGTACATACCAATTCAAAAACTCAGAACAGTAACTGTTTTACATTTTGTAAGTTAGGTCTGACAACCCTTTTCATTGGCGGTTGGCCACCCACTCTAAATTCATCAGCCGCAAGGACTAAATTTAGTCACTATTCCTATCTTATCATATCCTATCCCATAACTCGAAAGTCATTGGGGCACCACAGATGATTGTTGAACCAGTGTACTCCATTTTTCTCTGGCCTCAGCAGTCCTTATATGGCTTCACTCAGTGTCAAGCCAGTCCATTCTCGAATGTTGTCTCCCAACCTCTTTTTCTGTCTCCCTCTTCTTCTGCCTTCTTGCACCATGCCTTGCATGATGGTCCCTACTACAGACATGCCTACCCGTATGGAATTTCTGTATTTTTTCCGGAAATTTGAAAACCTCTGCAATCGCTACGGGAAATACGAATATTTGTTTTACGGTACGGAAATTTAAAAAAATGATAAAGAAAAAAAAATCGAAATCGTTGGCCTGTGGTTATGCACCGCATGACCCTTTTCCGAAGGTTTAATGCCGCCATGCGCAGTCGCAGTGGAGACCTGTGATATCGAAGTTTCCGGTAGAGGCACCGAAGTTTGCCGAACCCGTTTTTGCAGTCGCAGTAAAGATTGGTACTCGTGAGACAGAATTGAAAACATGGCGTTCAAACGAATGGCTAAGCAAAGTGATTGTGAATCTGAATCTTCAAAAAAAAAAAAAAACGCGCAAGGGGCAGACATTTCTTGCCTCGTATTCGGAAAAGTGTCCTTTCGTTATTCGCGGCAGCACTGACTCAAAATTACGATTTGTGCCAACCAGTTTGGCATCTCCGCCGGCATGAACGACATCAAGCGGCACGCGGAGAAGAAAAAGATCATTGTCACTTGTGGCAGCAAATCAATCTATCACTGGATTCTTCGCATAATATCAAAAAGGATGAGTGCAAAAACAATAGGTAGTAAAAGTAAATACGGGAATCGTAATAGTAATACTGAAATTTGAAAAAGCTAATACGGAAACTTCAAATTGAGGGTAGGCATGTCTGCTACTACTGTACGTATATCTGTTTATTAATTTTTAACTTACTTTATCACTGTTTATTTCTCATTGACTGTTATTTTCAAGGTGTGGACTGCCTGGGATGCACTGTGAACAAGTTCTATGAAGTCAGCGACGCTGCCTCCAAACCTCTTCTTTATGTACTGGGCTTTGACAATGGTATGAGAACCTCACAACTTTTCTTTTGGGTTTTTATATGCTTAAGAGTGCCTTGATTGTGTTTACTTTTACGCCTATCGTTAGAAGTTAGATTTTTGAGGGAAAGGTTTTTTGTGTGTTTTTTTGGGAAGGGGGGGGGGGAGTGAGGGAGATGGGTGGAGGGGAGAGGCATTCATTGATTGCCGTTTAGACTGGTTTGTAAGACTAGGTTTTTAAGCCTAAAAAATGGATCCTATTAAACGTTCCAGAGTTCAATGTTCTTATATTTGAAAAAGAACAGTAATTACCTGGTCTACCTTGAGATGAAGTTGTCTTTTTTTTTTTTTAAACGCATTGAATTTTTTTCAGCCCTTATTTGGAACAGTTTGCGTCTGGTATAACGTCTGCACTCTTACTTTCATGGTGGCTCTTTTCCAAATGTTTTAATTTATAGCATCCAATGTTGTTATTAGTATTTATAATGTAAAATGATTATAAATATGACTTGTGTTGGAGTTGGGAACTGACTCCAATGTTGAGTGTGGGAGGCTGTTGAGGGCCTACACTCTGCCTATGCTTGATAGATCTCTGACACTTAGCTAACACCAAGGTCTCCCCCGTTGGGATGCCGGGGGTTTCAGTATAAATAGTATCCCCACTTTCTGGAAATTTAGTGCTTTAAATTCCCACTGTCGCTGTCTTTCTCATTTGCTCTTTCTCATTCCTGCTCTGTTCTATCAATCTGCTATACTATCGTCTTCTTCGCTAGCCCAGTCTCCTACCTTTTTTCTTGAAAACTCTTCCGGGACAAGACTCCTTGTTTGTGTATGAGGTCTGTTGGATCAGATTGGGAATATTGGACGCTTTCTGCCAGGTGGTCACTAGGGCTTCCTATGATGTTATTATTTAGCAATGTAGGCATTTTATATGTATGTGTTTTGTTGATAATTTATAATGATGTTTGTATTCTATTTTGTTTTTGTAAACGGGGGTTCGATAAGTTGGGGTGAAGCCTCAGCCGTCCCCTGCGTGGGATGTCTTTATTGTAAAGTGACTGGCTGGTGGAGAGCTTTCGGTTTTACCACTAGGGTTGTTTCAGCAGATCATTTATGCTGATCGGGGGTTGTCCGGTCCTGATTTGGCTCGGAAGAGTCCGCTGGACCTAAAGCAATAATAATGTAATGTAATGTAGCGCCAAGGTCGCCTGGTTAGTGGAAACTGACCTATTAGGTCATTTGTCTAGTCACTCCAGTGCAAGAAATTAATCTTTAAAACAAATAATGTCTCCCCCCTCCTCCCCTCTTCCCCCTCCTCCTAACTTTACAGAAGGAAGAGTGAAGGATGTGACAGCCAAATATGCCCCCAGGTGGCTATCGCATACCAGGAAACAGCGTGTGGATGCCAGCTGGTGGATGGCCTCCCTTGAGCCCTTCTCTTCTTTCAACGTTCTGCTGGAAGACGAGGAAAACGAACACATCAAAGGTAAGGTAACTCCTTTGTTCTCTCCCCTCTGTTGCAGGTCATAATACAAAACTGCACAGTGCAAATGTTTTCGGAAATAGTAATACATACATTATTATACATACATATCTCATACATTATGATACATGCATACCTCATTGTTACACGCGATGTTGGTTTTGTTTTTATCAGTAGTTGATTCAGCCCCAATGCTGAAATCCTAATAAGTGTAACTCGGATTCGTTTATCCACGCAACCTGTTCACTCAGCAACAAGGCAGAAGTCGTAGTATGAAGTTTTCCAACTTTATTCAGCGTACATCAACAACTGCATACAATCGCTCAATCGCTGTTTCATTTTCTCTCCACAGTGCATAAATTATATAGTTTTTTTCTAGACTCCAGATAACGTCAGAATGTTCCAGCCGGACACATTACAACCACAGTGTTCCCTCCACACACAAAAAATGAGAGTCCTTGGGACTCCCAGGTATAAAATTTTAAGAGTCCTTATGCAAATTTTGAGAGTCCCCAAATCGGAAAAAGAAATGTAAAAACAAGTCCAAATCTCACTTTTTTTTCTTGTTTTTTTTTTTAATCTGTTAAAGCGTCAAGTTAGTTATCATAATCATATAAAACCAAAAAATGAAAACACGACAACTCCCGACACAATCTTTAATCGTCTGCAATGGCAATCTCAGTTGGGTTCTGATTCTGATTATGCCGTGAATTAGTTCGCCACTCGTTGGTCGTATTTTTGACTTCAGCGATTTGAAAAAAAATGTTTGCGTCCACAGGACGCACACATGCAAATTTTTCTGCGTCACTTTTCATATTTTGTGCGTAAAAGACGCACTACTGTGCGTAATCGGGAACACTGAACCAATCGGAATAAACTTCGTCATCACTGTCTTACGTCATACAACTTTCTTTCCAGTCCAAGAATTTTCTCAGCTATCTACATTTATCGCGAAGATTTGATCGATAGTAAACATGCAACTCTAGAGAATTCTCCAATAATATCGACCAACGAAAATTATACCAAGCTTCTTCTAACAACAACGCAAAATTAAATCAAAGGGAAATACATTCTGTTATTGAATGCTTTGCAAAACAAAACGATCGGATCTATCGTGCGCGTCTCACACGTACGATCATGCGCGTCACACGTACCATCATGAGCATTTCAACGTAACACTCATACATTATTATACATTCATACCTCATATATTATTCTACTGCATACTTTTAATAGTACGTTTATTTATTAACCCTGTACCGGGCAAAGCGGCCGAAAGTCTAAACAGGCAAAATGCACAAAAGCATCCGTATCAACCACTGGTTATATTCTTGCGTTGTTTGAAAGATTGCGAGACTTCCGGCAATTGACTTCCGGTTTATTCTGTTGGGAAAACAATCGACTGCATTTCCACAAGTTTTCTCTTTGATGCATTCGTTTTTTCTATTTTTTTTTTCAATTTTTGTGTGTGTGAGTGTCTAGAATGGATGGTTTGGATTCTTCGACTATGAAGGAGAGTTTACAGGTTTCCATTTATCAGACATTGAATTAAGTGAGAGAAATGGACTTTGAGTCGGAAGAAGAGATCAGTACTGACATTAGCATCAGTAGTATGCATGCATCCGATCTTTTAGATGGGCAGGGAAGTAAAGAAGAGGAGGAGGCTTGTTTGGACTTTTAAAAACTTTTTTTTTGTAAGCACATGGAGTAATAAAAAAACAAGACATGACAAGAGAAAAATAAAAAGGTAGGTAATCAAAAGTGAATTTATTTCTGTTCAATTTGCATTTTATTTCATTTAAATCTATGCACTAATACCTAAGATGTGGTGTTTTTACTAACGTACTCCGAAATATCTCTAAAATCATTACAAATTCTTGCCTGTTTAGAGCTAAAAAATAGACAACCGTGTGCCCAGTAATGGGTTAACTGTGAATTGTGATTGTTCTTTATGTGATAGTTCAATGTACTATAGCTGCCACTGCAATTCTGAGATCAATAAAGTTGTTTTGTATCACGTTGCATTGTATTGTATTAATGAGCGACATTTGGATGTGAGATAATCCCATAAGTTCCACCCTAAGTCAACCATTTATAGTCTCTCTAAGTGATTCAGGGCAGTAGACTGTTGGTTGTTTTGTTTTTTAAATGCATTGAACCATAGCTCAGTTCTATATTGTTTGTTCGATTTCAGCTGATCTGATGAAGCGTCCACTCCCAACGAACATCGGAGAATACAAGAACCACCCTCTGTAAGTTATATTGTGGCTGCCATTTCTATGTCCAGATACTGTTACTGCCATTATTTATCCAGTCATAGCCAAACTCAGTCATTTCTGTGTCCAGATACTGTTACTGCCATTGTTTATCCAGTCATAGCCAAACTCAGTCATTTCTATGTCCAGATACTGTTACTGCCATTATTTATCCAGTCATAGCCAAACTCAGTCATTTTGTTCACCATGTTTTCAATTGTACTCATTGATAGTCTTTTTTTTGTTTTAAATATAAAAAATACAACAACAACAACAACACTGTACTGATGGAAATGACAGTTATGTTACACGGAATAAAGAAATGTTGACTGAACGTGTTATTTCACCCTTCCTTCTCTCAATTCCACTATTTTTATTAGTGTATATATATATTTTTAAGGGATGAAAAAAAATTATATTAAAAACAACAAAAAAACATCCGTTGATTGGCAGCTTTGAAAAAGGTGATCACATGGCACTGTTTTCCACACCATATTCTTGTACTAGTGCATAGGGTTACTCTTGTACTAATGCGTATGGTTACTCTAGTACTAGTGCATAGGGTTACTCTTGTACTAATGCGTATGGTTACTCTTGTAATAGTGCATATGGTTACTCTTGTACTAATGCGTATGGTTACTCTTGTAATAGTGCATATGGTTACTCTTGTACTAATGCATATGATTACTCTAATACTATTGCATATAGTTACTCTAGTACTAGTGCATATGGTTACTCTTGTACTAATGCATATGGTTACTCTTGTACCAATGCATATGATTACTCTATTGCATAGATTACTCTAATACTATTGCATATAGTTACTCTAGTACTAATGCATATGGTAACCCTAGTACTAATGCATATGGTTATTCTAGTACTAATGCATATGGTTACTCTAGTACTAATGCATATGGTTACTCTAGTACTAATGCATATGGTTACTCTTGTACTAATGCGTATGGTTACTCTAGTACTAATGCATATGGTTACTCTAATACTATTGCATATGGTTATTCTAGTACTAATGCATATGGTTATTCTAGTACTAATGCATATGGTTACTCTAGTACTAATGCATATGGTTACTCTAGTACTAATGCATATGGTTATTCTAGTACTAGTGCATATGGTTATTCTAGTACTAATGCATATGGTTACTCTAGTACTAATGCATATGGTTACTCTAGTACTAATGCATATGGTTACTCTAGTACTAGTGCATATGGTTACTCTAGTACTAGTGCATATGGTTACTCTAGTACTAGTGCATATGGTTACTCTAGTACTAGTGCATATGGTTACTCTAGTACTAGTGCATATGGTTACTCTAGTACTAGTGCATATGGTTAATCTTGTACTAGTGCATATGGTTACTCTAGTACTAATGCATATGGTTACTCTAGTACTAGTGCATATGGTTACTCTAGTACTAATGCATATGGTTACTCTAGTACTAGTGCATATGGTTAATCTTGTACTAGTGCATATGGTTACTCTAGTACTAATGCATATGGTTACTCTAGTACTAGTGCATATGGTTACTCTAGTACTAGTGCATATGGTTACTCTAGTACTAGTGCATATGGTTAATCTTGTACTAATGCATATGGTTACTCTAGTACTAATGCATATGGTTACTCTAGTACTAATGCATATGGTTACTCTAGTACTAATGCATATGGTTAATCTAGTACTAATGCATATGGTTACTCTAGTACTAAGGCATATGGTTACTCTTGTACCAATGCATATGATTACTCTAATACTAATGCATAGATAACTCTAATACTATTGCATATAGTTACTCTAGTACTAATGCATATGGTAACCCTAGTACTAGTGCATATGGTTACTCTAGTACTAGTGCATATGGTTACTCTAGAACTAATGCATATGGTTACTCTAGTACTAATGCATATGGTTACACTAGTACTTATGCATATAGTTACTCTAGTACTAGTGCATATGGTAACCCTAGTACTATTGCATATGGTTACTCTAGTACTAGTGCATATGGTTACACTAGTACTAGTGCATATGGTTACTCTAGAACTAGTGCATATGGTTACTCTAGTACTAGTGCATATGGTTACTCTAGTACTAGTGCATATGGTTACTCTAGAACTAATGCATATAGTTACTCTAGTACTAATGCATATGGTAACCCTAGTACTAGTGCATATGGTTACTCTAGTACTAGTGCATATGGTTACTCTAGTACTAGAGCATATGGTTAATCTTGTACTATTGCATATGGTTACTCTAGTACTAGTGCATATGGTTACTCTAGTACTAATGCATATGGTTACTCTAGTACTAATGCATATGGTTACTCTAGTAGTAGTGCATATGGTTACTCTAGTACTAGTGCATATGGTTACTCTAGAACTAGAGCATATGGTTAATCTTGTACTATTGCATAATGGTTACTCTAGTACTAGTGCATATGGTTACTCTAGTACTAGTGCATATGGTTACTCTAGTACTAGTGCATATGGTTACTCTAGAACTAGAGCATATGGTTAATCTAGTACTAGTGCATATGGTTACTCTAGTACTAGTGCATATGGTTACTCTAGTACTAGTGCATATGGTTACTCTAGTACTAGTGCATATGGTTACTCTAGTACTAGTGCATATGGTTACTCTAGTACTAGTGCATATGGTTACTCTAGAACTAGAGCATATGGTTAATCTTGTACTATTGCATAATGGTTACTCTAGTACTAGTGCATATGGTTACTCTAGTACTAGTGCATATGGTTACTCTAGAACTAGTGCATATGGTTAATCTTGTACTATTGCATAATGGTTACTCTAGTACTAGTGCATATGGTTACTCTAGTACTAGTGCATATGGTTACTCTAGTACTAGTGCATATGGTTACTCTAGTACTAGTGCATATGGTTACTCTAGTACTAGTGCATATGGTTACTCTAGAACTAGTGCATATGGTTACTCTAGAACTAGTGCATATGGTTACTCTAGAACTAGAGCATATGGTTAATCTTGTACTATTGCATAATGGTTACTCTAGTACTAGTGCATATGGTTACTCTAGAACTAGTGCATATGGTTACTCTAGAACTAGAGCATATGGTTAATCTTGTACTATTGCATAATGGTTACTCTAGTACTAGTGCATATGGTTACTCTAGTACTAGTGCATATGGTTACTCTAGTACTAGTGCATATGGTTACTCTAGTACTAGTGCATATGGTTACTCTAGTACTAGTGCATATGGTTACTCTAGTACTAGTGCATATGATTACTCTAGAACTAGTGCATATGGTTACTCTAGAACTAGTGCATATGGTTACTCTAGAACTAGAGCATATGGTTAATCTTGTACTATTGCATAATGGTTACTCTAGTACTAGTGCATATGGTTACTCTAGAACTAGTGCATATGGTTACTCTAGAACTAGTGCATATGGTTACTCTAGAACTAGAGCATATGGTTACTCTAGAACTAGAGCATATGGTTAATCTTGTACTATTGCATAATGGTTACTCTAGTACTAGTGCATATGGTTACTCTAGAACTAGTGCATATGGTTACTCTAGAACTAGAGCATATGGTTAATCTTGTACTATTGCATAATGGTTACTCTAGTACTAGTGCATATGGTTACTCTAGTACTAGTGCATATGGTTACTCTAGTACTAGTGCATATGGTTACTCTAGTACTAGTGCATATGGTTACTCTAGTACTAGTGCATATGGTTACTCTAGAACTAGTACATATGGTTACTCTAGAACTAGTGCATATGGTTACTCTAGAACTAGAGCATATGGTTAATCTTGTACTATTGCATAATGGTTACTCTAGTACTAGTGCATATGGTTACTCTAGAACTAGAGCATATGGTTACTCTAGTACTAGTGCATATGGTTACTCTAGAACTAGAGCATATGGTTACTCTAGTACTAGTGCATATGGTTACTCTAGAACTAGAGCATATGGTTAATCTTGTACTATTGCATAATGGTTACTCTAGTACTAGTGCATATGGTTACTCTAGTACTAGTGCATATGGTTACTCTAGAACTAGTGCATATGGTTATTCTAGAACTAGAGCATATGGTTAATCTAGTACTAGTGCATATGGTTACTCTAGTACTAGTGCATATGGTTACTCTAGTACTAGTGCATATGGTTACTCTAGTACTAATGCATATGGTTACTCTAGAACTAGAGCATATGGTTAATCTTGTACTATTGCATATGGTTAATCTTGTACTATTGCATATGGTTACTCTAGTACTAGTGCATATGGTTACTCTATGTACACTCATTTGGTGTTTTTCTATCAGTAGTTGATTCAGCCCCAATGCTGAAGTCCTGATAAGTGTAACTCGGATTCGTTTATCCACGCAAGCCGTTTTCCAACTTTATTCAGCGTACATCAACAACTGCGTACAATCGTTCAATCACTTTTTCACTTTCTCACTTTCAACTCTTCAACACAACACAGTGCTTCGATTATATAGTTTTTTTTTTTGACTCCAGATTACGTCAGAACGTTCCGGAGCGACGCGTTACAACCAATCAAACTAAACTTCGTCATCACTGTATTATTTCATACATCTTTCTTTATCAAAAGAGAACTTCTTAGCTTATGGTGGATCTATCTAGATTCTTCGATGATAGTAAACAAGCAAATCTAGAGAATTCTCCAATAATATCGACCAACTAAAATTACCAACGTTATACAAAACTTCTTCTAACAACAATGCAAACTCAAATCAAAGGTAAATACACTCTGTTATTGAATACTGTAAGCCCTGGACTGGCCAGAGCTTATTTTTATACGAACTCTTATTATTAATTTTTCTACAACTATTTATTATCATACTCCCTGAAACTTTTTATTGAAGAATGTGCAGAAAAATAGCCTTTACTCAAAATACAAATTCGTAGCAGAAGTTATCCTTGTTTCCGCCCTTGCTGTGTCTGCCAAGATTTAGCAACCCACTTCAGGAATGAGCTCCAAGCCTAAGGTGAGGGAAATTCTTCATTCTGACTTTATTTTGACTTTATCTCTTTATAAACATACAGAAATGTTACAGTGGATACTATTAGAGCAAACGATGAAGTGGAACTGCCGTAATTCTGCTACAAAATAACTTTCTTTATTTCTGTGTGATGTAGGAGTAGGCCTATTATACGGTACA
Organism: Oncomelania hupensis; assembly: GCA_036898135.1. NCBI lineage: Eukaryota > Metazoa > Mollusca > Gastropoda > Littorinimorpha > Pomatiopsidae > Oncomelania > Oncomelania hupensis. Next base: position 79,135,004 of record CM072514.1, on the reverse strand, counting down.
TTTAGAACCCAGAACTAATCTATTGAACAGCAGTTTAGATCTGAAAAATAACAATGATGGAAATTATACTGCAATTTGTGTATTCATTTGTGTAACTTTGAGTGAATATTTGGTGACTGGAGAAACTGCATACTGAGAATTTATGTTTTATTCATGTGAAACTGTGACCGGTCGAATAGTCATAATAAGAAGAAGACTGTGACTGTTTGGATCTAGCTGTGGTAGATGTACTTTTCGACGGAATCTAGAGAATCCGCTTGATCAAATGTAGTAAAAGAACGTAATTTCTCTTGTGCTGTGGAACATTAGAGTGTAATTGTGTGAAAATGTTTAATTTATTTATAAAAAGGATTCGATGTTCAATGTGCCAAAAGTCTCGAAGTTTAGCGTGTTAACCAGCGAGATGTGTTTTCTATTGATGGCCTGTGCACCGTTTTTCTTTAGTTTAGTTTGAGAAAATTGGGAACTCAGAATTTTTCTTGACAGTTGTTACTTGTTAGCTGAAGTTTGCCAGCAAGTCTAATCATAAAATTTATATTTATGAAATGTATTTGAGTGACAATTGAATTATCTCGACACTTACCTGTGTATTGAGAATGGCCCCAGCTAGGTCAAATGTGTCAGCTAGTGTTCGATTTGACAAGCTTATTTTCTTTCGTAATTTAATAATAAGTCCTGTGCTCCGTTGATGCTAGAAGTCCGACGAAACTGGCTCATGTTTTGCACCGGGAATTAATCACTGTCAACCTTTGAAGAAATAGAAATCTTAGATAGTTCGCGACGCTCTTCCAGCTTTGCACCGTTCGTGTGCATGGGACGCCAATATCCGGGTTCCCTGGTTCAAATACAAGGTCCGCTGGCAGAGATTTCATTGGTCAACGGCTATGTTTTGCTCGTATGTCGTAATAAAAGGACCATTTCTGTGTAGAAATGGTGTGTCTCATATCGTTTTGATAACCGCTAGCACCCGTGAGCTTATTTTTCCTTTTAAAAACTAAAGAAGTCCTTTTTATTATTGTTTGTAACTTTAGATCCTAACCAAAGCAGAATTATCTAAGATAATAGCCCGGCCTTGCTCACGTTAAAAAGAAAAGTGAAAGTGACAGTAAAATTTAGATCGAAATTGATAAGAATACAAAAACGAAAGTGAATTTTATAAAAAGTTGTTTTACCTTACAGAATTCTAAATTTGTAAATAGTATTCGACAGTTAGAATTGTTCAGTTATTTTGTTGAAGAAGTTAGTTATAAAAAGTAGTAATTTATAAACTAGATTTTATTTTCTTTTATTATTGAGAAAACCCTCAACGTAAATGGCAAGAAATGATTCTGAGAAGCGAAATTTTTCTAGAAGTTCCGAACATATTTTCTTTTTTTTCTTTTCGCTGCCTGGAAATAATCAATTAGTATTGTAATGTAAAATAATTGGTAAACTGGTCATTGTATTATTTTTATGCCACAAAGGAATTCAATTCCTGAGTTGAGAGAAATAAGTAAATTCAACGTTTGAACGATCAAAGCAAGTTTTTGTTTAGCCTAACGTCAACGTACTAGTATTCTGTTTGTGTGGTTTTCCGTATCGTTTCTATCTGCGCTAGATCTGTTTGTTGTTGTAGTAAAAATTCTTTCTAACTTCCCTTTGAGCGACAGAACGTGTGAATGTTTTTCCTTATTTGTGAAGGAATTATTAACACAAGACATCACAGACGAGCAACACAATAAGACGGGCGCAAACACGGCATGGTAGATTTTGTCTGCTCCACGGTCTGTGGAATGTGATGGACCAGGGAGGGAGATGGGAAAGGAATTCTTTACACTGAGGTGTATGTGAGGTCTCCGTTCCTGGTCGTTGCTGAAGAAGTTGACCGTGGAGACGGAGAAAATATAAATGAACATGATCGCAAGAAACATGCATTCAGCACACATAGACAAGACAAAAATGGAAGAGATTTTTATTTTATTTTATTTTGATTTTATTTTTATATAATTGCTTGTCGGCCCGCGCGCGCGGCCGCCGTGCTAGGGGTCTCCCTCTCCCTCCTCCTCCGGGTGGCGGGGGAGGAGGGTTTGAGGGGTTGCTCAGCTGTCCTGACAAGATCTTTTTGGGTGACCGGTAAAAAAGAGAGGAGTTGACCTCGGGCGGGGGGCGGGTGTGCGTGGCTTACAAGTAAAGTGGTGTCAGAAGTGGGATTAGAATAATTGAGGCTAATTGTTGCCTCAGCCCATGTGGAAGAATTTTGTAATTTTCTTATAAGTATAAGTATTAGTTTTGTGTGTGGGATTGTGTTATGAAAATTCACTTTTTAGTGCATGGTTGTTGTGTCTTGTTAGTGATGTTGGAATGCAAGAGAGAAAGACACTAAATTTTAAGTAAGAGAATAAAGCAGATGATAAAATAGACAGTTCAAATGTTTTATTCTTTAATCACATTTCGTAAAACCAGACTATTTATTATACATTAATTTGAAACAGATTTACCTAAGGATATACTAGTAATGTACAAGGTTAAAATATGTAGTCATAAATAAATAAATAAAATAAATACATACCAATAATAATAAACACAAATAAATAAAACAAAAATAAATTATGTGCATTGCTGTTGAGCATAGAATTAAATAGGAAATTAAAATTTAGGCAGTATAGGAGCAAAACGAGAGACAAGTATTTGTTTATTCAATGAGCACAACACTCGGAAAGTCACTGCAAGTCATATGGCTGACCGTCAAGTGCAAGAAGGAAGAGAAGTGGCTGAAGTGGAACGCCAAAGAAATCAGCAACTGACTGAAGCAGTGGAGGGAGAATTAATGGAACTTCGACAAAAGCAACGAGAATTACTGACAACACCAAGGGAGAATCTACAACAACCCCAGAATCAAGACGAACTCAACCTGCCCAGAGGAAATGGAATATGGGGAGAAGCTCCAGACTATGAATTTAATAACAACAATTTTGCTTTACATGGCCCACCGCAACCGGTCACCTATTTTCCTGAGCTGCCAAGAGGAGGTAGTCTGTACTAGGCCCAATGAAGAAAAACAATGCAATGCTAGCAATGAGACTATCATGAACACACCACAAGCTCAACATGAACCAGAAGGAAATACAACAGATAATACGTCTCAAATTACTTTGCAAGTGCCAGTTTACGTTTCAAATGACTCTGTGAAGAACTCAAACCATCCAGTTAATGACAATGTCAGAACAACTAATCAACATAAGGAGAGCCAAGTAAATAATAACACCGGAATGTTTACTGAAGCAAACCTGTATGGCATTACAGTTGATTTTCTAATTGACACTGGTTCTGCTGCTACCTTGCTTGGAAGTCATGTTTTTCACCTGATACCAGAAGAACAAAGGCCTATTTTGCTTAACACCGACACTAGGCTAGAAGGAATCAATGGATGTAAAGTGAATATTCTAGGTGTAGCAAACCTGGAACTTGATTTGGGTAATCAGAAATTTGTGGTACCAACTATCATATGTGACATGAATATTGATGCAATTTTGGGACAAGATTTTACTTTTCAATTCGTGAAATCTATGAACATTGAGAAAATGCAGTTGATAACAAAAACTGGATACATTCCACTCTTCGTTGGTGGCAAATCAGAAATGGTCTGCCATGTCACGTCTTCTCAATCACTTATCATTCCTGCCAGATCAATCATGAACGTTTCAGTCACAGTTAGTGGCAAACAGTATGTTAATCAGGACATGCTACTGGAACCATCAGATGTAGTAGTACAAACAAAGCAACTGTACATGACACCAATGATAACTGCTGATAAAATGAACACAACTGCCATTGTGATCAACTTAGCAGAAAAAGACACCAAACTATACCCTAATACCTACCTAGGAACGGCACAGTCAGCGTACCAAGGGAGACAATCTAAGGTCAAGATTAATTTTACTGCTGTCAGAAATGCAAATTCTGAAAATAACCACCTTCCTGAATATTTGAAAGATCTATTTGAAAGAAGTACAGCAAATCTCAGTGAACAACAGTCTCAAGTTTTGAAAGAACTACTGACAAAGTACCAGCACATTTTTTCAAAATCTGCTAATGACATGGGCAAGACAAACAAGGCAAGATTTCAGATAAACACTGGTCAAGCTGTTCCTATTAGACAAAGAGCTAGAAGGCTACCACTTGGAAAGAGAGAAGCCGAACGGGAAGAAATTCATTGCATGCTGGAAAGAAATATTATTGAGCCTTCTACCAGTGCTTGGGCTAGTCCTACATGTCTTGTGTACAAGAAAGATGGTTCTATACGTTTCTGTGTAGACTACAGAAAACTAAATGAAGTCACTATTCGTGATGCTTATCCCTTACCGCTCATTGAGGAATGCTTGGATTCTTTGTCAGACTCCAAATGGTTCAGTACTATGGACTTACAGAGTGGCTTCTGGCAAATTCCCCTTGATAGGGAAGAAGACAGGCAGAAAACTGCATTTATTACTGGTATGGGATTGTACCAATTCACCGTATTGAGTTTTGGACTTACAAATGCTCCAGCTGCTTTTCAACGCATGATGGAAAATGTTTTGCATGGATTGCAGTGGAGTGAGTGTGTTTTGTTTATGGACGATACAATTGTGCCAGCCCCTACCTTTGAAATAGGACTTACAAGATTGGAACATGTGTGGCAAAGACTTGAAGAAGCAAATTTAAAATTAAAACCTTCAAAGTGCTTACTCTTTCAATCAGAAATCAAGTTTTTGGGACATGTTGTCAACGAACAAGGAATTCAGACAGACCCAGAGAAAACCAAAGCTATTAAAGACTGGCCGCAGCCCGAAACTGTGAAACAAGTTCGAAGTTTCCTTGGACTTTGTTCCTACTATAGGAAGTTTGTGGAAAATTTTGCTGCGATAGCTAAACCTCTACACAAGCTGTGTGAGAAGGGAGTTCAATTCCAGTGGACAGAAGACTGTGCTTATGCTTTTCAAACACTGAAAGACAAACTATCAAGTACTCCTATCTTGAGCTACCCTCAGTTAGGAAAACAATTCATTGTAGACACTGATGCCAGTGACCAGTCTGTGGGAGCAGTGCTGTCTCAAATTGACGATGGTAGAGAAAAAGTCATTGCTTATTACAGTTCAACCTTGACTTCAGCTGAGACTAATTATTGTGTTTCCAGGAAAGAGCTGTTAGCTGTAATCAAGGCACTGAAGAAATTTCATAATTATCTTTATGGTCAAGAAATTCTTTTGCGCACCGATAACTCAGCTGTTAGTTGGCTAAAGACTTTGAAAAATCCGTCTGGCCAAGTAATGCGCTGGCTTCAAGAAATCTGTACTTACAACCTGAAAGTTACTCATCGTCCAGGTACACAGCACAGAAATGCTGATGCATTATCAAGACGTCCATGCCCAGCATGCATGAGAGCCCAATGTAAAGAAATAGACTCAGAATTACCACAAGAGACAGAAAATGTGTCAAATGTGCTTCCTGTTGTGCAATTATTAGCAATGGTGATAGAATCGACTCAACAACAAAAGCTAACAACTAAGCAAACCTCAAAGACCGTTGCTGATGTTGTGAAGTGCTGTGCAACAAAGCAAACAGCAGATTCTACAAATAAACAGACACTACCAGGCCAATCCACAGATACGATGTCAAGGTCTAATTCTCAGACCGAATTATCTCCCTTTACCTGTGATAGTGCTACTTGTGACAGTGCAAACACAGATGACAAACAATACACAATTTTTACACCAGTACTTCTTGATGGTTGGGACACTGAAAAATTACGCAAAAAGCAGCTAGAGGATGAAATTATTGGCCCTATTCTGCGTTCAATTGAACATTCTTCCTTGCGTCCAGCTTGGAATGAGATATCAGCCTATTCTGCAGAAGTTAAAGCGTTATGGGCTGAATGGAACCGCCTAGTTTTGTACAATGGAGTCCTGTATAGGCGTGGTGCCGAAGATAATTCAATACAAATAATAGTCCCTGGATCACTGCAAAGGCAAGTCCTGGCGCACTCCCACGACATTCCAACTGCAGGTCACTTGTGCGCAGAGAAGACGCTGAAACAAATAAAAAGGTCATTTTATTGGCCTAAAATGCAAGACAGTGTAACTATTTACGTTCAACAGTGTGATCGTTGTGCTGCCAAGAAAACCCCAAAGAGTACAAAACATGCGCCACTTGGACACTATATAGTTGGTGAACCTATGGAAAGAGTTGCGCTAGATATTCTTGGTCCCCTACCTGTGACACATAAAGGCAACAAATACATTCTGGTTGTCACTGATTTATTTACTAAATGGACTGAAGCATTCTCTATGCCAAATCAAGAAGCAAGAACAATCGCACAAACTTTTGTCAATGAATTTATATGCCGTTTTGGTACTCCACTGCAGATAATTACCGATCAAGGTAAAAATTTTGAAAGTGGTCTTTTCAAGGAAGTATGTGACTTTCTGCATATTGACAAAACTCGCACCACTAGTTATCATCCCCAGGCAAACGGTGGTGTTGAACGCTTCATGAGAACATTAACCAACATGTTAACCATGTACTGTGAAAACAAACAAAAAGTTTGGGACATTTTTCTTCCTCAAGTTATGATGGCATACCGGTCGTCAGAGCACAGTACCACTCAGCAAACGCCAAACAAAATGGTTTTGGGCAGAGAAATTGTTTTACCTATTCAAGCTGTGGTTGGCCGTCCCAAAGAGATAAAAGCAGAACGACCAGTCACAGAGTACGTCCAAGATTTACAGAATTCACTTGTTGAAGCTCATGAAGTAGCTAGGAAGAATATCAGGAAAAATGCTGCTTACCAGAAAAGGAACTATGATCTTCATGCTCGGAAACGACAGTTCTCCCCTGGTCAACTTGTATGGTTATTTGACCCAAGACGCACAGTTGGAGTATGCCAAAAACTTATCAGCCATTGGAGAGGTCCATACCTGGTGACAAAGAAAATAGATGACTTGACTTACATGTTGAAGAAAAGTGCAAAATCATCACCCAAAGCTCATCATATTGACAGAATAATAATCTACAAAGGAACAAGAATACCAAAGTGGATTTGCAAAAATTAACTCTGTGTAAATTCTGGAGTGTGACAAATTGTCAAAATTGTCTGACGTGATACAGTGTGACTAACTGTTAAATGTGAATTGTGATATAGTGTGACTGTGAGTGACAAACTGTAAATATTCGAAGTGAAAAGTGATACACTAATGCAGTAAAAAGTGACAAACTAATATCTCCCGGTTATTTAAATCCGGTCCTATACTATGTGAAAGAAAAAAAAAAATAAAAAAATAAAAAAAATTTAATAAATAAATAAATCATAAAATAAACACAGTTAGTAGCAAAAATAGAACATTCAGTGTGACATTAGGGAAGTGTTATTTTGAGACCATGGAGTAACTGTTTAGTTGCTTTTTTTGTTGTCATCTGCTGGCAGATGAACTGTGTGAGTGAACTTCGAAGTGAAGTTAAACTGTTACTTTCTGGCACAATTGCGGCTGCCTGCTTATTATTTCGGGAGCAGTTGAAGTCTCTCAAAAACTTTGGCAAACTTGCTCAATTGGCGGACTAATGGACGGTGCACAGGAAATTAGATTTTGCAAATTTAGTAACTATGCCAATTACATGCTAACATTGGCGTGCTGGTTAGTTAGTCATTGGAGATGGCTTAACTGACAAATGAGGGTGTGGCATGGATCAGTGGCGCATACGTCTCCATGAGTTTTGGACGACTTAGTCACTAACCTACGTTTGTACTGTCACTTGTTTCCAGATAGTGAACATTAACAATGCAGTTTACTGTGGAAATAACTGTCAGTCACTTTCTCTCAGATGGTGTCATTGGTGCTGTGATCAGCAATAGAGAAAGCCTTATAATTTATTATTTTATTCCATGCGATCAAACTTAACACAGTGTGAAGTGAAGTTACGGAAAGTTATGTAGATGATTCCTATTGTTACAGATGGATGTAAAGTGCCCTTGCTGCACGAGGACGTACCTTTCAAGGCGTTCCTTGAGACGGCATTTGTTGAGCCATCACCCCTCCTCAAAAGCCCCTTCTTCTATGCCCCTGTTGCTGCATGGGCTGAGCATGGACCCTTTGGAGGCAACTTTGTATGAAGGAGGACAAGTGGCTGTAATCGTCTTTCGTCCGGATGGGCTGGAGGAGCTGTTGGGACGACTTCCTCCCTTGTGCAAAATGACCACCAGCCTACCCGTACTTTGCCCTGTGGAGACTGACCACCCTGCTGCCTTAGTATGGAAAGCAAGAGTAAACTTTCCGTGGAGTTTGGTGCAGAGTATCCGCGTGGACCCTGACAGCTGTCTTAATTCAGCAAAGGATAGCTTAGCAGAGGCCATGAGACAGGCGGGTCTACAAGTTAGTATGGAGGACCGAGAGGATTTTGCCAACCAGGAGGTGCCTGAAACTGAGTCCGTTTTCCAAACCTCAGAGCCGGAACCTGTAACTGTCCGCTCTGCCTCGACGTATCAGCTGGTTCCCTGTGAGACGGTGTCTTCGCCTGCCCCCTCTACCACTGTGCCGTCACCTTTACTACATATCTCGAACTCTGTGTTTGACCCTCTTACCCCTGAAATTCAGCCTGGTCCCCGCACACCGGTTACTTTTGGCGTGAGCCCTATATCAAATTCTGAATTTCTGGCCGCTCATGTCCCTCCTACCCTTAATCTTTCCCACCTTTTCCCCCCTAACCCATTATCCGAAGACAGCGAACGAGCAAGGAAACTATTGATGGCGGGATTTCCTTCGTTGATTTTGGCTGCACCCAGGAAGTGGACAAGAGAGCATCAAGTTACTCTTCCTACAGGGATCCGATGGCCACCGTTGGGATGGAACCAGATGGATAAGGAAGGCAAATATATTCTCTTCATGGAAGCAGCCTTGGTACTTGGTAGACGAGCGGGTTTTCCTGTGGAGATGGGCCAAAGGGAACTTTTTGATGAGTTCTCTATGCTAATGCTGCCCGGCATGGAATTTCCAAAACACAAGTATCCAGTGCAAAGTCTTCGTGACATTCTTTCCCGGCATGTCCGTATTGTGGCCGCTGGTCTACCTACAGACACGTCGACGCTGCTCACCATACGGTCACTCGCTGCTCAACTGCCAGCTCTCACAGGAGCCAGATGGGAACTGGTGAAAGCTCTTGAAGATGTTGACATTGTTGTACCGTAAACTGAAAAAAAAAAAATAGAAAGAAGTAAAACCAACTACAGTCAATTAAAAACAGGAGATATTCATAATGCAGGAGCATTATCTTTATTTGGCAGGGGAGCGTGTAAGCCCTGGACTGGCCAGAGCTTATTTTTATACGAACTCTTATTATTAATTTTTCTACAACTATTTATTATCATACTCCCTGAAACTTTTTATTGAAGAATGTGCAGAAAAATAGCCTTTACTCAAAATACAAATTCGTAGCAGAAGTTATCCTTGTTTCCGCCCTTGCTGTGTCTGCCAAGATTTAGCAACCCACTTCAGGAATGAGCTCCAAGCCTAAGGTGAGGGAAATTCTTCATTCTGACTTTATTTTGACTTTATCTCTTTATAAACATACAGAAATGTTACAGTGGATACTATTAGAGCGAACGATGAAGTGGAACTGCCGTAATTCTGCTACAAAATAACTTTCTTTATTTCTGTGTGATGTAGGAGTAGGCCTATTATACGGTACATTTAGAACCCAGAACTAATCTATTGAACAGCAGTTTAGATCTGAAAAATAACAATGATGGAAATTATACTGCAATTTGTGTATTCATTTGTGTAACTTTGAGTGAATATTTGGTGACTGGAGAAACTGCATACTGAGAATTTATGTTTTATTCATGTGAAACTGTGACCGGTCGAATAGTCATAATAAGAAGAAGACTGTGACTGTTTGGATCTAGCTGTGGTAGATGTACTTTTCGACGGAATCTAGAGAATCCGCTTGATCAAATGTAGTAAAAGAACGTAATTTCTCTTGTGCTGTGGAACATTAGAGTGTAATTGTGTGAAAATGTTTAATTTATTTATAAAAAGGATTCGATGTTCAATGTGCCAAAAGTCTCGAAGTTTAGCGTGTTAACCAGCGAGATGTGTTTTCTATTGATGGCCTGTGCACCGTTTTTCTTTAGTTTAGTTTGAGAAAATTGGGAACTCAGAATTTTTCTTGACAGTTGTTACTTGTTAGCTGAAGTTTGCCAGCAAGTCTAATCATAAAATTTATATTTATGAAATGTATTTGAGTGACAATTGAATTATCTCGACACTTACCTGTGTATTGAGAATGGCCCCAGCTAGGTCAAATGTGTCAGCTAGTGTTCGATTTGACAAGCTTATTTTCTTTCGTAATTTAATAATAAGTCCTGTGCTCCGTTGATGCTAGAAGTCCGACGAAACTGGCTCATGTTTTGCACCGGGAATTAATCACTGTCAACCTTTGAAGAAATAGAAATCTTAGATAGTTCGCGACGCTCTTCCAGCTTTGCACCGTTCGTGTGCATGGGACGCCAATATCCGGGTTCCCTGGTTCAAATACAAGGTCCGCTGGCAGAGATTTCATTGGTCAACGGCTATGTTTTGCTCGTATGTCGTAATAAAAGGACCATTTCTGTGTAGAAATGGTGTGTCTCATATCGTTTTGATAACCGCTAGCACCCGTGAGCTTATTTTTCCTTTTAAAAACTAAAGAAGTCCTTTTTATTATTGTTTGTAACTTTAGATCCTAACCAAAGCAGAATTATCTAAGATAATAGCCCGGCCTTGCTCACGTTAAAAAGAAAAGTGAAAGTGACAGTAAAATTTAGATCGAAATTGATAAGAATACAAAAACGAAAGTGAATTTTATAAAAAGTTGTTTTACCTTACAGAATTCTAAATTTGTAAATAGTATTCGACAGTTAGAATTGTTCAGTTATTTTGTTGAAGAAGTTAGTTATAAAAAGTAGTAATTTATAAACTAGATTTTATTTTCTTTTATTATTGAGAAAACCCTCAACGTAAATGGCAAGAAATGATTCTGAGAAGCGAAATTTTTCTAGAAGTTCCGAACATATTTTC
>CM072514.1:78961441-79121441 GCA_036898135.1 Oncomelania hupensis | reverse complement strand
TTGTGATAAACTGCGACGTTTGTTATTCTTCCTTGCAGCTTCATTCCAGGGACAACTGGTTGCGAGAAGCTCGCGTTGTGAGGGTAAGTTTTAATTCATGATGCTATCTTTGGCGGGAAATCAGTAAGGCTTTGTACACTTGTTTGCAGCAGCATACATTTTGTTTGTGTTTTTTAATCATTCTATACTCTTGATAATCATAATTCAGTAAAGTTAATGTGCCATTATTTTGTCTGATCATCTATACTTAAAAATAATCTGTTGCTTTTTGTTGTTGTTGTTGTTTTCAGTTGGGTGAAACAGCATATAAAATGGTGAAGTCTAGGAAACGATGGGTAAGAAAAACAAAAGTTTGTTTGCTGATTCAGTGTGGCAAGAATATGTGTCTGTGGCATGCTCAAAATGCAGTTCTGACAGCTCTTTACGTTCATTCTCCAAGTATTTTCAGAAAGATATATCAGAATATACAAACAAATTATACAAAGAATATCACACCTAAAAGAGTATAAACAATTTTTTTTTTAAGCCAGTGGTTTATATAACTAAGGTAAGTGCTCGCTTATGAAGCCGAAATGGCAAAAGGGAAATACTTTTGTCCAATGGCACACCAGCCCAATGCCTTTGTGAGCAGCACTCTTAGGTTCTCCCACATTTTGCTGGCTGTGGGCTATTTATAGCTTGTCTACACCCTCCCTTTTCAGTGAAAGGAAAGAAAAGAAGAGCACCGGTGAAGCTATTTATAGCTAGCCTGGTTGAACTAACTTCAAAACCTAAAAGCTTTGGTTGAGTCGGTGTGATGGATGTATGGAACGGTGTCCTTTTATTAGGAACTACGTCTTTTTATTAATAAGACCACACACAATTTCAGAATGAGATATGGCTCATAGCCAAGATAGTATGTCTGTGCGTCATTTCACTAATTAATTTTCAATATGTGAATATTAATTTTAGAATCGTGCCAGAATGGAAAACTCAGAAGAGCCTGATCTGGAACTGTTTGGCCGCTGGCAGACTGAAGATTACATTCCTCCTCCAGCCGTTAATGTGAGGTTTTGATTCATTTTTCTTTTCTTTTTCTGTTGAAAATGTTGATTGTATTTTAGCAATACAGTCTGAAACTATTAACTTTTGTTATCCTTGTGAAAAAAAACACTTGAGCAACTAATTTTTTGTATAATCCCATGCGTATGCAGCATGTCCCCCAAATGAACTTTTCCAGATTTGTTCAAGTCTGCGTGAGTCCTAAATGCGCAAGTCTCCCAAAATATATTCATTAAGAAATGTCTGTATTTTTGTCTACATTTGTTACACCCGTTGGGGTGCCGGGGGTTTCAGTATAAATAGTATCCCCACTTTCTGGAAATTTAGTGCTTTAAGTTCCCACTGTCGCTGTCTTTCTCATTTGCTCTTTCTCATTCCTGCTCTTTTCTATCAATCTGCTATACTATCGTCTTCTTCGCTAGACCAGTCCCCTACCTGTTTTCTTGAAAACTCTTCCGGGACAAGACTCCTTATTTGTGTATGAGGTCTGATCTGTTGGATCAGCTTGGGAATATTGGACGCTTTCTGCCAGGTGGTCACTAGGGCTTCCTATGATGTTATTATTTAGCAATGTAGGCATTTTATATGTATGTGTTTTGTTGATAATTTATAATGATGTTTGTATTCTATTTTGTTTTTGTAAACGGGGGTTCGATAAGTTGGGGTGAAGCCTCAGCCGTCCCCTGTGTGGGATATCTTTATTGTAAAGTGACTGGCTGGTGGAGAGCTTTCGGTTTTACCACTAGGGTTGTTTCAGCAGATCTTTTATGCAGATTGGGAGTTGTCCAGTCCTGATTTGGCTCGGAAGAGTCCGCTGGACCTAAAGCAATAATCATGTAATGTAATGTAATGTAATGTCCTTTTGGTGTTTCAGGGCAAAGTTCCAAAGAATGAGTATGGCAATGTCGAGCTGTTTCAGCCGTCAATGTTGCCAGGGGGCACAGTTCATGTGCAAGGTAGGTTTAACATTTTTATCAACATCGGGTGACATTCTGCATCTGCTAAATATAAGACTCATCAAAACAGTGTGTGTTGCGGTGTTAAAAGTCATTGAAGACAGAAACCACAATAAATACTGAAGATTTTTTCTGTATGCTTGTATGTCTGCTGTTTTACATTATCGTTTGGCACACTAAAACTAATGAACACAAACGTTAACGAGATTGAGGTTTCAACGCCAAGTTTCAGAATAATACAATTATACTATTTTTCTTCTTCACCTTTTTTTTTTGGTATTGATTCTTACATTTAAAGGGAGCTTTTTAATAAAGAAGTTTTAATACGTCAAACTGTGTCCGGACTGTTTCCATCTGTGGAGCCTTTGTTTTGTGAACGAATGAATTATACGTTATTTGCATGGGATATGGAAAATTGTCACATCGAGATCTGACAATATTCATCAGTGTGTTTTGCTTTGTGTGGTCGAAATGTAAAAATTTTTCATATTCCACTTTTAAGATGCAAATAACATTTATGTATCGATTTCTTCAATTGGGAAAAAAAAGAGGAATCGAAATTAGACTAGAGGAGAAAGATGTGTGTGAACGACCACTTTTCCAACAATGTCATCCGAACGCACAATCAAAAATAGTCCCCAAATCAGATTTCCTTCACATTTATTCAGCACTACTCAAACATAAACGCATGCACGCACGCCTACACACCCATTACCTAAGCACCAACCCGCCCACTCACACAAATACACAGAGTAAAGAAAAATGTCTGAAAAATGTCCTGAACTTTTGGACCTGTCTGACAAACGAAGAGAAATGAAACAGAAAGAAAAAAAACGATACCTATCGAAAAATTAACAATTACATCCGAAAAGGCATGCGTCCAGCAAAGGAGAAATGAATAGAAGAACAGTCTGAACAAGAACAACAGCAAATTCAGAATAATACTGCTCTGATCTTTACAACCACACACCAAACAGAGACCCGTCAGTTCTAGCATGTCCCGAGAACAAAGAAGAAAAAGTCCTCCCAATTCTCAGAGAAGAAGTTGAGGCAGCAGTGCAGTGGCAGAAAAAGGGGAAGTCAGCGGGAGTGGACAATATACCTGCAGAATTGCTTCAAGCAGGAGAAGCAATGATTGAGGCCCACACCATTATTTGTAACAAGATCTGGCAGAAGGGAGAGTGGCCTACACCATGGACCCAGTCGCTTGTCATCACTCTTCCAAAAAAGAGTAATCTTCAGGAGTGTGCAAATTATGGCACCACCAGCGTCATCAGCCATCCCAGCAAAGTCCTCCTGAAAATAATACTCAACAAGTTGAAACCCCAAGTGGAACAAATCATAGCTGAAGAACAAGCAGGATTCAGGGCAGGGTGAAGTACCACTAAACAGATTTCAACTTCAGAATAATCTGCAAGAAATACATACAACACCAACATCTGTATCATGTGTTTGAAGACTTCAAGAAAGCATTTGACTGAGACTGGCATGCAGCTCTTTGGGCAACCATGGAAGGGTACAACATCAGCCCTAACATTATTGAAGTCATCAAAAGCCTGTATTTTCAAGGCTACCAGTGCTGTCCTCCACAACAGCGTCATCGGGAAATGGTTCAGAACAACAATCAGCATGCGTCAAGAATACCTACTCTCTCCAACACTCTTCAACATCTTCCTAGAGCGCATCATGTCAGATGCTCTTGCAGATCACTAAGGCACCGTCCGCATAGGGGGTAAAGCAATCTCCAATCTTCGTTTTGTGGATGACATTGATGGATTGGCTGCAGAGGAACAAGCATTTGAACATCTGGTGCAGAGGTTTGACACCACCTCCAGAGCCTTTGGAATAGAAATAAGTGCAGAGACGACCAAAATGATGACCAGCAACACCAATAGCATCAACAGGGACATCAAAGTCCAAGGCCAATCCCTCAACAAAGTGCATAGCTTCAAATATTTAGGAGCCATTGTATCAGACAATGGATCCTGACAGGAAGTCCTATCCAGGATCGCACAAACAACTGCTGCCCTGACAAGGTTGAAGCCCATTTGGAAAGATAGAACCATCAGTCTACATTCCAAGGTAAGACTGCTGCGCCCCCTTATCATCTCCATCTTCCTATACACTTGCGAAACATGGACCCTCACAGCAGACCTACAACGAAGAATACAAAGCATGGAGATGAGGTACTATAAAAGACTTCTGGGCATTTCCTATACCTAGCACATCACCAGTGACGAAGTCCGACAGACCATCACACAAGCCATTGGACAAAACGATGCTTAGTCAATGAAAATATAAGACACTTGTGGAAATCGATACATAATACTTTATGAACATTTGAAAACAGTTGTCTTATAGAGCCAATAGATGATTAGTGTGCAACTGCAAAGTTATATGGAGCATGCTCAGTGAAGATAACATGTTTCTTTGCAGCGCCAGGGCTGAACAGAGTGGCCAAGAAACTGAACATTGACATTGCAGCTGCCATGACTGGCTGGGACCACCATTGTGGTTTTTCTCATCCTGTGTAAGTTTCAACTTTCTATTTCTTCTTCTTTTTTTTTCTTCTTCTGTTTTTGAATGCATCAGATAAGTTTACAATGCACATCAGAAGCAAACTTATGTCTAACACACTGATCATGAATCATAATAGTTCAAATGCTACTGTAAAGTACGCAACTTCCATACTATAGACTGTTTGTTGCTATTGGGCTGCGTTGGAATGCTACTAGCTTATAGAGGCAGAAATCACCTGTTTAGCGGAAACTGGCCTATTGTGAATGTGGCCTATGCAATCTATGATTGCACTATCAGTCTTAGGTCTATTCAGTTCATTAGACTTAGGTCTATTCAATTCATAAGTCTTAGGTCTATTCAGTTCATAAAATTGCCACAAAGTGTAATCATAGTACATTGTGTTTTCTTTACCAGTGGTTCACAGAAGTACATTTTCTTTACCTGTTATTAACTAAAGGAATGATGCATAGAAAGGTCCTAAAAAACTGTCCCAGGTAATAATAGTTTTCCCAGATAAAAAATGTGTTGTTTTTTTGTCAGCAATGGTTTAGTTCCAGACCTCTTGTTGTCTTAGTGCATCACTGGGTTGTGGGACTGTGTTGCTTTGTTGAGCTAGTGTTTACAGGTAAATCATGAGCCAAGCATGTGTGTAGGCTGGACGGATGGGTGGTATGCGAGGAGCACAAGGACATTCTGTTGGCAGCTTGGGAAGAAGACCAGGAGATACAAAAACAGCGAGAAGAGGAGGTATGACGTTTTAGACGCTTTATTTTTGTTGTTGTCCCTTTTTATCAGGAAATTCTGGGCTGCCTCCCTTGGGGAAGGCGTAGTCAGCGGCCAATCCCAGCTTGCCTAATATCAGTTGTGGTTTTTGAAATTTTGCTGGGGGAGCAAACCGGAATACCCAGTGAAAACCCACGAGATGCTGCCCGAGGCGAAAGTAAATAATATTCGGAGAAACATAACGCCCAGAGGCGGGATCGATCCGACACTTGTCAGGCGCCATTGGTTTCTATCCTGTGGACAAGGCAAGTTAGTCCGACCTTGGACCACAACGTCACAACGCTCACCAACAAGAATTATTATAGTAAGTAAGGGTATTTATATAACCCTGAAGAATAGCATGTGGTAAGGATTATATCCTACATGCTGCCATTTACCTCCAGCTCCATTTCTGTAGGCAAGACATGTATTATGTGTGTTTTACACAAACTTATTTGCTTCCCTACTTATACAGTGTTGTGTTGTTGTTTTTTCTTCTAAAATATATGTTCATGCAGTAAGAAGGGGGGATCATGACATCATACATATGCACAGTTAGTTGAAAGCCCCAAGCTTCAGTTCATTCACTGAGCTAGTGACACAGCAAAAGTTCATAGTTGGTCAGAATTTTGTCGCTGTTTGTTGGGACAGTACACCATTGTGATTCGGAATTCTCGTTAGCCATTTTACACGCAGTGAATCTAAACTTTGTCTGCCAAAGATGAAAGACAGGGCTCGACTCTTTGACACTTTATAAAAGCATCATCACCTGTTCAAAAAGGAGATAGATGAGTGAGATATAAAAAAATAGAAAAAAAAAGAAGAAGAAATGGTCGGGAGAGTGCGTGTTCACATTTGACAACAAGACCAGTGCTTTCAGCACTCGTGCATATAGTGTTTCTGTATTTTGAGATAAGTTTGTGGTTTTTTTTTTTCAAATAATTTGTGTTTGCATTGACATTTTTAATTTGTGGGAATTTTTTTTTTTGTCATGATTTCGGAAGTGTGTGCTTTGGTTTGCAGAGAAGAGAGAAGCGTGTCCTAGGCAACTGGACTACCCTGGTGCGAGGTTTGCTGATCAAAGAAAGGCTCAAAAAGAAATTCAACCTTGAGGTATTAGAATAGGAATAGATGTGTTTATGTATGTCACTAATAGTCGGCCCGAATTCTCATTAGCCAACTTCACAGAAAGTTTGACTGAAATAGTGCACAATGCGTGAGGTTTATGTGCTCGTCTTTTGAAAGAGCATTCTCTACTAGTAACGCTGTTATCGCAAGAACAAATTTACATGCTGTCTCTCAAAAATACTGTCAGCTATGCCAAGGAAGAAAGGGATATTGATAAGGGGAATAAGTCCCAGAGCCAGTGGGCTGCAGTCGACCACATGATTTTGGATTGACATTTGTTGAGTGGATGAGACCTTTTTCATCACATCATGGAAGGAAGACCTTACATGGAGTTTAAGCAAATAACTTCCTGTTCAAAATGGCCTGACCCATGTCTGCCATTTAGTCTTCTGACGTCTTATTGTAGCTAAGCTCGCTCACGCAGCGTCAGAGGACAGGGCCAT
Organism: Oncomelania hupensis; assembly: GCA_036898135.1. Taxonomy (NCBI): domain Eukaryota; kingdom Metazoa; phylum Mollusca; class Gastropoda; order Littorinimorpha; family Pomatiopsidae; genus Oncomelania; species Oncomelania hupensis. The sequence goes on along the minus strand of CM072514.1, from coordinate 79,114,591 downwards.
TATGGCCTGCTGTGGTCACTGTGAGATGAAATCAAAGATCAACAGTTCAATTCTAAACCTGTAAAGGATCACAAAGCAGTTTGGTTTCATGCCAGTGCAGTACCATTCACAAAAAAAGGTGTCGGCAAATCTCGATAGGGAGTAATGTTTCAGCCACCTGTGTAATCTAATGATAGGGCATTGTAACGTTGCAGGATAAGAAACCAGTGGAGGTGGAGGCGAAAAAGCGTAAAGTGAAGAAAGGGGAGTTGGCGACGGACGTCCTGCACGCTTGGCCAGCCAGACAACAGAAAGACAAAACGGTGAAGCAGCATCCCGCGCCATCTCACTACACTGTTGAGACCATGTAGCGTACACGGCTATTCTCCGATGGACCCTGCAACAACTTTTGTATAATTATGAAGTTAGTTAGTTAGTCATTGTTAATAGGGTTCAATATTTATGAAGGAATTCTACGTACTCCAGGTCTATGCCCTCTCTCCGCCTTTCATTCCTACTCATGTAGGTAGCAATTTCTTTATTTTTATTTTTTTTTAGTACCTTGATCGAGGGGTTTCAGTTTGATGAGCGTGACAAACTAAAGCGGATATATATGCACAATTTTGTGTTTTGCTATTATTTGTTTGTGTTTTTTTTGTAAGAAAGGAATTATTGCTAGAAGCGCACCTCAGTGAAATATGTACTCTACATACATTTTTACTCTGATTAGTTTTTGTTTTACATTTTCGACGTGTTTGTTTTTTTGTAATTTCTATCTATTTGATTTTTTAGCATACACACCAACGCTGTACTCCACAAACAAAAGTTGTTTTGCTGTAATTTGTGCAGACTTCCATGCTAAACTTGTTTAGATTTGTGTGTGGTTTGGGTGTTTATTCTTCCTTTCTCTTAGTAAAGTTAACTTAAGTTAGTTTCATCATGCCCAAAAGATTTTTCCACAAAATGTTATTGAATGTCAAGAGCTGTTTTTTCGCTTGCAGATATTTATACATTCATGGGTTTTATTTTGTTTGTTTTTGTTCTTTCACATTTTCATTCTTATGTTTTTTTGCTGTTGTTGCTGTTCTTCATTGTTGTATTTTATACCCCGTTGGGGTGCCGGGGGTTTCAGTATAAATAGTATCCCCACTTTCTGGAAATTTAGTGCTTTAAATTCCCACTGTCGCTGTCTTTCTCATTTGCTCTTTCTCATTCCTGCTCTTTTCTATCAATCTGCTATACTATCGTCTTCTTCGCTAGACCAGTCTCCTACCTTTTTTCTTGAAAACTCTTCCGGGACAAGACTCCTTGTTTGTGTATGAGGTCTGTTGGATCAGCTTGGGAATATTGGACGCTTTCTGCCAGGTGGTCACTTGGGCTTCCTATGATGTTATTATTTAGCAATGTAGGCATTTTATATGTATGTGTTTTGTTGATAATTTATAATGATGTTTGTATTCTATTTTGTTTTTGTAAACGGGGGTTCAATAAGTTGGGGTGAAGCCTCAGCCGTTTCCTGCGTGGGATGTCTTTATTGTAAAGTGACTGGCTGGTGGAGAGCTTTCGGTTTTACCACTAGGGTTGTTTCAGCAGATCTTTTATGCGGATCGGGGGTTGTCCGGTCCTGATTTGGCTCGGAAGAGTCCGCTGGACCTAAAGCAATAATAATGTAATGTTGTATTTCATATATTGTGCTGAGTTGTCTGGGGTGTCATGTGATGCACTCAATACAGCAAGTGAGCACCTTGGAAGACTTGAGTTAGATGTTGTGTCCACCAGCCCCTTGGGATGGACAAGCGCTATGTAAGAAATGCTAAACACCTAAAAATAGCTGTAACAAGCGGTGAACACATTCATTCTGATGCTTGTAATAACAGCCATAATATTACGTTATTAACGTTTTGTAGTAATAGAGGGCATAGAAAATGTGATACATTAAACCACAATGTATTGATATAATTTTGCTTCATGTAGATGCAGGGTTTCATAGTATTGATGTACAGGGTGGTGGAAAAGTAACTCCCTATTGACAACTGATTGTAACATTTGTAAATAGTTACTGCCTTTGCATGAAACAAAATGGATTGCGGTCCTTACAGCCATAGATTGTTCTAACCTATAAAGGGAAAAGTGAAAGCCCCAGTTGAAAACCTGTCTTGCCTTTGTAGGCATGACTGATTCACTGCGGCAACAGTACCCCCGTTGGAGTGTCGGGGGTTTCAGTATAAATAGTATCCCCACTTTCTGGAAATTTTGTGCTTTAAATTCCCACTGTCGCTGTCTTCCTCATTTGCTCTTTCCCATTCCTGATCTGTCCTATCACTCTGCTATACTATCTTCTTCTTCGCTAGATCAATGACCTACCTTTTTTCTTGAAAATTCTTCCTGGACAAGACTCCTTGTTTGTGTATGAGGTCTGTTGGATCAGCTTGGGAGTGTTGGACGCTTTCTGCCGGGTGGTCACTAGGGCTTCCTATGATGTTATTATTTAGCACTATAAGCATTTTATATGTATGTGTTTTGTTGATGATTTATAATGATGTTTGCATTCTATTTTGTTTTTGTAACCGGGGGTTCGAGTAGTTGGGGTAAAGCCTCAGCCGTCCCCTGCTTGGGATGTCTTTATTGTAAAGTGACTGGCCGGTGGAGGGCATTCAATTTTCCCACTAGGGTTGTTTCGGCAGATCTTTTATGCGGATTGGGGGTTGTCCGGTCCTAATTTGGCTCGGAGGAGTCCACTGGACCTAAAGCAACAATCAATCAATCAATCAATCAAACCTTACAGCCGTAGAATGTAACCGCTGATCTCTGATTTTACCTTGCCGGTATGAGAGCAGCTCATAGTGGCCCGTTGCCCGAGGCTGTGTGAGCAAGCTCAGCTGATATAAGCCATAGGACTGTTGGAGTTCTTGACAGGCCGTTATAGGCTGCTTTTATCACTGGGAAATAAAATCAGAAATCAGCAATTACATTGTAGATTGCAAGATCTGAAATTGTAGATTGCAAGTTGTTTTGCAGCAAATTGTGGAGACTTCCATTCTAAACTTGTTTGGATTTGTGTGTGGTTTGGATGTTTATTCTTCCTTAAACTTAGTCAAATTAACTTAAGTTTGTTTCATCATGCCCGCAAACACAAAATGCTGACTTTTCTGCAACTAGTGTCACTGGACTTCCTTCGTACGATTTTATTGTGTACTTCCTAGTATGCTATTTGGCCAATCAGGGCACCTATGACGTTTGTTATAATTTATTCCAAATTGCACCATTTGGCCAGCAGGGTGGCTTAGTGGTCTGTAGTGCTACACATTGTGCAGAAATATATGCAGCAAGTGAGGTCTCCAGAGGTTTGGTTTTGAGCATAACTCTGCATGTGGTACACAGTTTGAACAAAGTATGACATTCAACCGTTTACTAGGATCAAGGTTTTAGGCTTGTTTGCCTAGTCTCACAACCTGTCCTAATGTCTACTTTTTGATCATGATAATTATAGTAAAGCGTTGGTAGGGACTTTTTTTTATTATTATTTATTTATTTATTTATTTATTTATTTATTTTTTTAAGCTAAATAGTGATTGAATGTTTTGATGCCTGCAAGTTGAGGTTAGAGTTGTCTAGCTCTTTGAGTTGGTGAGTGTACGATATAAGAACCATTTATTGTTGTGATATTTCCTCCAGAACAAGTACATTTTCACAATTTGTCTTGTGTGCTCCGCTGTTACATTTCCTGAAGAATAACTTGTACATGAGTTGTCATGTACCATGAGATATGTACGCTGTGTAAATTGTATTATTATATGCTTGCGAAACATGGACCCTCACAGTAGATCTACAACGAAGAATACAAAGCATGGAGATGAGGTGCTACATAAGACTTCTGGGCATTTCCTCTACACAGCACATCACCAACGATGAAGTCCGACAGACCATCACACAAGCCATTGGACAACACCATGACCTGCTCACAGTGGTTAAAAAACGGAAACTCCGATGGTATGGCCAAATCACCAGGTCATCACGTCTTGCAAAGACCATCCTGCAAGGCACAGTGCAAGGAGGTAGAAAAAGAGGGAGACCGAAAAAGAGGTGGGAGGACAACATTCGAGAATGGACTGGTTTGACACTGAGCGAAACAATCAGGGTTGCTGAGGACAGGAAAACATGGAGTACGCTGATTAAACGATCATCTGTGGTGCCCCTACAACCTCCGAGTTATAGGATAGGATAGGATTATTTTCACAATTTCTTTTTCAGTATTTTTCATTTACTGTTGAGATATTTCCTCCAGAACAAATGCATTCGCACAATTTCATTGGAGTCTTTTTTTTTTTTAATTTTGCTGTTGCGATATTTCTTCAAGAACAACTGGAACATTTTCACCATTTCTTTGGACTTTTTTTTCCATTTACTGTGGAGATATATTTGCTAAGTACACTTGCACAATTTCTTTTGTGTTTTTTTCATTTACTGTTGAGGCGTTTCCTCGAGAATAACTTATATTTTTGCAATTTTTGTTAACGTATTTGTCATTTACGTGGCACCCTTGCAAATACTATCCTGCAAGGAACAGTGGGAGGAGGTAAACGTGAAGGATGACAAAGAAAGAGCTGAACAGTTGATGTCAAAACATGGACAGCGCTAGACATGCTGCGCCTCGTGACAAATAGCTGCAGACAGATGGAAGGAGCGACAACTCTCCGTCAGCATCCCTCCTGTCCTGTCTGCCCAACTGCCTGTCCGGCTGAGGGACTGAACTGAACTGACCTGTTGCCATATTTTTTTTCCAGAACAAAGTACATTTTCACAATTTCTTTGGAGTGTTTTTCATTTAGAACCTGAAGTGATATTTTGCATTCAATTAATGTCGTTTTAAATGTTCTAGCTAATTGGGTTTATGTACTGTTACGTTTTGATGATGACTACCTTTTGTGTTCATAATCATGGCATGCAAAGTGATAGCTAATAAAAAAATAAATAAAGTGTTATTGTCACAATACTTTGACTTTGGGTGCATTATTGCATATTTATTGTAAACACTTAGAGCTGTCAAGATTAGGCGTTTCAAAATGTTCATAATAATAAAATACGTTAGTTGTTTTCTGGGCGGCTTTGTTTGTTTATCGTTTGTTGTTGTGTTGTTCTTCCAGATCATCAGATCTATGCAGCTATTGTGTGATCAAACATCCTGTAAATACTCTTCTTCTTTTTTAGGTTCCTGTGGTAATCCATGTACATGGTAAAATTTATACAATTGAGTGTTGTGCTGACACTATTTAAAAAAAAAAAGAAACCAAGTTTCATATGCTTTTGATTATATGATGCATATCACATTTTATTTATTTCAAACTCGTATAAACAGCAACCATTATTCTGATTCAAAGCTAACGCTTCAAATGTAATTTACATAACACATAGCACTGTGAACTTTCATGTCCATTCAACACATTTACTGAAGTGCTTTTTTTTTTTGCTCATAAATATCCAGGTGCACACACGGCAGCTAATATATTTGCCCAATACCAAACTTTACAAGTGATGTTTGTAAAACATAGTTATCAGAAGTGGTTTTTAAAATATAATCTACAAAAATAAACCAAGAAACTTTTACATTTAATGGTCGACTGCTCTTTACAATATGGTGGAACGGACAGGATCGTCTCCCGTCCTAATGTGGCTCAATATTGGTCGACTGAGCTGTAGTTATTTCCCTTGGCTCTTTGTTGACCTCTCACATCTACAGGAGAGTTGAATTTTAACAGGATTACCTCCCATCTAAATGTCGCTCATTAGAAGATCCAGTACTAAATCACCGACCATATATCACCATAGGGATCTTTTGAAAGCAAGTGATTTTCGTTGCAAGTGATTGTGCACTGCTTTATGTCAGTTACGTCAGTGGTTTATGCTCTCATTAGTAAGTAAAGGTGAATGCAATCCCACAAAGTGGATTTGTGGAAAAGTACTTTTCCACGAGGTATATTTTGTTTTGTTTATTGCATTGCTCTGTATAACATCCCAAATAATATGATTTTATGAAAGGGACCTTACTCAACCATTTTAGGCATAAAATTGGGGATCTGCAACTTGTTTTGAGACTTAAAACATAGTTTAAAGCGAGGTATGGAAAGGAAGCCAAGTAAGTTCATCATTGCGTGGCGTATGAAGCCGCCTCGCGGCCATCACGAAATAAGTAATGCTGGATCACTTTCACAACGAAACCACTCGCTTCCGAAAGATCCCCGTTGTTAACAAAAAAATCTCCCAAACAAACTTGCAAAACCCAAAAACACCAGCAACCAAAATGAAATCCATATTAGCAGCAAAAAGTTTAGTGTAAGTCTCTTTTTCACTAATTCAACTTTTAGAGCTCTCTCTCTCTCTCTCTCTCTCTCTCTCTCTCTCCCTCTCTCTCTCTCTCTCTCTCTCTCTCATTTATGTCCTGCCATGACCAAACAAGCCTGCCGAAAGAAAACCAGTACTGAATTCTACAGGCGCACAGTCAGTACAAGTTTAGTATGATTGTTTTTGCTATTTCAACCAACTTGCCGATGAACCCTCACAGTTTCTCCATTCATTCCTACTTCCTGTCCCACCACAAAACTTATGAACAGCTGAAATCCATACAAGGGAGACAACAAGTTTGGTTTTGTAGTTGCCTCGCCTAAAGAAGAGGGATTGGAGTTACATTTCCTCTCTGAAATCCATGCGGTCTGTGTGATGTGTCAGGAGGTTTTAGTCTTTTGTGCTAAACCAGCTTGCCGTGCTCTCTCCTTTTCTATCCACTGGTCCATGTCCTGCACACAAATCATGATTGTAGGGACAGGTTCTAATAATTAAATCAATAAATATTTAATTTATCCTTGATTATGCAGAAGTATGCAGATTTTGAGCTATTCACCAAAGGCAAATCTTAAAACAAATTCTCTTAAAATTATATGTATAACGATCTCGCTATTTTTTTTACACCACATGTTAAAGTGATGAATAGCGTTTGTTGTGTACATGTACAAGTGTGTGTAGCATGTGAACATGTATATTGTTGGTATTTTTTAGTCTGATGAGTAGGGGAAAAAAGCCTGTATCATCATAGCATCCATTATTATTATTATTATTATTAGTTTCAAAATTCAATAAACAAAATTTATAGTTTTTTTTAGTCCTCAATTCAAGAGAATGCCCGATCAGCTGACCAAGGTCAAAAGCACACAGGGTACGTCACTAACCAACTTTTTGTTTTTATTCAGTGCTCATGATCAGCAAAACTTGACTAAACTGTGGAAGTTTCATCAGATTTCTGTAACTTTTGACATAAAATATATAGTACTAAGTACGACTAAATGATAGACAATTTTGGACATGAAGTAGCAGCAAGCAAAGTCACTTTTCTTGTAAGAGCTTAAATAAAAAAATTGGCATGGATTTGTTTTATTTTATTTTTGTCCAAAAGAGCATCCTTTTCGGTTTATATATATATAAATTTGTTTCTCATTATTGTACATTGTGAAAGCTAGCAATCCTCTGTTGTAGCTTCTTCTTCTTCTTAATGGAGGCCAACTCCAATGACCTAAAGCACAAGTATATATCAACTAACAAGTTAGTATCTCCCTTCTATGTCTCTGTCGACATGCGCGTACAACCGGTTGCTTCCCTTTACATGCTTTGAGCTCCATAGAGCGTCGTCCGCCTAAAATAATTTTTTTAAGAAACTTCAAAACCCAGGGGAATTATGGGTAGGGAAATCCTTTTCTGAAATGACGTCGGCAGGACTCTTCGCGATAGGTGCATGGCACACGAGACACACGCAAAATGGCGTCACAAGAAGATTGGTTAGATCTGAATTAGTCTAATTTGACCTCGCATGCTGCTGGAAAACAATGCAATTTGAATTTGCTTTCAAAAATCAAAAGAGAGCGAGACCACAACAAAGTACAACGAGCCAAGGCGACGCAAACACTCAAGGCCGACAGAACAAAAAGCACACAAACTACAAAAGGTAAGTACCCGTGACCGTACACAATAATGTAGGCCTAACCACCATTGCAAAATAGGATTGATCATCACCGGTACGGAATCGAACATATGCTCAAATCATCATATCTTTGACAGAACTTGCATGTGCATTATACAGTGTGATTCAAGCGATAAATGAACCATCACATCAAAGCGATCTGAGCAGCTGAATCGATGACAATGGCGAACAATCGTTCACTGAGACTCACGATCGCCTGCACTGAGCTCACATACATGTGTGCATGTTTCTATAAATCCATCGTGTTCTCCTTCGATAATTGAGCAAAGCCTTTATTCACTACCAGAAATATGCAGCTCCTCTCCCAACTTTCGTTTAATTTCAGCCAGCACATCTTCGCGAGGAATGGCGACCATGCCTGCAGCCGTAGCTAGTTATCAGTTACTTCCCTTGAACAGATTTCCCAAAATTCTCTATTCTATTTTTAGGTTTGGGATACCCCCGTCTCAGCTTGTGGCTAAAACCAAGGGCAACGGGACCACCGCACGTCGACTGGGGGCAATACGAGATACTAACTTGTTAGTTGATATACTTGTGCCTCAAGTAAATGTACACACTATTCCATCCACCCTCCTTACAGCAAGAGGCTTGTAGAACACATGGACTGCCTGAGCACCCGCAAACATGGTGACCATGGAGACAGCAAAGAAACGCAGATAGCGGGCCCAAGTGACACCAGCTGGCATGATGAATGATGGACCAAGGTGACAGTGATACAGAGGAAGGCTAGTTACTATGATTCTGAACTCGGCTGCATTTCCAATGCTAGCTTCTCTGCTTGTTTACGCTTATACACATGATCTGAAAAATATAACATGCACACCATTTAGGACAATCCACGACAGCAAAATGAAGGCAATAAAAGATTAGGATTCATATATATATATATATATATATATATATATATATATATATATATATATATATATATATATATATATATATATATATATTCATGGTATATACATGTACAGAAACTGAGAATAAAACTGAGGAGAGTACAGATGTTTGCAACACAACTGAAACTGAAAGGAAGCATGTTTGGTCACAGGCTTTGAAGTATTTTCTTTTGTCTCGTTTTAATATCAATAGACAATATGTCAATACTACTTATTAGAGAATGGGTATATAATACTAATGAGGTCTACGTTTTTCGTTCTTCATTTACAAATACAAAGCATGGAGATGAGGTGCTACAGAAGACTTTCGGGTATTTCCTATACCCAGCACATCACCAACAACAAAGTCAGACAGACCATCACAAAAGCCATTGGACAACACGATGACCTGCTCACAGTGGTGAAAAAACTGAAACTCCAATGGTATGGCCACGTCACCAGAGCATCCTATCCTATCCTATCCCATAACTCGGAGGTCGTAGGGGCACCACAGATGATCGTTTAACCAGCGTACTCCATCTTTCCCTCTCCTCAGCAACCCTGATTGTTTTGCTCAGTGTCAAACCAGTCCATTCTCGAATGTTGTCCTCCAACCTCTTTTTCAGTCTCCCTCTTCTTCTACCTCCTTGCACTGTGCCTTGCAGGATGGTCTTTGCAAGACCTGATGATCTGGTGATGTGGCCATACCATCGGAGTTTACGCTTACACTCCGAACGTAAACTCTGTAAACGTAAACACCAGAGCATCAGGCCTTGCAAAGACCATCCTGCAAGGTACGATGCAAGGAGGCAGAAGAAGAGGGAGACAGAAAAAGAGGTGGGAAGACAACATTCGAGAATGGACTGGCTTGACACTGAGCGAAGCCATGAGGGTTGATGAGGACAGAGAAAAATGGAGTACGTTGGTTAAACGATTATCTGTGGTGCCCCAGCTACGTCTACGACCTTCGAGTTATGGGATACGATAGGATAGAATACGAATGCGGCCTACGAGTAAGTGCTCTGGGCCTATGGTTTGACAACAGGCTGTGAAGTCTCGTCTTTCGTGGGCCTCAAGTACATACTACATACGTATGTATGAGGCCTACGAGTTTACAAAGACGAAAGAAAAGACTTCACTCTTCAGAACCTGTGATTTGACTTACAAAAGTTCACTTCTCCAACTTTCCAGTTGATCATAGAAAATTCAAGAGCTGCCCCAAGAACAAAGAAAAATGGCAAGAATCTGTACAGTCCAAAGTACCGTTTTCCTGGCCAGATGTCCATCAATTTCTTAAAGTTTTTGCTATAAAAAGGCATTTTCGTGGATGTTCTATGTCGTCATGATCAACCCAAGGGCGCAGCCATATTGCCACAGGAAGTAAAACTTTTATAAAAGAAGAAAAATGGTTGGTGGCTTAAATCAGATTCATCCAATGAAAACTTGTTATTCATTATCAACACATCAAGCTGCTGCCAGCAGACGCTTTGTCAAGCATTAAATTGTTCTTTATGTTTAGGGAATTGCTACAATATGGAATAATCGATGGCTGTATGAAATCATATACTGCTCTGAAGCTTTTTGAAGAACGGGATCTCTTGCCTCTGGCTGGATTTTTTATTGGTGAGTCCTTTTTATTTGCTTGAGCCACTGTGAATATCGAGCAAATGCTTTAAACTATCTTATACTCTTAGTATCTAGCCTAGGCTATAAATATACTCATATTGCCTATCTAACCTATGCGCTTTAGCTATCTGCCTATACCTATCTACAAACCTAATCCACAGATCCCACATGTTTTGTTTATTTTTATCTTGTTGATTATAAGATCTAAAACAATTAATGGATGAATGTGCGGTGCATTTGAATCTTTGAGTAACGCAACATGTTTGTGTGTGCTTGTGGCTTTCCATGCAGTAAGTAGTTCAAATACTCCAGTAAAAGAAATTCACACAATTCATACAATTTCAATAAATTTTATTTGCAACATTTTTGCAGTGACGTAAAAGAGTCCTGACATCAGAAAGTTATGACATAAATATTTAAACGGAAAATGGGAAATCCAGGAAATGAATTGGCATAATGCAATGCATAGCCATAGAATACACTTGATCTCAGATGAAACCGGAGGGTGTAGCAATGGATGTAAGTGTGGGGTATATTACACCATGAAATTGTTTCTTTCATGTGTGTTTGTACTGGTCCAATAATTGATTTTCCTAATATAACAAAATGTTTTATTTTCCAGATGTTTGACAGAGCAGATCTTTCTTGAAACATTGCTCAGTCCCCAGGGAAAAGGAGGCCAATATGAGTAAGAAGAATGGACAAATTAAAGTGGAGATTGATGTGGTCCAGACATCCCCAAAGCCCAAAGGGAAATGTAGGAGGAAGAAGAAAACCAAAACAGAAGAAAGGTAAGTACATATATTCTATCCTATCCTATCAAGTAACTCAAAAGTCATTGGGGCACCACAGATGATCATTTAAACAGCAGTTTCCATCTTTCTTTGTTCTCAGCAATCCTCATGGCTTTGCTCAGTGTCAAGCCCGTCCATTCTCCAACCTCTTTTTCTGTCTACCTCTTCTTCTGACTCCTTGCACCGTGCCTTGCAGGATGGTCTTTGCAAGGCCTAATGCTCTGGTAATGTGGCCATACCATCAACGTTTCGACTTCTTCACCACTTTGAGCATATCATCATGTTGTTCACTCAATGGCTTGTGTGATGGTCTGTCGGACTTCATCGTTGGTGATGTGCTGGGTATAGGAAATGTCCAGAAGTCTTCAAGTCAAAGCGCTTTATTCCATAAAACCCATTTGAGGCATGTAAATACATAGCACGTCATCTCCATGCTTTGTATTCTTCATTGTAGGTCTGCTGTGAGGGTCCCATGTTTCGCAAGCGTATATAGGAAGATGGAGATGACAAGGGAGCGCAGTTGCCTTACCATGGGGTGTAGACTGATGGTACTGTCTTTCAAAATGGGCTTCAACCTCGCCAGGGCAGCAGTTGTTTGTGCGATCCTGGAGAGGACTTCCTGTCAGGACACATTGTCTGATGCAGTGGCTCCTAAATATTTGAAGCTATGCACTGTGTTGAGGGATTGGCCTTGGACTTTGATGTCCGTGGTGATGCCATTGGTGTTGTTGGTCATCATTTTGGTCTTCTCTGCACTTATTTCATTAAGTACATTTGCTGAATTAGTTTTAGCCATAGGCAATCAGCTTTGATCGATGAATTTCAATTAAGTGTAATACTGTACTGTACACATTTAGAACAAGCAATAGGTCTATTTCAAAGATAGAGGTCTTGGAATATTGGCATAAATTGAAGTGGATGAGTCATCTCAGTGCCAGAGCGTTGACCTGGTACACTGATGACCCAGGTTTCAACCCCGTGGTAGGGCAAGATAAAAGTGTCTATTTTTTACTTGTCCTCTTAGCAGTTTGATTGCTCTGGTGGTTCAGTGTTGATTTAGGTCCCTACATCCTCTTCCCTGGGATGGCTATTCCTGGCTGCATTATCTGCCAAAGGTGGGTGTAGGGGTTTACAAGCTTCAATGCTCACTCAAGGGTGTGAGACTGAGAGCGCCAGTCTCGCCTTGCATTGCTGTCACACCGCCCCGTTGTGGTGTATAAAGGCCCGCATACATGTTCAAAAGAGACCACACAATAATGGAAGGAAAAGTACTCCAGACAATGACTTTTGCGCTACTTTGAAAGTATAAGGCAATGTGAAGTGATACTGACCTCATATTGGGAACACGGCGTTCTTAGTTCCTTTTCTACAAGGCCTAACATAATTAATTATTCAAATGTCATGATTTGATAGCTATTACGCTACAAACAATACACATTGTAGGATATTTTTTGGTTACATTATAATGCGCTGCGAGATGGATTGAGGATAAGGAAACTACAATTAATATAAATTAACTTGATGATGATGATGATAATGATGGTGATGATGATGATGATGATGATGATGATGATGATGATGATGATGATGATGATGATGATGATGATGATGATTATCGTCCAGCGTGGATGTCAAGCCAGTCATGAAGCAAGAGCTGATCACGGACCACATGCAGGTGGAGAAGAAGAAGAGGAAGATTGACAGATTCAACGGCATGCCTGAGGAAGAGGTTATTCTGAAAACCCTGCCAGACAGACTTGCCAAGAACCTAGACATCCTTATTGTGAGTGGAGATGATTTTTTAGTTTTTGTTTCGTTTCATTATTTTGAACTTTTTACCTGATTTCAGATTTTGTTCACAAATGAGTGTATGTGAACTGGGGTGGGGGTGTTTGAGTGATATTAGTTTTAATGTATATAGGTCAACAGTTAATAGTTCATGACTTTTCCTAGTTTCGTTTTATAGCTAATGTTGTTCGTTAGTCATGTAAGTGCCTAGAGCTAGATTAGGCAGATAAATATTTATAATAATAACAATAATAAATTAATTGATTATAGATTTAAAAAATTAATTTAACTGAACTAAAAAAAACTTGTTAAATAATAAAAATCAATTAAAAAATACAATAATAATATTTTTGTTTGTTTTAAAGAAGTACTAACAGCAGCAATCATCCAGCGAAATATATAAATCCATTGGGAAAATGATATGTGTGAAATTTAGTGCTGAATGTAGAATAGGATTCCATCTCTTGTTCATGTTATGGGTGAAGTGACCCAGAAAAACAAGACTAGAGCTTTTTAAAAATATATTTTACATTATTTATATTTTAAAATTATGTTCTTAGATGTCAAGGATATGTGTGTGTGCATATTATGAAAGTGTTAGTTAGGCCCTAGGCTAGACTATTTTTTTCTAGATTTTTGCAGGATATATTTGTTGTTGTTATAATTAATTATGTCCAGCTTGTTGACAATAGTAGTAACACTTGTTAGGCTACATCAAATGTCAGTTGCAATGCGTAGCGCTTATATGTACTACACATTGTAAACGCACTCAATTTGGATCGAGTAGTAGTTCTAGAATTTTGAGGATGAAGCATACGCTGAAGCCTTTGTTAAGCGTGCCTTCGTTTTCAAACTTTACGTTGTCTATTTACAGTGTCTGTATACACACAATTTATTCAGTTTATTCATCAAATTAATTAAATATGTCTGTGAACTTTTTTGTTTTTCAGATTGCATCCAACTGTGTTTTTTTCAAACTATGTATGCTGCCATTTTTTTTATTGGATGTGGAGGAAAACAATATTCAATTATTTTTGTTTCAGGTGGGAATCAACCCAGGGTTATATGCAGCATACATTGGACATCACTACGCTGGACCTGGAAACCACTTTTGTGAGAGCTGACTTTTTATTGGCTGAATATTTCATTGTAGACTGATGGAGCTCATTAGCAGTACAGTTCAAATATAAATAGGTTTAGAAACCAAGTTTTTTTCTTTTCCATCCCCTTCTCTCTCTCTCTCTCTCTCTCTCTCTCTCTCTCTCTCTCTCTCTCTCTCTCTCTCTCTCTCTCTCTCTCTCTCTCTCACAACCCCTTTCTCTCTCACAACCCCTCACTCCAACCCTCCTACACCTCCACTCCACCCAAAAAAAAACCCACTCACTTGTCACAGGATTACACTTTCTGTAGTTCATGACTCTAAATCAGTAGTTCACTTCCCAATGTGTACCCACAAGAGCACATTAACGAACCCTGGTCATTACGTCAAGAAGGGCAGGTGACAGGCTCAAATAAAGAGGTGAATATCTTTTATTTTATTTTATTTCATTTTTATTTTATTCTGTTTTATTGTATTATATTCTAGTTTGTTCTATTCTATTAATTAATTTATTTGTTAATTAAAATTTAACATCTATTCACATCTGTAACGTTGGTCACCTAATTATTAGACGCCTATATGGAGGATGATCAGGGCAACTCAATTGTCTGGAGCATTTGACAGTGTGCTTGGTGCCACCAGTGGGGGCATGCACTGGTAGGAGGCTATAGAGTCAGACCCCAATTTGGGGCTAGCGCCTTGAGCAGCTCTTTTAGCAGGTAAGTGCGCTGTAGAAGAACTACTTTTTAGGGCAGACAACCACTACTGTTGTTTTTTAAGACTAACGTTGTTGTCTCCCTCTTGTGTTACATTATTTTTGTATGCAAGTCCACCCTCTGTCATACCAGGGAAGATATAGTACAATTCGCTTTACCCGAAATGGTAGGGACCAGATTTATTTTTTAAGGTAACTGTTTGTTGCTGAAGTCTGTGATGATGTGTGATAATATGTTGGTTTTTATTTTTGTGCTGTGCGACGACAGGGAAGTGCCTGTATCTGTCGGGGCTTGTGCCGCAACCTATGAACTGCTATGACGACATCAGAGTGCAGCAGTATGGGATAGGCTTCACCAACATGTGTGCCAGGACCACACGAGGCAGCGCTGATTTGAAAAGGTCACAAGGGATTTCAACTAATTGCCACATTTATAATATGTTCTCTCAAAAGGTCTAGAACCGTGCAAAAGCCATGAAGGAGCCAGGCATAAAAACAAGACAAGGGAGGCAAGTTGCAATAAAGTAGCATTAAGAAAAGTAATTAATACCCCTGCTCTTAAAGGGGAACCAGAAGTGTGGCATACTGGCTTTCCATTCCACAAGCATGAAGAACTCAAATGTAGTACAAATGCTTTCAAAACACCTGATTCTTCTATATATTTCTTTTCACTGATGATGAAAATACAATGTGGTTTTTTAAAATGTTTTTCAGACCAGAGATTGTAGAAGGTGCACACATTCTTATAGACAAGATCAAGGAATACAAGCCCAAGATTGTTGTTTTCAATGGAAAAGGTACAGTTTGTGTGTCTGTGACATTAGGATCAGACAGGTTTGATCATTATAGGGGGTAACTTCCTGCACTGTTTTGAAAAGCGATGGTAAATAAAGGTCAAGATCATATGATAAATCTGTTTGGGGAAATAACATGGTAATGTATGGACAATCACAAGTAATAACAGAATAATAATAATAATAATAATAATAATAATAATAAATATTATTATTATTATTATTATTATTAATGATATTTATAAGGTGATTTTCCTAGGACGAAACAGTTTAAAGCACTTCCTCAAGCAATCACACACTTGTTAAAAAGTACTATACGTGGAAGGGACATTGCAATTCAAATGAAGGGTGGGAAGTACAATTCAAAGTGACTGGCTTACAGACACACATTTCCGCATCGGACAAAACAAATACAATACATCTTGTATGTCCAACTAAGGTGTCCAACTTGTAGGAGTGTTGTGTGCACAAGTGGATGCCAGTGTGTGTGTGAATAGATTCATGTAGGCATAGCATGAATTGGAGTGAAGGGGAGGAGCAGAGGGGGGGGGGGAGTTCAGGTGTACGCTGACTCATTGTAAGTGCATAATGGCATCCTATCCTATCCTATCCTGTCCCATAACCCGGAGGTCGTAGGGGCACCACAGATGATCGTTTAACCAGCATACTCCATCTTTCTCTGTCCTCAGCAGCCCTGATGGCTTCGCTCAGTGCAAGGATGGGCAAACTACTTTTGAAAAGTAGTCCGCTACACTACAGTTACATTAGTCTAAAAAAGTAGTTAGCTACTTTACAATTACATTTTGAAGGAATGTAGTTCGCTACTTTTACGCTACTTTAAAAAAACTGTAATCACAACTAGGACTGCTAAGTATTTTTTAAATGTAAGTAAATTTTAAAAAAAAAAGACAAAAAAAAAACAACAATAAAGAAATACTTTTAATGATATATGCTCTTCATCAGATTACACACACAAAAAAAGAAGATACAAAATATTTCCTTAGACTACAAAATTTGAGATGAAGCCTTAGATTGGCTGCTGTCGTCTTGCTTGCTGAATACTCATTGCATCCGTACTTGCATTTAAATATAAAGGCATTATCCGTTTCTTATTTGAAATGAAAAAATTCTACATATGGTTTAAACAAAGTTAGAAGTTTCTCCATCTTCTGCGGTCTAAAATTTGTGCGTTCTGTGCTTGATTTGCTCGAACAAAGACTGAGATGACTGATGAGCGCTTTAGAAAGTCACGTGGCTAGCTTTTGCTTTCAGCCTATCACAATCATGCTTCCATTCGCTGAGCCAGCGATCAATCTCGCGCAAGACAGCACTTGCTTCGGCTTGACTGAAAGTGCAAGTCGCACGGCAAGGAAAGTAGCGTAGCGAAAAACACATTTTCACTACTTCGCTACTGACAAATTAGTAGTTCGCTGCTTTACAATATGTAGTTTGATCGTTACAAACTACTCCAAATAGTAGCGAAACTACAAAATGTAGTCGCTACTCTTGCTACTTGCCCATCCTTGGCTCAGTGTCAAACCAGTCCATTCTCGAATGTTGTCCTCCCACCTCTTTTTCGGTCTCCCTCTTCTTCTACCTCCTTGCATTGTGCCTTGCAGAATAGTCTTTGCAAGGCCTGATGATCTGGTGACATGGCTATACCATCGGAGTTTCCGTTTCTTCACAAATGGCATTCACACATTTATTTTACCGAGAATAAATCTCCAAGTCCAGATGTGTGTGTATGTCACACACTGTTTATTTAGTTGTTTAATTGTTTACTTGAAAAATTGTCCTTTCTGTGACAGGGATATATGAGGTGTTCTCAGGCAGCAAAAAATTTACCTTTGGGAAACAGCCAGAACTGATTGAAGGCACCCAGACAGTAAGTGTCCATTGTGAAACAATTTCATGGCGGGGAAACATCTATTTATTATTCTTATTTAGCGCTTTTTCCAGCTCAGGTTCTGCTCAAGGTGCTTGCCGATACAGGACTTAATTCAAGCCACCTGAGGACAGATATAATCTGTGATTAGCATGTTTTTAGAGAGAGAAAAAAATGTAATCAGGGAATTGCCCTGTAAATGTTTTTAATAATAACTGTTAATCTGTTGCAGATTGCCTATGTGATGCCGTCTTCTAGTGCCAGGTGTGCCCAGCTGCCGAGAGCCATTGATAAGGTGCCATTTTATGCTGCTTTAGGCAGACTGAGGGACTATGTCGCTGGTCGCATCCCTCATCTAGACGAATCTGAAGTGACCTTCCCTACCCTGGAGCTGAAGAATGTGAAGAAGGAGGAGTCGGTAGATGAGGACTTAGGAAGTTTGGGGGAGGGCTCTCAGGAAGAAAATATTTTTGGTGGGTTGGGTACGAGCAGTTCTTTTAATACCAAACCAGGGCAGTCTTCTAGCGCTGGTACCGTTCAGCACAACGGGGCAGCTGACTTGCCGGTCAAAATGGAAAAGGACGAACCCAAGAAGAGGGGAAGACCCAAAGGCAGCAAGAACAAAAAGAAACCACAGCCTGAAGAAAACAGCCAGAACCGAGCCAGCGAGTCAGAACCTTGTACTCAGGTTGCCACAGACTCTAGCGAGCAGGTTCACGTAAAAAGTGAAGATCACATTGAAACCACAGGGGCTTGTCAGTGGCAGGCTGAGCAGCAGCAATATCAGCAGCAGCAACAATATCAGCAGCAGCAACACTATCAGCAGCAGCAATATCAGCAACAGCAATATCAGCAGCATTATCATCAGCAGCAACAAAATCAGCAGCAGCATTATGATCAGCAGCAGCAACAACAACAGAGTCTGCCTCCATTTTCACAACAAAATCAGAGTCCAGACTTTCACAATGGAAACCCAAGCCTCAACGGATGGCTGCAGAATCACTCGGGAAACTCATCTTTTGCGTTTGGTCCCACCCACAACAGTCCTTCCGCTTCTCACCCCCAGTTTTACCCCCAGCTACAACCTTATCACCCACACTCTTCCTCTCACACTTCTCATCCCTCACCCTCCTCACACAATGCATATGACGACGGAATGGCGACCTTTGCTGACTTGACAGCTCAGCGCGCTTCCTACTCAGGGTACCAGCATTTCGGCATGGTAGGGTGTCCTTCGGCATCTTTCCAGTCGTCTGAAACATCACAGGCTCCTTCACACCCATCTAACTCCTCATCACAAGCTTTCTCGGGGCAGCAGTCGGTGCCTATCAAGACTGAACCAGCAGACTTCTAAATTCTTACAATAAATGACCATCGAAAACAGTGGTATACATTAAAGAGATCTGCCAAATAGTTGTATGAACCAATACACGATGTGCAACATGCTAACACAATGACATAGAATTCAGTTTACAGTAGGGATGTGCAATAATATCTTGTTCATGATATGTGGTATTGATATTAGTATTGCTAATAACATTGACTTTGTGTGTTTATACGTTCAATACAAATAATTAATTTTTAAAATACTGAACCTTTTATAAACGTGAAACTAGATTATGTATAATCACTCCAACTTGAATGTGTACTGTGAGAAAATTATGAAGTGTGATTATGACATTATAACCCTGTCACATATGCTCTGTAATACCCTTTGATAAGACATGCAACTGCTTGGATAGATGAAAGCAGATTATCATGAATTTTTAATGTAGATTAATTTAAAATGTGGTTACTGTGTATTCTTGACACATATGAATTTAAAATGGGATTATTGTGACTTCTTCATGTATATGAATTTAAAATGTGATTCTGAGCTTGCTGTAATTTCTTTTGGGGTAATAAAATTGTATTGTATTATGATGCTCTCTGTCAGACTGTATACCTGAAATATGGATTTTAGAAGAAAAAAAAGTATATATATATATTTTTGTTGTTGTTGTCATTGTTCTTATATATGAAGCACATTTACAGCTCAAAAAGCTTCTCAGGATACATCTATATATAGAGAGAGAAGAAAGAGAGAGAGAGAGAGAGAGAGAGAGAGAGAGAGAGAGAGAGAGAGAGAGAGAGAGAGAGAGAGAGATTGTGCATGAAATATTGAAATTGTGAAAATTAATAAGACTTTTATGTTTATAATTATGTGAATCCTTGTACCTGTGCCCATTATATATTGCTAAATATATTTAGCTTATTGTTTAAAGCGTAATTTTTGGTTTCTTGGAGAAATGATGAGACCTTGGCGGGGTTAATATATCTACATCTTTGTTTGGAGATGTTGTTATTCAAGGTACATTTGTGACAGCTTGGAGATGTATTTTATCATTCTTATGGAGCGCTGTTCCAGATCAAGAGCTGCTCAAGGCGCTGGCTGATGCAAGATCTAACTAAAGCCACAGGGCACCCACTTTCAAATAGTATTATGCTCATTGTCCGACTCCTCAGACCACTGAGCACTAGTGCTGGTTTGACTGGGGGATGGGGGAAGAAGGGACTTGCTTGCTAGGTGTAGTTACGAAGCCGACACTCACCTGTCTAGGTCATGAGTGTCAGGATCTTCCAAGTCTGTGCGATGGAATGCTTGCATGCATAAAGTAGACCTCGGTTTATGTTCTCATCTGAAGATGTAAGCTTGTGAGCGCTGGTTCTATTTGCCACAGCATGTGTAACATTGATGGAATAAAAACAATCAAAACATCTGAAAGTTGTATGCTATAGAATCATATGTAGTGATAAACAAAAATAGTTTGAACATTTACATCTTTAGTGTGCACAGTAAAGGTTGTGTGTGTTAGTGTTGCCTGAAAAACGTGGTTTTAAAACTAATTTGTTTTCTGTTCAGGGTGGGGAACAACTCATTGAGAAAAACTCTGAAAAGGCCGGGGTCCAGGGGCCGCCTAGGCCCCGGCGGGTTCAAGGGGCAGGGCCCTTGTAGGGGGTCCAGGGGGGCAAAGGCCCCCGGAAAATGTGCACGTTTTTAAGCCATACCAAGAGTGGCATAGTAACAGTGCAGTAAATGTATAGTGAACTGAACCAACCAAATATGAAAGAAAAGTAATAATTATTAGAAAAAGCTTGAACAAACACAGGAGCACACACACACACTTGTGTTTTATGACAATAAAATTTCGTATTCGTATTCACACACACACACACACACACACACACACACACACACACACACACACAAAAGCAAATACCACTAACCTTTACATTTTGGATGTCTGTTTCTTCTTGCACATTTCAGTCTTTCACAAGTTCAATTTTAATAGAAACAATCTTCTTAACAAATTTTCAAATAAGTTTCTGCAAGTTAAATTAAAGAGGTTTCATTTCAGCACATTGTCTAATTTTAGCTTCCACAAGTTCACTGTTGTTTTACTTCCTAAAAAAGATGACAATTGAGCTTTGCTTCATTAATTTTGCTGGTGATGGACACGGATGGGTACTTGTAATAATAGGTCTACTGGATTCGGAAACGGACAAATTTTTTTTCCTCTGAACTCTTTTTTTTCCCTCTGAAATGGCTGCCGATTTCCTCTGAAATCAGCGGATCCGAGGAGAGTTCCCCACCCTGTCTGTTATATCATAATTATTATAGCATAATTATAGTTTTATTTTGGAGGACATTTCTAGGGCTACAAGAAAAGAGGTTGGAGGACAACATTTGAGAATAGACTGGCTTGACACTGAGCGAAGCCATGAGGGTTGCTGAGGACTGAGAAAGATGGAGTACGCTGGTTAAACGATCATCTGTGGTACCCCAAAGACCTTCGAGTTACGGGATAGGATAGGAACGCACTTCAATCACATACTATTTCTGTTTTCTTTGCAGTTCAAACACATAACACTCATTTCTTAAAAATTAACTGTATTTCAGATCTCTGTATCACAAATTGTCCTAGGAAAAAAAAATTCAAAAACATATTTTGATACAATGCCCCAATCCAAAATAAACATCAAACTAAAATGTAAAAAAGTAATTAAAAAAAAATTTTGTGTTTTAAATGCAAAAGTACTACAATGACAACATCTAAAAATTATATAATATAACATCCTATGTAGCAATTTTTTTTTTTTGGGGGGGTGAGGGGGAGTTGAAGGGGTTGGTGTCTGAGTGGTGAGGGAGATAGTGGTGGGGTTAGAGTCATGTCTTAACTACTAGAGGACAAAATAATGTATTATGCAAACACTGATAACCTAAATTACATAATAATACCGTTCTCAGAGGGTCATTATGTTTTATGTCCAAAGCTTTAAAAAAAAAAATTTTTATTTAAAATCCTGGTTATCAAGAGTGTCAGACGATGAGCATAAAGCAGCAGATAAGCATTGGGCGGTTGGCTCCAGTCAGATCCTGTTCCTGCCAGCACCTTGAACGTCTCATCTCTTGAGCTAAGAAAACGCTTTATAAGAACGATCTTTTCTTAAAACATCAGCTACACAACAAGTCAACAAACTGAAACAGTGGAATTGAACATTCCTTATTTACCCATTGAAAACATAACAATAATAATAGGTCATCATCATCATAATCATAAAAACAATATCTAAGGAACTAAAATCTAAGACAGTTTAATAATAATAATAATAATAATAAAACCAAGACAACAATATTAGTAATATTAATAATAAACCAACTCATACATCATCATATTATATTAGTCAAGGTCTCCTCTCTGAAAATCCTTCTCGGGAAGAGAGGGGACCATAAACTGATTAAATAAATAAATAAATAAATCATATTATACTATAACACCTTTATTCACTTTAATAACTTGAGTAAGGAAGTGGACCATTCTCGTTTGGGCGATTTTCACAATTTATCACCCATAGATCACATAATTATATAAAACATTCAACCTTGATTTCAAACAAATAAGTAAATAATTTTTAAGAAGTAATTCACATCAGAGTCCACTGCAGAAAAAAAAATGTCACTGAGGTATTTGTAATTTATTATTATTATAATTCATAACATTCCAAAGGGATGTAAGCTGTGTTAGAACAAGAAATTATAACAAAACATTATTAACATATTTGTTATATATAATGTGCTATACCCGAAACAGTAGGATCAAGGTGCCAGAAGAGGCAGATTCAGTGCAAAGAAGAAACAAAAAGGAGTGGTTACAGCATCCACACCTAAATGCACAGCCTCAGATATTGTATTGAGTACTGTCTATGAAAACCCCCCGTTGGGGTGCCGGGGGTTTCAGTATAAATAGTATCCCCACTTTATGGAAATTTAGTGCTTTAAATTCCCACTGTCGCTGTCTTTCTCATTCCTGCTCTGTTCTATCAATCTGCTATACTATCTTCTTCTTCGCTAGACCAGTCATCTACCCTTTTTCTTGAAAACTCTTCCAGGACAAGACTCATTTGTGTATGAGGTCTGTTGGATCAGCTTGGGAATATTGGATGCTTTCTGCCAGGTGGTCACTAGGGCTTCCTATGATGTTATTATTTAGCAATGTAGGCATTTTATATGTACGTGTTTTGTTGATAATTTATAATGATGTTTGTATTCTATTTTGTTTTTGTAAACGGGGGTTCAATAAATTAGAGTACAGCCTCAGCGTCCCCTGCATGGGATGTCTTTATTGTAAAGTAACTGGCTGGTGGAGAGCTTTCAGTTTTACCACTAGGGTTGTTTTAGCAGATCTTTTATGCGGATCAGGGGTTGTTCGGTCCTGATTTGGCTCGAAAGAGTCCGCTGGACCCAAAGCAATAATCATGTAATGTAATGTCTATGAAAAAAACGGATGTTAACGAACTAAGCAGCTGAAATCATGATTATATGGCACTTCATAAGCCTTTATAAACAGTAGAATACCTCAAATTAGTAACAGACTCCATGAATGCAGCATGTACATATAACATATAGCAACAAATAAGGATCTGTCAATATTTGCAGCTACAAAACATGCATTAAAGCTTTTTTTTTTGTAATGCTGGACATCAATGACTATGGATGGCAGCATCACCAAATGGCCTGATGTGGTTTTGTTTATCGCACATAGTCTATTTTAATCTACGAAAGATTTTCCTTCTGACACAAGGCATTGCCAGCAAGAACACAATGACAGCTAGCAGTGTACAACACAGCGTCATCAAATACACTTTGCGAGTTTCCGGAGGAAGACTGTAAAAATCGTTGACCAGAGAGTCCTTGGTCGCTACCGCTGGGGGTTCCCAGTGGAAAGGGGCAGGAGGGAGCTGCTGCAATTTAATCAGAGTCTCATACGCGTCATCACCTGCTTTGCCAAAAGAGCCGTGTCTGGACTGAATGATTAGGATGGAGTCTTCATGTTCGTTGTTGGCAGCGGCGTGCATGTCCCACTTGAGATGAGTGCTGTTCAGCACTTCCAGCTTGCCATACAACTCTTTATTACCGTCGGCGAGCTGGAACGCACTCCACTGGTAGGGCTTGCTGATCGTTTCTGTGATGTATTCGTAGCCCATCGCCCCGTTCACAATGTATACCGGGGCTTTGGGGTTTTTGTAGCCTTGCTGAAAGGCTTTACCTCGATACAGCGGCCAGCTTCTTTCGTAGTTGTGCCTGTGGCCGCTGATGTACAGGTCCACCCCCTCCTCAAAAAACAGGTCCTCCAGCTCAGACCTGAGGGGCGAAGTTGTTTCATTGGCACAGTCTAGGTCTGTGGGGTTGTCTGCATCTGTGAGAGAGCAATACATGGGACGATGACCAAGCACGATGATCCACGGGGCTTGGTCGCGGTTCGTGTTTGCCTCTTTCAGGTCTGCACGCAGCCACTGAAGTTGTTTGTTGAGCTGTTGGGGCAGAGTGTAAAACACTTCTGTGTTGATGGTCACAAAGTGGACGGGCCCAACATCAATGCTGTACCATAGCTGGTCTGTTGGCATGGGCCATGGTGTGTTGGGCATGGAAAATCTGTGCCTGCATCAGATCACACTCAGAGGTTGTTTTTTTTTTTTTCTACATAAATAATAATGATGTGTGTGTCTGAATGTGTCTGTAAAAGGTGCATATTACACCCTTGTGTTTCTGTTTGTGTGTTTAAGCACAGTTATATATAACACATATACAGGGCTTCTGAAAGACTTTTTTTTCAACTAGCCCGCCGGTCTAGTTACTTAGAAAAGTTACTAGCCCGCAAGAATTTTGACTAGCCCTGCTGAAATGGCGAAGCATCAAATAAGCTGTAAAATCTATCCTTTTCGATTTTTTTTCTGATGCGATTGTTTTGCTTTTTTAGCCGGTGTATCGGATTCGGCAGAAGTTTAACCAATTCTTTTTACAAATCGATCCATACTACCATAGCTAAACCGAAAGCGCTAACAAACTAAGCTGAGCGATCATGTAAAGCCTTCTCTGATTGGTTCATATCGATCAATATTACACGCTACGAGCCAATCATACAGAGTATTTTTTGGCTTGCAAGTAATTCAGGAAATGAGGCACAGTAAGGGATATTTTTCTCCTCTTTTCCTGATGCGCTTATTATCGAATGATATGAAATGAAACATCACCCATACGGTCCCTCTTCACTGATCGTTCTTGGCGAAACGCACACGTGTAGAGCTGTGCAGTTTAAACGGTTCGTAATCAAGCCGATGTTTTTATTTTCATCGGGGATTGACAAACTGAAGAGAGAAAATCAACTAGCCTGCCGGGCTAGTAGACTTTGAACTTTAACTAGCCCGTGGCAATTTTAACTAGCCATTTGCGAGCGGGCTAGTGCATTTCAGAAGCCCTGCATATATATATTCCACTTTTTGTTTTCTCTCTGGTCTTTAAGTTCATGTTTGTGTGTGCTTGTATGTGAGTGCGCGCGTTTGTGTGTGTGTGTGCGTGTGTGTGTAAAGGTGAATGAGTTAATTATTAAAGATGGGTAGTTAAGTTTGGAATTGATTTGCCGATATTTCATGTAAAAGAAAATATGCTTACTGTGTGTGTCCACAATAGGCCTATTGGTGTGAGTGTTGTGTGCATTGCGAGTTCGTTTTTTTCATGCGCCTGCGGGTTTTAATGTGTACATCTCATAATGATCAGAAGGCGAGGTGTTGTTTGATAATGCTTTGTCGAAACTTCTGAATAAATTGTCAAAATGTGTGACGGACTGAAGTGGAACATTCTGTACAGTATTAATGTAGGTTATGCAAGGCATCTACACATTATTGTTACCTGTAACACAGACTGAAAAAAAAACTAACACAAACCTATAGTGCACATAGTCATGATATCTCTCATGGTCACCAGGCACAGTCATATATGAAACACTGGCAGAAAATGTTTCAATTTGTTTCAAGAACAGATCGCCAAAGTTGCCTTGATCTCTGTCCAAGTTGTAAGCAATATCTCCAATGTGAAATACTGCTTCGTATTTTCCTGTCCTTGCCTCGTATGTTAAGAATTTAAGACTCTTTGAAGACAGTCCCATGTCAGCAAGAACCATAAAAGTGTGCACTCTCTTTGGCTCTGTTTTGGGAACATTGAAGGAAAACATGTTAGAGTTAGTGCCAGAATCACAGATGATTCGATACACATACCTTTCACCTGGTATAAGGTTAGAAACATAAACACGATGGATATATTTGGCACCTCGGTCATTTTCTTCTTCAAAAGTTATCTGCTGCGACCATTCTTGTCCGATCTTCTGAATGTCTTCGACAGTGTTTGCAATCTCAACGTAAGTATTTTCGTGCTTTTTTGTCGCCCACATAATTATCATATCCTGTGCCGTGTTCCCCAAAGCAATATGGATCTGTTCTGGCTGCGCCATCGCCACAAATTTCTTCAAACTAGAACCTTGGCCATGAGCAAAATTGTGTTCTAAAATGCTATAGTAAAGTAGAAACGGCAAAAGAATGCTCAATTCCATAATTCAGTAAGAACAGTACCTATATATAACACTTACTCAATCGCGTCAACATAATGCATACATTCCGGACCAACAGTGAACTCAGCTTTTTAGATCTTAATTCTTATTGAAATCGAATGTACAGGACGCCGCCATGTTCGCAGTTCAGCAGCAAATTTTAAAGTTGTTTATTTTTTTATCGTTTGTATTTTATTAAATATATGTAATTCTTTAAAGATACAACATGGTCATATTAAATAATAAAATTCGTTCTTGTAGAATAATTCATAGCTTAATTATTTGTCTTTCTAAATTCTTTTTAATGGGTTGTGTTAATCTTTTGTGTTGCAGGACATACGGAAATGAGAAGCGTAAACTTAGCTAGTCATCCGTCGGCTGCTTTGGAAGAGATGCCAAAATATCTGGAATACGTCGTTGCAGCCAAGGATATATTAGTTCAAATTTACATTGCTTTGTCTGAAATTTTCTCGACTGTTGTTGAGAAACTTCAGGCTGAGGAAACAGATATCCAAACTAAAATATTTTACGTTTTAATTATTTGGTTAGGAGTGAATCTGTTGCTCATCCTGATTTTTTGGAAAACATTGGGGCATCATGTTATGAAGATGCTCACACCGAATGGTTCAGTACCTTAATCTTTATTACATTGGAAAGCTTTTACTTTGTTTTTTAATTATATTTTCATTTATATTTTTTCCTTCTGTTGTATTACCTAATTCAATGTTGAAAACTAGTACATTGAAAAAAGCTTTACGTGCAATCAACGCATTATGATTATACAATTACCAGTAAAAACATGTTACACTAATTATAATTTAGGCTATAGACTACGCCTACCGAAATCGTGCTGACATTCACTTATTCTTATCACTCATTCCTTCACAGTTTCATAGCTGAAAATACTTTCCTTTTTTTAAAGTTTAACTGAACACTGCAGGTATCTCTGTTTTAACATAGCATAGTTCGGCATGTGGTTTTCAGCCTTTGGCCCTCAATATTAGATCTTGATGATGATCTCAAAACCCAGACTCATGTCCTCAGTGCCTACCAATTTATAACCTTTGAGACTCCAAATTGGTGGAGTAGATGCTATCCTTAATAATCTGTTTGTACAGTTCTTGACCATATAGAGTGTTTTAGCATCCACAGTTCGGCAGTCAGGTTATTCCAAGGGATTACGACTCTATTAGTATTACTTATTAGTAAAATACTGCTTAAATTTGCTAGTATTGTTAAAAGTTTTAGTAAGTTTAAGTTTGTGATCTCATGTTATACCAATATCATTAAAATTTAAAAGAAGTGGATCCTTCCTATCCTGTCCCATAACCCGAAGGTCGTAGGGGCACCACAGATGATCGCTTAACCAGCATACTCCATCTTTCTCTGTCCTCAGCAGCCCTCATGGCTTCGCTCAGTGTCAAACCAGTCCATTCTCGAATGTTGTCCTCCCACCTCTTTTTCGGTCTCCCCCTTCTTCTACCTCCTTGCACTGTGCCTTGCAGAATGGTCTTTGCAAGGCCTGATGATCTGGTGACGTGGCCATACCATCGGAGTTTCCGTTTCTTCACCACTGTGAGCAGGTCATCGTGTTGTCCAATGGCTTGTGTGATGGTCTGTCGGACTTCAACGTTGGTGATGTGTTGGGTATAGGAAATGCACAGAAGTCTTCTGTAGCACCTCATCTCCATGCTTTGTATTCTTCGTTGGAGATCTGCTGTGAGGGTCCATGCTTCGCAAGCATATAGGAAGATGGAGATGACCAGAGAGCGCAGCAGTCTTACTTTGGAATGTAGACTGATGGTTCTGTCTTTCCAAATGGGCTTCAACCTTGTCAGGGCAGCAGTTGTTTGTGCGATCCTGGAGAGGACTTCCTGTCGAGACCCATTGTCTGACACAATGGCTCCTAAATATTTGAAGCTGTGCACTGTGTTGAGGGATTGGCCTTGTACTTTGATGTCCGTGTTGATGCCATTGGTGTTGTTGGTCATCATTTTGGTCTTCTCCGCACTTATTTCCATTCCATAAGCTCTGGAGGTGGTGTCAAGCCTCTGTACAAGCTGTTCAAGTTCTTGTTCCTCTCCAGCCAATCCATCAATATCATCCGCAAAACGAAGATTGGAGATTGCTCTGCCCCCTATGCTGACTGTGCCTTGATCTGCAAGAGCATCTGACATGATGCGCTCTAGGAAGATGTTGAAGAGTGTTGGAGAGAGTAGGCATCCTTGACGCACACCGATTGTTGTTCTGAACCAGTTCCCGATGACGCTGTTATGGAGGACTGCACTGGTAGCCTTGTCATACAGGCTTTTGATGACTTCTATAATTTTTTAGGGCTGATGTTGTACACTTTCATGGTTGCCCATAGAGCTGCATGCCAGACTCGGTCAAATGCCTTCTTGAAGTCTATGAACACATGATATAGATGTTGTTGGTGCTGTAGGTATTTCTCACAGATTATTCTGAGGTTGAAAATCTGTTCAGTGGTACTTCGCCCTGCCATGAATCCTGCTTGTTCTTCAGCTATGATTTGTTCAGCTTGTGGTTTCAACCTGTTGAGTATTATGGAACTTTAACTTAAAGGATCGTACAAAATGAAAATGTGCACAATTTTTTTTTCTTCAACTTCAGACACATCATGATCCTGCCCTCACTACCCACACAAAACATTTCTCTTTCTTTCATGCTGCAGCATACTAATGTATTTATTTGTAGCCTTTAATGTTTCAGCATTTAGCAAGAAACAACAGTAGAGAAAAACAGTGACCACTGCCCCAGCGAAATTCAATTCCAACCCAGCTAGTGTACTGGTCCAACTTACTAAAACTTTTAGATCGTACAATTTATCATTGTGATTGTGAGGCCTTTAGTGCTCAGCCATCATGTCTGCAATCAAGAGGTTTTTTGAGAAGCGGAAGTTGAACATGAAGTTCAAGAAAGCCGGTGAAGGTCACAAATTAGATGAGCCGTCACATCGTCAACAGCCTCATCGGGGAGATGGGGCAGTAGGTGGTGCTCGACCGCCAACGCGTGCACAGCTGGCCAACCCTGAAGCTGCACTGAGAGCAGCCGAAGCTGCATTGGCCAGACAAAACTTAACAAAAGGTGAGAACTTAGAGGCAAATGACTTGCTTTACAAAAAAGTCATTTGTTACATCCAGGGCTTCTGAAATGCACTAGCCCGCTCGCCAATGGCTAGTTAAAATTGCCACGGGCTAGTTAAAGTTCAAAGTCTATTAGCCCGGCGGGCTAGTTGATTTTCTCTCTTCAGTTTGTCAATCCCCGATGAAAATAAAAACATCGGCTTGATTACGAACCGTTTAAACTGCACAGCTCTACACGTGTGCGTTTCGCCAAGAACAATCAGTGAAGAGGGACCGTATGGGTGATGATTCATTTCATATCATTCGATAATAAGCGCATCAGGAAAAGAGGAGAAAAATATCCCTTACTGTGCCTCATTTCCTGAATTACTTGCAAGCCAAAAAATACTCTGTATCATGATGTTGTTTGTAGATTATAGTCACACGACACTTTCGCATATAGGTGACTACTGGACCGATTTATACTGACACCAGCGGGCCAGTTGTTGGTAAAGGGGAAAATAATATGATCACACGTTGACCAATCCGGGATTCGAACCAGCGACCTTGTATCATGATTGGCTCGTAGCGTGTAATATTGATCGATATGAACCAATCAGAGAAGGCTTTACATGATCGCTCAGCTTAGTTTGTAAGCGCTTTCAGTTTAGCTATGGTAGTATGAATCGATTTGTAAAAAGAATTGGTTCAACTTCTGCCCAATCCGATACACCGGCTAAAAAAGCAAAACAATTGCATCAGAAAAAAATCGAAAATGAGAGATTTTACAGCTTATTTGATGCTTCGCCATTTCAGCAGGGCTAGTCGAAATTCTTGCGGGCTAGTAACTTTTCTAAGCAACTAGCCTGGTGGGCTAGTTGAAAAAAAAGTCTTTCAGAAGCCCTGTACATCGAAACGTGTTGATTTTTAGATGTCTCTCTCTCTCACTCCCTCTCTCTCTCTCTGTCTCTCTCTCTGTCTCTCTCTCTCTCTCTCTGTATTTACTACAAAGATGAGTATCACAAAAGGTGTAAATTTTATGCACTAGCATTGAAGGGTAGAAGGGCTTGTTTTGAATGTGTAAGGAACCTCTCAAAGATTAGAGAGATATCAAGAAATTGCTATTTTAAAATTTTTGATGCACAGGTTCAACCAATTTTGCTGTATGCCGCAGAGGTTTGGGGTCTTAACAGATTAGATTATATTGAGAGGGTTCATACTCTGGCATGTAAAAGATTTTTGAATGTACCCAAGGGAGTACCCAACAAATTTACTTATGGAGAGACAGGACGCTTTCCTCTGTATGTTAACAGTAAAGTACGGTGCATACGATACTGGCTAAAGCTCTTGAAATTAGATGCAGATAGGCTACCTCAGCAGGCTTACCAGATGCTAATTAACTTGGATGAGAGAGATAAATCTTGTTGGGTGACTAAAGTAAAAAACACCATTTTTTCTCTAGGTTTTGGGTATGCTTGTGTACAACAAGGTGTGGGGAGTGAGAATGTCTTTGTTAGCATGTTTAAGCAGAGGATGAAAGATCAATATGTACAAGAGTGGGACAGTTCTGTAATGAGAAAAGATATACATTATCAGTATTAAAGAACATTTAAAGATATTTTTCAGACAGAAGCCTATATTGATTTTATGCATATCAAATGCTTTAGAGACTGCTTAATTAAGCTCCGACTGGGAGTTCTACCTTTGAAAGCTTAATTTTTTAGGATAACCTTCAATGAAATTGAAAGAAATGGATTGTGTCCATGTTGCAACGTATTGGAAAATGAAAATCATTTTGTAACCGAATGTATTCTGTATAGTGACCTTAGACAAAAATATTTAACTTTTCCTGTACATTCGTATATATTCTACAGAGTGAATCAAAGTTTCAAGTATGGAGATTAGGACTATTTATTTTTCATGCACTAAAAATACGAACTGAATTTTATGAGCAGATACACTTGAGCTGATGTAATAACCTAACGAAAGTAAGTGCCATTGTAATTTTTGAGAGATCAGGTACAACACTTTTGTCAACCTCGTGACCAGCCATATTTTCTAGGGGCTGGTGGCCCGAAGAATTTGTGTTTGTTTTATTGTTTGTATGCTTTTTGGTGAATACACGGACGATGTCTCTCTCTCTCTCTCTCTCTCTCTCTCTCTCTCTCTCTCTCTCTCTCTCTCTCTCTCTCTCTCTCTCTTTGACCCATAGTATGCATCAATATTGGGTTATTTGATCATCAGAAGTCAAATGAAGGTCAAGGTCATTGAGGGTCATTATCATCTCAAGGTCAGTTTTTTGGCATAATATAACTTTTGTTATTTATTTGATAGTATAGTAGTGTTCATTTGGAGCCAGAGGTCATGATCATGTCAAGGTCATTATATAATCGCAAGATCAAAGTTATTATTACTTTGGATTTAAATACCATGGTTTCATTGGTTTTTAGGCACTCATTTTTATGTACAATGTTGAGAGTTTCACAAATTACACTGACTTGGTGATTGTGCCTGCGCAGACAATATTGTGGTGAAGCCCCGCATGCGCACAGAGATGGAGAAGGAGCGGCGCAGGATGGAGGAGGAAGAGCGAGCCAGGCAGGCAGCTGTGGGTGGATCAAGCCCCCGGGAGGTGATGCTAGATGGGGCCCCCATGATGCCTGAAGTCATGTACTGCTGCCCAGAGATAGGGGAGGAAGGAGAGAAGCCCAGGCCCAAAGAGGAGATGGAGGCTCTGATCCACGCTTTTCTCTATTCCAGGTACTTTTATCTCTATAGGCTGTAAATGGTTATATTAACAGGGACTGCCATATCCCATTTTCCGGTCTCTTGGGGCAAGTAAAAAAGTTGCCGGGAAGAACAACTCATGTAAGTTACTTGCCTGGGTGTAAGTTAAAAGCTGTGAAAGTAAAACAACTCAACTTGATCATAGGCACCGAATCATGTTTATTTTGATCTGCGTAGTAGCCTGTGGAATGCGTGTTTGGAATTTTGACAGCACACTATAAGCCCATATATTACAGTGGATTTGATTGGTCAATTGTTCAATCTTCAGCCAATGACAGTGCTATTTTTTTTCAGTAGAGGGACGATATATCACAGCATTTTTGATTGATCAAATGTTCGAACGTCCGCCAATGACAGCATGCCTTTTATCTCATTCCACCGTACGATTACCTTTTTTGTTGTTGTGTTTTTTGAGTTTTTTTGCTTTCATTATGTGGGCAAATACATTTTTGAGCGGGAAGGTATTTTTTTGAGCTGGAAAGTTCCAAATAACATGTTTCTTACCCGGGGCAAAGCTCTTGTTGAAAACAATTGGCAAATCCTGATGAAAAAGTATGATTAACCAGTTTTCTTGCTAGGGTGTCAAGGGTATTAAACATTTGAATGGAAAACAAAACTAATTGAGAGAATTTTGGTATTGTTACAGTTTGGGGGAAGATCCGGAAATGACGTCGGCCGTGATGATCCACACCCTCAACAAGCAACCGGACAAGGTGAAGGCATGCGTCGAGACGCTGGTCAAGCTCCTGGACAACATCATCAACCACCCCGGCGAGGACAAGTACCGCAAAATCCGGGCAGGCAACAAGATGTTCCAGGAAAAAGTGTCCTCCATGCAGGGTACAGAGGAGTTCATGCAAGCGGCACGGTTCATGCTGCGGAACTTACCAGTGGAGGACCACGAAGAACCTCACTGGGTGATGGAGGCGGAAGAAGCGCAGGACACTCAGCGCCTGTCTGATCTCAAAGAGGTATTTCTGGTTTTCCTTGATTCAACATGTATCGCATCAAACGCAACTTTATGAGTAACAGTTATAAATATCACAGCTTGTACGCAGGTACAGACAGTTCCACTAAAGACAGCTGTCATGAAAGCTATTACTGTTTTAAGTTTGGTAGTGAGATTTGCGCCTACTAGGCCTGAATGTAGGCAGTTCACATGATTGCATTTTATGCCTGATTTAAGCTAGATTGATGTCTTATATAAATATTTGCTATGCAGTTTTAATCTATTGGAATGAAGTTATTATTACACTGAACATCCGATTGAAACGTTTTGACTGTTTATTTTTCT
This sequence comes from Oncomelania hupensis, assembly GCA_036898135.1. Lineage (NCBI taxonomy): Eukaryota > Metazoa > Mollusca > Gastropoda > Littorinimorpha > Pomatiopsidae > Oncomelania > Oncomelania hupensis. The sequence goes on along the minus strand of CM072514.1, from coordinate 79,080,922 downwards.
TATTATAATAATCCCTAGCCGGCCCTTAAACTTTGTACTCAACAAATGAAAACTGCTGTGACTTTGCAGGTGCTGTTGGGAGCAGAGGCCATAAGACCCCACCTACACAGGTCTATGAGAGTCTTCCACCCTTCCAGCCAAGCGGCACATTTTGACATTCCAGAATCGTTCTACACAGTCAGCCCTGCAGATCTAAAGCGGGAGCAGCAAGCGCGGACGGAGGCGGTGGAAAAACTGGGCATGCTGAGGACCAAAGCCATGCGGGAGAGGGACGAGCAGCGTGAGCTCCGGAAATATCGCTTCACCCTCATTCGCGTCCGCTTCCCGGACGGCTTGCTGCTGCAGGGCATGTTCAAGGCCAATGATAAACTTCCAGCCGTGCGAGAGTTTGTGGGGGAGCAGCTGGCCTCGTGGCTGCCCTTTGTGCTGAAGACTGCCAGGGGACAGAAACTGACCAGGGAAGATGACGACTCCACCCTGGCAGCTCTGGGTCTGGCCCCTGCTGCTCTCCTCACCTTTGAGTGGGAGCCGGAGGTGCTGCAGGATATTGTGGCTCAAAAAGGCTCCCATCAGCAAGGCCCCTACCTCAAGCCTGAAGCCATGGCCCAGATCCATTCCCTTTAGTCTCACTTTCCAGGTCTCTAAGACGTTTATGGCACGGGTGTTTCAAATGAAGTATTAACTGTTGTTTTGTTTACCTCCCTTTTATGCATCTGTTTTTGTAGGTTTTGTTGAGCGGATGAGACTTCTCTGTTACATCAAAAAAGAGAACACTTTTAGTAGTTTTAACATTGATTGATCCCATGGCCTGGGTAAGAAAATCACTCATTTTCAAGAGAGTGAGCTAAGCAAGTTGACTGTGATGAGGTTGCTTCAGAACACTCTGTTGACTAGTTGTCTCCCTTCTTGTCCCTTACCCAGAATCCACCATTCAGTTCAGTCACTCATATATTATATTCATCCAACAATGATTCATAGTGTTGTGTCATAATCTTAGGATTTTTTTCTCTCTTCAAATTACTAATTCTATCTTTTGTTGGTGGTCATTGAGAAAAAGAGCAATCATATTTTGGGGAGTTCGTTTGCTTGTTGTTTCTTTAACAAAAGTGAAATAGTGGTGGAAGGAAAATAACTTGATAAACATAAACCAGGAAAATATCCTTTTTCATGGTTGTGTACTGATTGCATAAGTATATTGAATGTGGTATAGATTTTTTTTTGGGAGGGGGGTGAGGGGGAGGGGAATGCCATTACTGTGAAGCAGTACTTAGTGTAAGCATCATATAATTTCCATTGCAAATTCTATGCTTACAAAAATTTTCTTCCTATTCATTCCTTTAAACATTAAAGCATTTTGTTTTGTTTTTTAAGCAGTTATGAATTATATATTGCAATATAAGGGAGTATCTCCTATTACAGGGATTTAATCTTTTTTAAATATTAAGTGTGACAGTTTGAGGAAACCATGAAGCCATCAATAAATGTGATGAAAAACGTTATCAGCAGTTACTGATCTTTTTAGATTGCTGCACTTTGAAATGGATTGAGGAAAAAGTAGGGCAGGCATTTTGGACTTGGTGAAGAATGGACAGTTTGCCTTTGTCAGGCAACGTTGGAGTGCTGCTTGCTTATAGTTAACAGAGGCAGGAGCTACAGCCATCCGGAAAAGGACGCGGATCTCAGTCCGAGTGTCAGAGGCTGTTGAGGCGCGTGCCTTTACATGCAGCTTGTGCTTGATGGTTAGCATTGGGCTAGGGTCATGGTCACCGGGTTTACTGGAAACTGACCTGTTTGCATGCTTTTGTTGTTGTTGGTTGTTCTCTCATGGGGTCTGGATGCATGTAATGAGCCTGGTGTGCTTCTGATGTCAATATTTATGCACCAGTGGTTTGGAACGTTTATGGTTGAAGGTTGTGTGCACCTGCTGTGTGATAACATTGTAAGGATGAACTGAATTGGTGCTTTATGTTGAATTGCAGATTTGTGAAGGTTTGTGTTGTTGTTTTTTTGTTGTTTTTTTTTCTCTTATCTTTGTGGACGAGGAGCTTGTTGATTTTGAATGCTCATTACATGGTGTAATATTGTATCTATTCGTAATATAATATACTCTTCTTTGTTTCCGTTCTGTTGGTTTTGAAATACTTGTATGAATGTAAATTTGCATTACAAATGGTTTCAGATTATTTGTGTTTAAAATACAGCGGACTAATGAAGCGAAGAAACTGAGAGAAAATAGGTTTTGTAATTGTTTCAAATTGTATAGCTCATAGATGTGTGCTGAAATTAACGTGAAAACATCTCTGTGATTCTGCTTGAATGGTTGTGACTAAACAGTACGTGGTAATTTATTATGGGTGAAGATTTACACATGCATGTTTATTCGTGTTTCATTAGTTTGTTGTGGAATTTGTGAACAAACTGTACAGATGGTCAATGAGATGAACAAAAGTCACGAGAAATAAATGTGTGAGGTTTCATAGCTTGCTAGTTTGTATAACTTCAATCACTTTGGAGATTGTAGAAAATTGACAAAAGCTTCTTCTTTTTTTTTTCTTTTTTTTTTTTTTTAAAAAAAAGGAATGGTTAGAATGTGACTGCTTCTGTGTTGTCATAAAAACCGTTTAGTTCAGAATGAGATGAACAATTATTGTTCGAAGGACATAAATGTCTGCATTTAATGCAGGGCTAGCTAGTTTCAGTCACGTGATACTCCATGCAATTTGAAGATTGTAGGATTGGAAACAATTAGTTTAGCATAGGATATGAGTTGAAGCGACTTGCTGCATGATTATTATGAAACGATCTCGTTGGGATTCGCTTTTCCATTTCCCTGTGCGTGATCTTCTTGGCCAAGTCCCAGTGGCTCTGCATGACATAATGTTGGCCATACAATGTGGGATTCAGTAATGCCTTCCTCTCTCTATTAGTAGGAGAACTAAGCTACACTAAGATTGTGGTGTGGCCATGCTTGTTTGGATATTTCATTGACTTTTTCTGGTCATTTTCCTACCCAACCCCCCCTCTCCCCCTCGTGGGAGTGCCGAGATTTCTGTATAAATAGTATCCCCACTTTGTGGAAATTTATTGCTTTAAATTACCACTGTTTCTGTCATTCTCATTTGCTATTTCTCGTTCCTACTTTGTTCTATCAATCTGTTATCTTCTTCGCTAGACCAGTCACCTACCTTCTTTCTTGAAAACTCTCCCAAAACCTCTGATTTGTGTATGGAGCCTGTTGGGTCAGCTTGGGGCTATTGGACGCTTTCTGCCAAATGGTCACTAGGGTTTTCATTATTTAACAATGTACGAATTTTTTAGGTATGTGTTTTGTTAATATTTTATAATGATGTTTATATTCTATTTTGTTTTTGTAGTCGGAAGTTTAATAAATTAGAGTAAAGCCTTATTGTAAAGTGACTGGCTGTTGGAGTGCCTTCAGTGTTACCGTTAGAGTTGCTTCGGCAGATATTTTATGCGGATTGGTGGCAAGTCCTCTTTCAACCAAGTTGAGCTCCTGATTCGGCTCTTTGCAGTCCGCTGGACCCTATAAACAATGACTAACTAACAAACAAACTCTGGTTATGTTCGAATGTTGAATGAGATGCATACATTCACATACATGTGCGAGTCTGACTGCTGCCGAGTTAAAGTGGCTGTGCTTGCAAACTTACAACAGCACATTTGGTGCAGGTTTAATCTGTAACCCTTTTGATAACTGGAGGGGAATATAATTATTATTATTATTGTTCAACCCTGATAAGGCTTTCATGGACACTGGGGCTATCATCAGAATGAAAAATATGATCCAGTTTCCCTGTTTGGACTGGGACGGTAAAGTGGTCATACGTTTGCTATATAAGATAGTGCCGGACAGTAGTAGTATTACCGGCCAGCAGCAGGTGGAACGGATTATGGCAGGATTGTCTTTTTAGCATAGAGCAAAACTTAACAGAAGTTGTGTGCAGGAATACTTTTTATTTTTAATCCTTCTCTTATATTGGAATTCCCAATATATATATATATATTTTTTTTAAAGATAATGGGTACGATGGTGATATTGTTTGGGTTTTCCTTACCGTGACATTCCAGCCACAAGACTGAAATGTTAAACCAGATGTTTTCATTATACTTTGTATAGACCTATCTATCTTCATCTAGTTTATACCGAAATGAACGCTTCAACATTCAAGTCTGCATTGCCTGTTATTTCATTTCTTGGAATACACTCTTGTGGTGTGAACGAAATTTGAAGGTGTGCATGTAAAAATTGATCAAACATATTGAAAGAATAGTTTGGTAGTAAAATAATACAGAAACATGATTACACCCAGAACAAGTATAAAGATCTAATAATCCATTCTTTCAAACATATACACATAAAAAAAAAATTTGTAAAAGTAATTTTTTCACTATTCTTTTTCTTTTAAAAATATTTTTATTGTGCATACACATTTTTTGTTGACGTTCGTTTTATACAACACTAACATCATAAATGCTAATATACGAGCCCAACTATAAAGTGTCAAAAGCAATATATTCTTAAAGTGCACAGTAAACTGTATTAATTTTATCACAATTATATCCACAATAATATCGTGCACTCAAACGTACTTACACACTTTCATTTATTTATTTAATTTAAAGTCTGTTCACCTCTGTGTTATTAGACAAATACTTACACACATACTCACTAAAACGAACAAACCAAAAAGCATACCCAGATTATACAAACCAATTATGTTTGTATCTCGCACACCTAGCGGAGTACCTACACCAAGTGCAGGGAATGTTGTAGGTACTATCAAGGGAAACTCTCTCTCACACCGTAATGTTGCAAACGGTTCAGTCAAAGAAGGGAATAATATTGTACCAGAGAGAGAAACGTGCACACTCACTTACTCCCATTGCTATCCACGCCCTATACACTGCACAGTTTGTGTGTATAAAGCTGAGAAAATAACTACACTCTCTATACCTCCAGCAGTGCGTGGATAGCACCAAAGCTATCATGACTACAGCGAGCGTTGTGGCCGATGGGTCTAAGCGTCCACAGTCCAGAAACCAATGGCGCATGACAGGAGTGGGATCGATCCAATCTCTGGCCGTCATTTCTCCAAATATTTACTTTTCGACTCTGGGAACATCTCAGGGTGTTTTCTCCCTCAGCAAAATTTAAAAGACGCAAACTAATATTAGGTAGGTTGGGTTTGGGCGCACCACTGGCTGCAACTACGGCTTCCCAGGGGCGGCGTCCCAGAATTTCCCGATTAAAAAGGGACAATAAAGTAACAAACAAAAAAATGAAGACAGTTTGAGGAAGGGGGGGGGGAGGGGAATGGAGAACGCTTTTAAAATAATTAATTTGCAAAAGAATTCAAGCAAAATAGGCAATGTTACCCAAAAAAAAGAATTTTAAATTACTACTGAAATCTGTCTGTGCACAGTTGAAGTAAATTGCTGCAGCATTTAAAAAGATTCAACACCCTTACATACATACACAAAGTTACTCAATTACAAATATAATAGCTTATATATATATATATAATTTATGCAACAGAAAAATTAAATCTGAATTATCAAAATTCACTGTTGCTAGAACTTGAGCATCACAGAAGCCGATTAATAAAGACGCAGCATTTGAACAATATGTACAACTAGCATGTTACTGGGGACCCAACGACAGGACTGTACAACTCCATTGAAAACAGTACTCTAATACTCTTTAGTTAGAACGGCAATCAAGAACACATGAACACTGAATGTGGTTCACTGAAATCAAAGCATAGAAATGTCTACGAATAAATTCGGCAAATAATCTTCACACAACTGCTACATTAGATGATTTTTAAATCTCCATGAAAATAGAGCTAAATCATGAACAAATCTTTTTACGTAATTACGAACAATTGGGAACATCGGTGAGATGGTTAAAAAAGGTCCAATGGAGTCACACTGGGCAGAGCGTCCAGTCTTGGCCAATTCAAAGGCCAATTGATAAGGTAGCGAGCCAAGAACACATTTTGGTAAATGCTGGCTTACACCATCACAAAGAAGTGAGCCTATTAGTAGGTAGTCAAAAGCCATTTTTAAAAAATGATTTCCTCATCACAAAACTGACATAGATTTAAAGAGCTTTTCATTCTGAACACAGTGGTATATTTTTTTTCCCCATAGGACAAATAGGTAAAAAGTTATTAATGTTTGAAAATGCCGAATGTTGGTGTTTTTTTGGCAACGTTTTGGAATTGAAGAAATTGACAACTTTGGAGTCTCAAAGTGAAGCCAATATTGATACCAGAAAGCTGATTTTTGACAGGTAACCCCTTCATATGTTATACTCCAAGCCCAATTTTCTTCAGGCCTATCCCATGTAATGTTCAGCCGTTTTGGTGCTTCAAAGTTGGGAAATCATCAAATTCGCAGTGCGTGCTGGCAAAGTATAGGCCTACTGGTGTGCTACTACGCTCAGCACTCGTGTCGCTGAATAGGCCTACGAGTTGGCCCATGGCCGGAAGAAAACCCGAACACCGTTTGGGTAGACTTTTCTACGGCAAAGCGCTCCGCGATACAGTAATGCACAAATTAATAAATACCCTAGTTTTATAAAGGAAAGTCTGCTCTTTATTTCTTGCTAAGTTTTAAACTTCTAGTTAAAATCAAACTTACATCAAAACCGCTTTATCCACTTTGTTCGGCTCGTAACAAAACGTTTACACACGAGAGCCCACCATTCTTATATGTAAATGAAGCTAAGTATCCGAACTTCTCATTGGTTCTTATTTTTAGGCCATCCAATGAAGTATCGCAAAGCGCTTGACGTTTGAAACGAGTCACCTCTCAGCAAACGACGGTGACAATTTTTTCGCAGCGGCATTCAGCGTTCGGATAGGGGCGTATTCAAAAGCTGTTTTCTCGGAATCTTTCGCATAAACATGCATTAAAAACAACACAGATGTAAAGATAAAGCTTTCAATTTTTATTTGAATACAGCCACTGTTCGTTTTGATGCAGTTTTACATTAATAATAAGTGTTGAAAGTGAAGTGAAAACTGAGTCAAAACTGCCGAGCGGACAAGAGCCAATGAAGGGCTTGGAGTACCTACTATTAGTTTGCCACTGCTGAGTCTAAGATTGATTCCATTGGACTTTTTTGTTTTTTACTACCTAAACTGTTTTCCTATTTAACTTCAAGGCTCCTTAAGCAAGTCATTCTCAATTTCACCTTGTGTAATTTACAAACAAATGAAAAAAAAGGAGTGCAAATTCATGTATAATAAAACATATTCACAAAGTCACAAAATAAATCAGAAACGTTTAAAGAATAATTTCACTTATAATAAAGCACAAACGTTTACAAATTAAAGATAAATTCCACACAATAATCTGTATATATATATCTGTAAAAACATATATGATATAATAAAGAAGAATAACAATTTATTCCACAAACAACCTCAACGAAAAGTTGGTTAAAATGTCTTTTACAAGTTTCGTACACACAAATTGAGCACACATTATTTACACTGAACCTCCCACAACGGTTCTACGATTCATTATAAAAGTAACAAAAACTTCTATTATCAGAACATGCATAAAGATGAAGAAAGGGCGATGGGGATGGTAATGATGATGATGATGATGACATAGAGTGGTACCCAATACTAAAGTGAACATGGATTGGCTTACCCAAACGTGTTACAAGTTTATATTACATATTTTTAGAAACACATAGGAATAATGAGGCTGATGTTGGTCTTTGTAACTTGCATAAACAATGGCCAAGCCCATTCTGTTTTAGTTCTTCAAGTTCAGCCACCGAAGACTTTTTACTAAAACAAAATTGAGCACGCATTATTTACACTGAACATCCCACAAGTGTTCTGACATTTCTCATCACATCGGATGTTACAAAACATTCTCTAAAAAAATCCCCCCCACCCCACCTGGCTCCATCAGAATGCTTTTTTAAACATGACACCCCACCCCCCTCCTCGCCCTTTCCTCCCCATAAAAAAAATACTTAAAATAAATTTTAAAAATATAAAAATAAAATATTAAAAGAATTTTTTTTTAAACATTCTGACAGGTTGTTGCAAAAAGTGTAACTCTGTCCATACCTTTCAAAATGACAAGCCCAAAAGCCCAAGATGGTGGTGCTAAATTTCTTTGTATTATAATTACATTTGTAAACTTGCTACCTAAGATGAGGGTGTTTTATTATTTACAGGGAGGTACTGCTTAATTTTTACTGATGGCTACTTGCAAAGTCTGCAGTTATTATGGCCGAGTTCGATAAACCAGGTTGCAATTTTCACACCAACCAATCAAATACATGTGCACCAGTTGTTTGCCGTCAGGCAACAATGCTTTTGAAAGCACTTTGGTTGCTACAATAGGGTTGAACTGATGAGGTCATCTTCAGTCCAGAAGCCGCTCAATGTTGGTTGACTTTATCTGCAGTTATGTCTCTTCCCTCTCATTTAAACAGCTACAACAAGATGGAACTTTGGCTGGATTATCTCCAGTTCAAAATGTCGCTCATCATGGACGGCAAATCCAAAGGGACACACACTGAGGAAAGCTATCAATCATCCGTGATCAAATAAGATCTTTACCTTCAAAGTTAAAAAAAAAAAATTGGGGGTTTGGAACATCACCAAAGCAAGAGAAATTCAGATTGCTTTCTCTAAAGAACGCACAGCAGCTAAAGCACAGCTCAACCCAGAACAAGGGGAGATGATCAGGCCCATCAACCCATCCTAACCTAAACATTATATTCCAAAGGGGAAGAAAAAAAACAACGAACCACCAAACAGATAGCAGTAGTAAGATGACCCGTACTCACAGCCAGTGTACTTACTGCCCAGGGACACCAGGAATCCCAGTCACCCCAAACCTCTGGAACGTGAGTTTGTGGCTCTACCAAATGAAGCTACCTTGATATGTATGTGATAAATTCTATTTGGGTGTTTGCAAGACAAGGGAGGAGGTAAGGGATGGGGATGGGGGGGAGGAAAGAGGGTTGGGGATAATACTAGAAAGGAGGGGGGGGGGGAGGTTAGGGGTTGAGTGTAGATGAGACGCTAAGCTGGTGGCAAAGAGTGTTCAGCAGAAAATAGACCACCAACATAATTACTGAGTGACAATTTTAATAAATAATGTTTCCACCATTGCGCCGGCAGATCACTTAGGTTTGGAGGAGTGATCCCTTGGGAGGGGGAACGTAGATATACCGATATATGACACTGGGTGATGGTGGTGAAGAAGGGGGGTGGGGGTGTAGACAAAGCCATTACTGGAGGCCGTTCAGGTTTTAAACTATGGGGATGGGCAGGAAGAAGGGAACGCAAAACTGAAGTCACTGGGGGCAGACATGGGTTATTTATTTATTTATTGGAGAGGAGTGGAAAGTGGGAGCCATACTTAGGGTAATGAGCGTTAGACCTAGGTCGCTAAGGGGCTAGACCTAGACCTGAGGTGGGGCAATTATAGGCTCGCGCAGCAGTACGTTCACTTCCTCTCCGTTCTCCGGCTTGTACTTGATGCCGTGCTGGATGTGATAGTCCACCAGCTCCCGGAGAGACGTGGTGCGCTGCTGCCGCCTGTTGATGAAGAACTGGGTGTTGGGGAAAACCCGCATGGACTTGTGCACCACAAACGTGACCACCTTCCGGTTCAACCTGCAGCCACAACAACAACATTCAACATGCATGTATTGTACTGAGTCAGTCTGGCCTTCAGACAATGTGCCCAAAGGCTGCAAGGCTGAGACGGCTCCAGTTGGATCCTGCCTCGGCTAGGGCCTTGAGCAGCTCTTGAGTTGGAAGAGCGCTATATACAGGGGTCCAAACACCTGACTTTTAAAAAAAGGTGAAAATTTTTATAAGAGCGGAGGGAGGGAAGGGCGGAGAGGGAGGTTTTATGTTGTTGAAAAAAATCATGAATAAAATGTATGCATTCTAGTGCAATCTGAGCATTAAGAGACATTAAAAATAGGTGTAAAGCACAAAAGTTTACTTGTTGAAGAAACTCTCAATTGATGGCTGTTTCTTCATTTTCTTGATGCAGTTTGTGGATGCTGACGTGCTGTTTGACTCCCTACAGTCATTGACCAGTGAAGCAGTTGACGTTGTGTGGCTGCCGTGACGTGCATTTCTGGCTTGCTTGACCTCTTCCAGGATTTCCTCAGTTGCCTTTCTTTTGGTGGTCAATTTCTTGACGGTGACACCAAGAGACTCTGCCTTCTGGGCACTTTCTTCCCTGTTTCTCTCTCTTCCGTCTTTATCTTTTCTGGCAGCAGGCAACATGTTAAGCGCAAGATATTCCTTGATAGGGTAAATTTTCTTGAAGTCTTGCACTGCAGTCTTACCCCTGACCAAGAGCGATTGCTTGACAGTTTGCATGACAGAATAAGTGTCAATGTCTATCTTGGTGTTTGATTTGTCAATCACCTCTCTCATCACACTGAACATGGACTCAACAAGTGGAAGTCATTTATTTTTTACTCCTGAATCGTCATAAGCTTTGCCGCCAGCTACAACGCGTGATGCATAATGAGACGCCATGTTGGAAAAGGAAGTGAAGATAGAAGGACTTACACTGTTTGAGAATCGTGACAGTTTGAGATTTTTTTTTTCTTTCTCATGGATTTTCATTTTTGCGGAAAGCGCAATTTTTTTTCAGCTGAAAGTTTTTATTTTATGCGGAAGATTTGGATCCCTGTATATAAAAAGGATAAAAAATCTACATAAAATAAATGTAATTTCCCCCGTGATGAACAAGGAAATTTAAAGTGTGGAAAGAAACTAGGAATGGGTGTCGTTTTCATCAGCAAATCGGCCATTCAACGATAAAATTCCAAAATGTCTGAAAGAGTCATGTTCTGATCGGCCCGCTGTCTTAAGGTTTTACGCCTCAATCGGCCACCATTTGTCCGTTTTTGTTTGCTTGTCTAGTGTCTGCTTCGTTGTTATTGCTTCTGGCCATATTAATTTCCTATCGGATAAATAAAGGTGTTATGTGTTATTGTCGAACATCGCTTATCGGAGCGCCAAGCAGACGAACATCATCAGCAGAGAGAGTTAGAGTAACACCCCTTGTTGCGAAAGGCGTGCTTCCGGCAATAAATTTTTTCGTTTTCGAAATGCCACCGTAAAAGAAAACGAAACTTGTCAGTGGCCTCTCGTTTGGTGTTGGAAAGAAATCAAAATGATGGCCGAAAGATTTTCAAAATGTCCTAAAGGTTTGTGACTGAATCGGCCAAATGGCCTATGCTGAAAATGTATAGCAACATCACTGCTATGGTACTCGCACTGCGGTTCAAACAGGATTGTAGAACAAGAAAAACAAGCAGGCTGGAACAATTGGACACAATAGTTGTTGGAAAAAAAACAAAAACAAAACCAACTCAGAAATATTGCAAAGATGTTGACATTACAACATTGCTGCATGCATGGATGGATGGCAAGCTAAAGGCAAAATGTACATGTTTTTATCAGACAAAACTATTACTGTAATGATAACTGGGTAGGGTCTATATCTGAAAATGCCAATACGTACACAACGCAGATGGTGGGTCTCTTCGCCAGCGCCCAGTACCAGACGACGTATTTCCCTTCAGTGGACCGGTGTGGACGGATAAGGCGGATCACCTGTACAAAAGTCAGTCAATCAGTCCTATAGAGTCACTGCTGAGTGACATGCTTATCTTGATCTGACAAAATCATCGAATTGCATTTGTAAGATAGGGCTCTCTTTATTTGTTTACAGTTTATTCAATTATATGTCTTGCATTTTAAAAATTTAATTTGTTTTAAAATAAAAATTGGATATCATCTCTGTAATTGTACCGATGTCATCCACTTTATTGGAATAAAGAGTGGTTGACTTTGACTTTGGTGGGATCAAAGATTGTATACTTAGTTATAACAATGTATTAATTTTAAAATATCTCGTCCTATAATTGGTGAGTGTGAGGACCTGCCAGTGACAGAACTTCTAGATCACACTATCTTGTTATGTCATTGGTTCAAACTATGGTGACTGCGGCGACATGCGTTTTGACACAACTGCATCATCGATTTTTACATAGATTTGTCAAACGCAGAGTTGGAAATGATTTGGACAAGCATACTGCACCAAACCAGTAAAAGTTGGGATCATTTCCAAGCTCTGAATGATCATTCTTTAATCCCGAAGTGGAAGATCTTGGCACGAAAAGACCCCAGTAAACTGAAAGAATTGTCCGGAAGACGTAACAAATATATATAGTTAAGACTAACTTTGTGGTGAACTCTCTTTCAAGGTAAAAAGGGGTGTCTGGTAAGTCAGTTCATCTCATATGCCAGTTTGAACATCACCAGGGGTGAACTTGCATGACTTACGTACCAGATTTTTGAGGTCACCCGAGGGATTTCAATGGGTATGCCAGTTTCCCTTCCTCTTTTTAATAGTAGTACTGGATGCAGTCAAACTGTTTTCTTTTTTTTTCTTCTTCTTTTTTTAAATTTTAAACAATAAAAATTCAATTTTCTGTCCATCTTTTAATGGCGACTTGTCTGTTCACCACATGTTTTGAGCGATGAGTGTGTCTTTGGTGTGTATGCAGGAGTGCGTGTTACATCTGAGCGGGTATGTTGGGTACAGATCGCCTGTTCTTGGAGTCTGATTTAGGAATAAGGTGTGTATAGTGTTCTATAGCTCAGCTGATACTGGGCTGCTTTCCTATGCTGAAGGTTTGTGGGTTCGAACCCCTGCGTGGGTCGATCTTACGCCACTACAGTACAAGACTTTTCAGGACACCGAGGGTTTTCTCTGGATACTCCAGTTTCCTCCCTCCATTCAATAATGGTCCAGTGGGTGCAGTCAATCTAACACTTAAAAATAAAAATGTGTTTCTATTCCGACTTCTGTAATAGCGATCACTTCAGATCGCCGCGCTTTGAGTTCACTTGAAGAAAGAAGCGCATGATAGCACCCTGTATTATTATTATTATTATTATTATTATTATTATTATTATTATTATTATTATTTTCGCAGTCATTGTTGTTTTTATTATTATTATAGCATTCATTGTTGTTGTTATTATTATTATTATTACAGCAGTCATTGTTGTTATTATTATTATTAGTATTATACATGTAGCATTTGTTATTATTATTATTATTATTATTATTATTATTATTATTATAGCATTTGTTGTTGTTGTTATTATTATTATTATTATTATTACAGCATTCACTGTTGTTATTATAATAATAATAATTATTATTATTATTATTTATAATTATTATTATTATTTAATTTTATTATAGCATTCGTTGTTATTATTATTATTATTATTATTATTATTATTATTATTATTATTATAGCAGTCGTTGTTATTATTATTATTATTATTATTATTATTATTATTATTATAGCATTCGTTGTTTTATTATTATTATCATTATTATTATAGCATTTATTGTCGTTATTATTTTATTTTTTTTAAACTATAAATTTTGGAATGAGTGGAAAGATGGATTGTGATATTACTTCACGTTCTTCGGTCTCCACACTCCAGCCAGCCAGGTTGGAAAGTTGGCGGTATACCAGGTTGGGGTCAAAATCTTTCTGCGGGTCGTTGGAAATGGCTTCACGCAAGCTGGGGTGCTCTTCCCTTAGCCGAGGCCGTTCTCTCTCTTCCCTGGGTCAACGCAGACACACAAACAAAATAAATAATTAAATGCACATGGCTTGAAGGACGATTTTTATTTTTTAAACAACCAAACGCCCATTCCACTATAACAGTGTTTGAGAGTTCTAACCGTTGTTATTTTACAAAATAAATTAAGAAATGCATTACTAAATAATCGACAAATGAAACGTTTTAAAAACCTTTTGTGGTGATAAACAAGACCCTTGATAAAAAAAATTTTTTTTTTTTTTAACCAAGGATCTTTTTGACCACCCCAAAAGGTTTTAAAATTCTTGCGTACTTATAAGATCATGCGTTCAACTTTTACTCTTCTTGTCAACGTAAATAAATAAGTTCATAAATAAATAATTAAATAACACATATATTGCCATAAATTATAAAACAAACTGTAGAAACACTTCAGTACAATGCAAGCAGTTTGAATTGAGCAATTATAAATGTGTTCAAGGTTTTCACATGAAGCAAAACACTTCAATCATTATTTGTAAATGTATGAATTAATAAACAAATGAATGAAGGAATTAATTAATTAATTAATTACATTTATTAGTTATTTTAGTTATTTATTTACAAAGTGTAACTGTAGAATAAAAAAAAATATTTGCCTGCTCATAGTTGCTTAACAAGTCTGCCTGATCATAGCTGCTCAACAGAGAGATGTAAAATAAAATCTGCTTCATCTAGAATGCTCAATAACGGACGTACCGCTGTCCGTTGTCCACGGCGGCTGGTTCAGGCACGATGGGCTCATCATTGCCATTGGCAATCTGAATACTGTCTGTTGGCTGTACTTGCTCAGGAGTTGCGTCCGTCTGCAATCTGCACATGCAGGGATAGTAAGATGCAAGTACTGTTTAATGCCTGTCATCATTCTTTGTAAAAGGTTATACTTATTTGTTGAATTGAATTGAATGAAAGTGTAGCAAACAAAGCAGAAAAGGAAAGCAGAAAAAAGAAGAAGTTTGGAGCGAGACTCACATTGCTGCATGCGTGCGAATAAACATTCCTTGTGTGTGTTGGGATCCTTGGTCCTGCGTCAACATAGCTGCGGGATAAGGTTGTAGTGAAAAAAGGGGGAGATCAATCATTGCTATCTGTTACACTCCGATCGATGATGGTGTTTTTCTTTATCAGTATCTGATTCAGCCCCAATGCTGAAGTACTGATGAGTGTAACTCAGATTCGTTTATTCACGCAACTCGCTCAATCAGCATACAAGTCACAAAGTCGACGTATGAAGTTTTCCACTTTTATTCAGCACGCATCAACAACTGCATACAATCGCTTTCCACTTTCAACTTTTACTTTCCAACTCACTATCAACAACTCCTCTCTCTAACCACACACAGGGCATCCATTTTATAATTTTTTCTCTCATTCGAGATGACGACAGGTCGTTCTAGAAATGACGCATTACAACCAACCAATCAGAATTAAAGATCGTCATCACTGACTTACGTCATACATCTCTCTTCCTGTCAAAAGAATGTTCTCCATTATCTACGTCCATCAAGAAACTTCGATCGATAGTAAACAAACGGATCCAGAAAATTCTCCAACAATATCGACTAATGAAAATTATCAACGTTATACAAAGCCTCTCCTAACAACAATGCGAACTCAAATCAAAGGTAAATAAACTCCATTATTGAATACTTTGCAAAACGAAACGATTAGATCTATCGTGCGCATTTTAGACATACTTTCGTTCGTTTCAACGTAACATAACCCCCCACTCAAGAAGAAATTTACTTAATTTCTTTCAACAACGTTGAAACGTAATGCACAAACAAAATCAGAAATTAAAACTTATTTCAGTCTTTCTGGATACTGTCATTGTTCTTTACTCACATACTCTGCTGAGAAAGTCCGCACCAAGATTGTCTGATCCTTTGATAGATTCTACTCGCATGTTAAAGTTCTGCAAGTACATAGCCCATCTCATGATGCGACTGTTCACAAACTTGGCAGAGTTCAAGTAAGTTAGCGGCTTGTGATCAGTCTGTAGCACGAACTTCACTCCTTGAAGGTACAGTTCGAACTTCCGGATTCCCCATATGATGGCAAGGCACTCCTTCTCCATGGTCGAGTAATTTTTCTCAGCCCTGGACAGCTTCTTGCTGGCGTAACTGACCGGAAATAGTTTCCCTTCGTGTTCTTGCATCAGTATGGCGCCGATGCCTTCGTCCGCTGCGTCTGTTCTTAAGACGAATTCTTTGGAAGTGTCAGGCAGTCGTAGCACCGGATCCTTCGAAAGGACGTCGCACACAGTCTGGTATGCCTTCTCCTGTGACGGTCCGCACTGCACTTGGTTTGGACAGCCTTTCCGCACCAGGTCCGACAAGGGTGCTGTGATGGCGGAGTAGTTTGGTACAAACTCCCTGTAATATCCAGCCAACCCCAGGAAAGATCGCACCTACTTCTTGGTTTGGGGACGTGGAGCGTTCAGAATCTTGGTGACGTTTTCTAGTAGAAGCCCCTTTTGTCCTTCTTTCAGCGAATGGCCGATAAAGTCGACGTTGTCAGTCCCCAGAATGCACTTACTGGGTCTCACGATCAGGTTGGCTTCTTGAAGATGGTGGAACAGCTCCCTCAAGGTCTGCAGATGCTCTTCCCAGGTGCGAGTGTGGACTAGCAGGTCGTCCCAGTAACACACGACGTTGTCCATCCCATTGAGCATCTTCTTCATCCCTCTCTTCAGGGTAGCTCCGCTGTTGACCATGCCAAAGGGCATCCTTAGGCACTCGTACGTCCCATCAGGAGTTATGAAAGCAGTCTTTGGTATGTCCTGTTGACGCACGGGGACTTGCCAATAACCCTTGCTGAGGTCAATCTTTGAGAAGATTCTACTCCCCGATAATTGGCGGAAGAGGTCTGCTGCCGTAGGCATCGGCTCGGGATCGAAGACGGTGATCTTATTAACCTTTCTGTAGTGGATGCATACTCTGTTGCTCCCGTCCTTCTTCTTCACGACCACGACAGGGGACGCGTAGGGTGAACTGTACTCCCTGATGATGCCCATCTTCAGCATCTCATCGATGTCTTTCTTCAAGGATTCACGGGCCTTGAAAGGGATCGGGAAGGGTTTTGATCGAACGGGAATAATTGAAGTGAGGTGGACTTCATGTTCGACCAAAGTCGTAGAGCCTGGGACATCGCTGAAGTTACGGGGAAACTCGCCCATAAGGTCCTTGAGCTCCATCTTCTGTCCTTCCGTCAAGCTTGGTCCTAGCTTAACATCATCGATGCCTTCTTTGCTGTGGAAGTCTCCTAGTTCCAACAGTTCCTCGCTGTCAAAGCTGTTGTCGATCTCAGCTGCTGTTGCTGCATGTACAGTCTCTGATGGCCTTTCCACGTACAGCTTAAGGAGGTTGGCGTGGTATATCTTGGAATGCTGGCCGACCTTCACCTTGTAGTCGTTGATCCCCACCACGGTCTCCACTTCGTACGGGCCTTTCCACTGCATCAGCAACTTATTGTGATCAGTAGGTAGTAGCAACAGCACTTTGTTGCCAGGTTTGAACTTCCTGTTCACAGCCCTACGATCATAGTAGTGCTTTCCACAGTCTTGGGACTTCTTCAGGTTTTCTCTGGCTATCTCGAGAGTCTGCTCCAGTTTCTCCCGTAGCTCAAACACGTACTGGTAGCTGTTCTTCACCTCTGGGGTGTCTACTTCTTTCGTCCACAGTTCTTTCAGGATGTGCATCGGCCCTCGGATGGTTCTTCCGTACAGCAGCTCGAACGGAGAGAAGCCGGTGGACTCCTGCGGTACTTCTCTGTAGGCGAAAAGTAGGGCGTTGATGTAGCGATGCCATTGTCTGGGCTGCTCGCTGCACAGTTTCTTCAGGGTGGACTTCAGCGTAGCATTGAACTTTTCGATGAGCCCGTTGCACATCGGATGGTAGGGTGTCGTAGTCAAATGCCGGATGCTCAGCAGTCTGTTGACCTCCTTCATACAGTCAGAGACGAACTGTGTCCCGAGGTCTGTCAGAATTTCTTCAGGCACTCCGAGTCTGCTGAACATGTCCACCAGCGCCTCTGCAACAGTCTCAGTGTCAATCTTCTTCAGAGGCACTGCTTCTGGGTACCGAGTCGCATAGTCCACTAAAGTCAGTACCCATCGATGACCTTCTTCACTCGGAGGTCTTATTTCGCCGATTAAGTCTAAGGCCACCCTCTTGAAAGGTCGGTCGATCAGAGGCATCCTCTGCATAGGCACTTTCGGGACCCTTCCTCGAGGTATGGTCTTCTGGCAAATGTCACATGATCGGCAGAAACGGCTGACGTCCGCATGAAGTCCTGGCCAGTAGAACACCGCCTGGATTCTGTCTGACGTCTTCTTGATGCCTAGGTGACCTCCCATGATTGAGTCATGAGCTACTTCCATCACCTGGCGCCTTAGGGGTAACGGTACCAAGACTTGACGTAGTGGTTTCCCTCCGTTGACCCTCGGGTGCTGGAAGATTCGATACAGGATCTTGGCCTTCACCTCGAAATAGACCGTGCCACTGCCTTTGGTCACGTGGTCTTGGCGGTTCCTGTACTTGTTTAAAGTGCTATCAGCTTCCTGGAGCTGGATCAGCTTATCTCTGTCCACGATGGCAGCTTTAGAGTTGTCGGCGACCTTCAGTGGCGTAGACGTCTTGTCTCTCTTGGCCTGGGCCCTGGTAGTAACAGCACCGACGACCTCTGGTCGGCAGGGCTGAGCCGGAGTAGCCACATTGTCCCGTAGCAGCTCTGTAAGGTCTCCATCGGGAAATGGCAATGGATCCTCCTCCACAACTTCGACGCGTTGGGTGGAGGCAGGACTCCACTCTGGATCGGGGTCGTCAGGTCGTCTCGCGCCGTCGATATTCCCGATCATCAAATCATACAGCGGCTTCTTCAGGCAAACCGCTTCGACTTTGCCTATGTAGAAAGGGGTGTTGACATGAATCTTCGCAACTGGCGCTCTCACACATTTGCTGTCGGCCATAAGTGTCCATTTTGAATCGCCAGTGAACTGTTCTTTAGCGATTAGGTCTTCTCTGACGATGACCCCACTGCAGCCAGAGTCTCTTAGAACAGTCACTTCATGATTTCCGACGCGTCCCTTTGAAACAGGCATGTTCTGGACGGTCACAGCTGCGCTGGCGACGACAGGGATGGATTTTCCGTTGGCAAGGAGAAGTTGGCCATCGGTCATGCACTCTTGCACGTCCGCAGGAGTAGCTGTGCGCTTGGTCTCACTTGGAAGAATGACGCTCCCGCCGCACACTTGATGGTCAGATCTACTGGATTGCCGTTGATTGGAGAACCGCCTCTGCCGGTTGCCCGCCGCTGAATTGTCCGTACTGCTCCGCTGTCCGCTACTTTTGTTTTGAGGACAGTTAGCCGCTCTGTGGTCTGTAGCGTTGCAAGTGAAACAGCCTCTTGAATGCCCTTCCCTGGGAGGAGGCGTGGAGTCAGTGTGTCTCTGGCTCGTCTGGCTCCCCTGGATCTGGTTCCCATGGCTTGCCGTCTTCTGAAAGTGTTTCGTCGCGCTGGTTGGCCCCAACGTTTTCTCATGAGCGATGAGATATCTTTCAGCAGCCTCAGCAACGTCTTTTAGCGTCTGCAACTTTTGTATAATTCCAAGTGGATCGCGAGGTCCTTTGGGCAGGCATTGAGTAATTGTTCCCTCACGATCAGCTCATGGAGACTCTCGTAAGTCTTCCCTTTGCCTGATAATTCCACCCACTTGTGTAGATATGACGACAGGCGCTCCACAAATTGCTTTGGTGTCTCGTCTGACAAAGGCCGGCATTCACGAAAGCGTTTACGTAGCCCTTCTCTGTAAAGTTGTAGCACTGCAATAGGGCTTCTTTCAAAATGTTGTAGTCTTTGGCGTCAGTGTTCGACAGTCTGGTGTAGACGTCGAGCGCCTTCCCCGTCAGTAGTGCGCTGAGTATGATCGCCCAGTCTTGACGTTGCCATTTAGCGCTTTCGGCGAACCTTTCGAACCTCGCCAGATAGCTGTCGATCTGGTCCTTTTCGTCAACGAATACTGGCAATTTTGGAGCCTTGAAGTCACTGATAACTTGTGGCGCATGCTGCTGTTGCTGGATGCGTGCCATTTCTAACTGGAATTGACGCTCAGCCTCTAATCGTCTCTCTTCCATCTCGTCACGTCGACGCTTTTCTTCTCTTTCTTCTTGGCGACGCTGCGCTTCGAGTTCTCTTTCTTCGCGCCGTCGCTGTTCTTCTCTTTCTTCACGCAATATTCTCTCCTGGCATTTGACGTACTTCGTCAGCTGTTTCCCTTTTAGATTCAGTTCAACCCCTTTCTTCCAGAAGTCAGCCATCTTGATGCTTCTGGAAAGTTCTTTTCTAGAAAGTTCTTTTCTGGAAGGTTCTTTTTCTGGAAAGTTCTTGGCTGTGCTGTACCTTTCTAGACTGTTCTAGAACAGCACGCTTTCTGCAGTAGCGCTGATGCTTGCCACTAGTCGCTTTCGCTGACGCAGGCCCCGCTGTCCTCGTCGTATGCGACGCTGCACCACGCTGGTGTTGATGTACGCGCTCCTGTGCTGAAGTAGACGCGACGTCCGCTCGTCGCTCCCTGTAAAACTGGCGATGTAGCTCCGAGACTGTCCCTCGACGTAGTCTTACGGCAGCCACGTAGTCCCGATCTGTTGTTCGCTCACGAAGCAACTCTCAGCGACTACACGCCCTTGCAGTCAACCCGAATCTTTCGGATGTAGTCCCAGTATGTTGGCCCCTCTCGACGCAACTCGTTGGCGGCTACCCTCGATGACTGCCTCTCGTAACGTTGACTCGCTTGTTGTAACAGTTGAACCCTTGGCTATGGCGTGAATCGCGGCTTGACCCCCAAAATGTTACACTCCGATCGATGATGGTGTTTTTCTTTATCAGTATCTGATTCAGCCCCAATGCTGAAGTACTGATGAGTGTAGCTCAGATTCGTTTATTCACGCAACCCGCTCAATCAGCATACAAGTCACAAAGTCGACGTATGAAGTTTTCCACTTTTATTCAGCACGCATCAACAACTGCATACAATCGCTTTCCACTTTCCACTTTTACTTTCCAACTCACTATCAACCACTCCTCTCTCTAACCACACGCAGGGCATCCATTTTATAATTTTTTCTCTCATTCGAGATGACGACAGGTCGTTCTAGAAATGACGCATTACAACCAACCAATCAGAATTAAAGATCGTCATCACTGACTTACGTCATACATCTCTCTTCCTGTCAAAAGAATGTTCTCCATTATCTACGTCCATCAAGAAACTTCGATCGATAGTAAACAAACGGATCCAGAAAATTCTCCAACAATATCGACTAATGAAAATTATCAACGTTATACAAAGCCTCTCCTAACAACAATGCAAACTCAAATCAAAGGTAAATAAACTCCATTATTGAATACTTTGCAAAACGAAACGATTAGATCTATCGTGCGCGTTTTAGACATACTTTGGTTCGTTTCAACGTAACACTATCATTCTCTTTACCCTGCAAGACAGTATCTAATAAGGATTACATCCAAGATTCTTAAAAGAAAAATGTACTGCGGGCCTTCTCAAAGCCAACTGAGCACTGGCATTTCTTTCTGTCTTGGATTTAGATTTAATTATTTTTTATTATTTATATTATTATTATTAATACTTTTTTTTTTTTTTTTTTTGGAGGAGGGAGAGGGGGAGGGGGGGGGGAGACTGCAATATTTTTCTTTCCATATTATTACAACAATCTGCTGCAATCTCTTCATGTAACACTGCGGCGTCTCCTGCCTTTTTATTAAACGATTCAACAAAGAGAGAATGACACGAGAATGGGGAGGACAGTTTGTGAGGGAACACTTCGGTGCCCTACGGACACACAGGTATTTCAATAAACACTATAGGTAGCTTCCAAACTTTCTCTTCATCATTACGATTCTTCCTACCATCACAGCCCCACGCTTCATTATCAGGTACACCCAAGACAAACTGTACCTCATTCTCTCAAGTCCTTCGTACAGCGCTGGCTCATTCTGGCCGCCAGTACTGGTGAGGCGCGAATACGTGGGGTCTAGCAGTCGGCACGCTTCATTGGACCTGGCATCAGTGTAGCCACCATCGCCCTCCGATGCTGCTCCGCTTCCATCAGAACTTCCCTGTCAACAAATCCACACTGCACACACTACGATCAGCTTCAACAAATTTATCAACATATTTTTGTTTTCATGTGAAAGTAGGATTTTGTTAGCCTGATGATCATAATGATGATCACCTGATGGACAAACTGGACTCTTACTGAAGGATGGGCCATGGCTTGAAGTACCTGCATTATACCAACACTTAACAAAACCTCTTTAACCGTTTTTGAGATACTGAGCAAAAAGTGTTGAGCAACAAAACCACTCCAGTGATCTTGGCCTTTGCAGCAGAGGGAATAAAATGGCCCGGGAGCAGGCCACTAACTTAGTGTTGTTATGAAGTTTGGTCAAAATTCGCTCAGCTGTTGTTGAGATTATGGCTTCCAACGGAAAAAACCGTCAGCCATTTTGGCTAGTTCTGACCCACACCCGACTTTCAAAGGATTTGCATATAAGTCTGGAAATAATACAAAAGAGAAGAAGACTGCAGACGGTGATCGGTCTGGATGAAATCACATTTAATCTTCTTACCACCTCGGCTGGGTTGAAATCTGTGGTGGATAAGTTTCGGACAACAAGGCTCTCTGTATCAACCACTCCTCCTCCTGAAACAGCCCACAATTTCAAAGACAGAACAAACCAAAATTAGCATATATCATGCAACTGTAATAATAACGATAACAATAATATCAATAATAACAATAATATTAATTTATTTATTTAAATCGTTCTTATAAAGCAATTTTTCCAGCTCAAGAGCTGCTCAAGGCACTGGCTGATACAGGATCTCACTCAAGCCGCCCCAGGATCCCACTTGCTGCCTCTGGGTGCACTGTCTGATGCCCAGACAACTGAGCACAATCCCTGGGCAACAGGGCATTGGGGTGAAGGGACCTAGTGCTTGCTTCACATACCTGTCTAGAACATGAGTGTCAGGATCTTTAAAGTTTACGTGATAAAATGTGTGGGTGAACAGGCTAGACCTCAGTTTATACTATCATCTTAAGAAGTAGGGGCACAGTTTCTGAGGGAATTTTCTCACCCCCTCCCCCCGCCCCCCCCACACACACTTCTCTGTGCACCCTGCTAGCATGGATGGTCCTGTGCTTTCAAAATGGATATCATCATCCTCATCGTCATCGTCATCACCATCACTATCACCATCATCACTATCATCATCATCTATGCTACTGTTAGTATTACTACCACTGCATCACCATCACAATACAATTCTATAATTCTCTCTTCAGAGTCTGGACTCTAATATATATAAAAGCAGGGGTGATATTATATATGAAATAAAATATCTTATTCATTGCTTAATTATCAATGGCACAAATGTTCAGTTTTGTTGGATACCATCTCATTGTGGTTTAGATAATAATGATTGGGCAGACAGGAAAGCAAAAGAAGGGGCGAAAAATCAACACAACATTAGCCATATTGACATCCCCTTATCAACAAAAGAAATTTATAGTATAATAGAAAAGAAAATAAAAAATAATTTTCCTTTAAAAATAATATACAGTGATAATTCACATTATCCTCGAACAATAACCTCTTTAGCACATCGTCTTGCTTTAACTTCTTGGAGGACAAAATATTGCAAAGATATTGTTTGCATTTGCAATGAAAATTTAACTATAAATCATATAATTCATGACTGCAGTGTAATAACACAATATATTCCACAGAACATTCATAATGTTCAAAATAAAAATAGTAAATATTGGATAACCATCGCTAAATCTATAATTTATAGTCCTGTAGGACATTTGTTATAAAAATTACAAGTTTATTCTGATTAGTTCGTATATGACAATCTCACAAAATTGACTTTTCTGTACATGAACATTTCGCAAGTTTGACATGTTCCTTAGTAATTTTTTTATTGTTTTTATTTTTTTTTTTTTTAAAGAGTTTTAAAATATTGTTTGAATACTTAATTTTTATTTAATTTTATTTCATGTTATGTTACTGTACCATTTTGTTTAAATGTTATTTCCTTTCCCCCATCCATGTAGCCCATATCCTTTTCCCCCACCTTCCTTTTATTTTCTTGTCTAAAATCACTTCGGTGAATAGACGTTAAATGAAATA
This sequence comes from Oncomelania hupensis, assembly GCA_036898135.1. Taxonomy (NCBI): domain Eukaryota; kingdom Metazoa; phylum Mollusca; class Gastropoda; order Littorinimorpha; family Pomatiopsidae; genus Oncomelania; species Oncomelania hupensis. Next base: position 79,056,998 of record CM072514.1, on the reverse strand, counting down.
AACAAACAAACAAACAATTCTATAATGAGCAGTATAGCAAAATCCTTGGTGGGCTTTAAATACATTAAAAAATATAAAAAAAATAAACCATTGTTAAAATATCAAATGAAACCCCACCTTCCTGATTCACATCCTGCTGAAGGCGAAAATCACTTCGAATGTAACTCGCGGCAGCTACCTGGATCGGAGCATGTGCCACAATTTTCCCTAAATCATCAATAGTAGACATTACTTTCTAGACAATAAATAACAAACAACCTTAATTAGAAAGCCAAAGTTCATATGACTCGCATGCTCCTTATGGAACTTGCAATATTTAACATGAAAATAAGCGCCCAGGAAAAAAGAAAAACGGTGGCATTAAAATGCAAAGTAACACTGGCTGATCTTTTGATGCTCTTGACCTTGACCTCCGGTTCCAATTATTACATACACTCATGTATAATCAAATAAACTACAGCAAAAAATGTATGAAACGAAAAAAAAAGTTATTTTGGAATGACCTTGCCTTTCGGTTACCTTGACCTTGGGATGGTTTTGACCTTCATGAGACCTCTCAAGCTTATGTATGATCAAATAACCCAATGTTGATGCATACTATGGGTCAAAAATAGAACCATTCCAATGTACAATTAGAAATATTTTAATTTTTGGGTAAGGTCTAATCAAAGCAAACATTGAGCAAATATAAAAGATAAATCTCTTATCTCTAAATACAACAAGTTTGGACTTTATATCTCTCATAGTTTAAGATCCTGTCAATTCAGAAATTTTTCAAGCTACATGTAACAATGCGATTGTTTTGATTGACACAAATGTTGACGCAGCTTTAAAAATATACACAGACGCCCGGCGCGCGGCAAGCGAGTGTATGACAAAGCGAGTGAGAGTGGGAGGTGCCCCTCGACAGGCGCGGTGGTATGACAGTCAATGTAACACTGCCAAGCTGCACGCGAGGCGTATGCTAGCGAAGTTCACGAGGCAGGCGCAGGATAGAGAGCTGTATGTTGCGGCGCGTAAAAACTATAAGACTTTGATTAGTAAAAAGAAATTAGAGTATGGAAGAAATAGAGCAGAATACCTAGCGTCCTTAGAAAACAATTCAAAATTGTTCTGGGGCGAGGTAAAAAACATATCTGGAAAAAGAAAAAGTGGGATTTGTAAAGATATTACTGAAACCGAGTGGTTTGATCATTTTAAAAACGTATTTAACGGTAACATTGTGATTGCAAAAGACGAAACGTTGCTAGAACGCATAGATAATACTCCTGCAAATGAAAACGATTTTTGCTTTGAGCTAAACAAACCCATTCTAGAAGAAGAAGTAAGAGATGCAATAAAGAGGATGAAAGTAGGTAAAGCCTGTGGAGTAGATAACGTACTGGCAGAAATGATTAAGCTATCAGGGGAAACAACCGTTTTGTTTATGACGAAGTTGTTCAATGCACTATTCGATAGTGGGACTTACCCAGCTGATTGGGTCAAAGCTATTATTGTACCTATTTTTAAGAAAGGGGAGTTCGGTCTTGCTGACAATTATAGAGGGGTATCACTGTTAAGCTTAGTTAGCAAGTGTTATACATCGGTATTAAATAAGAGGCTAGCAGGCTGGGTAGAGGGTAACAGCAAGTTAACGGAATCGCAGGCAGGATTTAGAAAGGGGTATTCTACCGCCGACCATATTTTTACCTTAAATGCCATAGTACAGAAATGTTTAAGTAAAAAGGGAGGAAAGCTGTATGCCTGCTTCGTGGACCTGAAAAAAGCCTTTGATTCTGTCCAACATCAGCCATTGTTCGAAATTCTTTTTCACACTAATAATATTGAGGGGAAATTTATGAAAGCAATTGTATCTATATATAGAACTGTGTTGTCCTGTGTAAGGGTTCAAGATAAACTTACAGAATTTTTTGACTGCCCAGTCGGTTTGCGTCAAGGTTGTATCTTGAGCCCAGAAATCTTTTCCTTATTTATTAACTAAGTAGCGACAGCAATTGATAACAATGGATTGCATGGTATACAGTTATTACCTAACTTGATTGACCTGTTTTTGTTATTGTTCGCAGACGATATCGTGCTGATGTCAATCACCCCTCGCGGGTTACAGAATCAAATTAATATTTTAAATAATGCATGCAAAAGACTGTACCTGAATGTTAATATAGACAAGACCAAAATAATTGTTTTTCGCAAGGGAGGGTTTTTGGAAAGAGCTGAATCATGGCATCTCGATGGGAAGCATCTACAAATTGTCAATGAATATAATTATCTCGGATTTATTTTTACCACCAAGATGAGTATCAAGAAAGGTGTTGATGCGCTAGCATTAAAAGGCAAGAAGGCCTGCTTTGAATGTGTTAGAAATATTTCAAAATTAAGAGAAATTTCGAAAAACTGTTACTTTAAAATTTTTGATACGCAAGTACAACCAATTTTGATTTATGCCTCGGAGATGTGGGGCCTACACCGGTTAGACAACATTGAGAGAGTTCATACTTTTGCATGCAAGAAATACTTAAACGTACCCATAGGAGTACCCAACAAATTTATTTACGGTGAGACTGGACGCTACCCTTTGTATGTAAACAGCGCAGTACGTTGCATACGTTATTGGCTAAAGCTTATCAAATTAAATCCAGACAGACTGCCCAGACAAGCTTACCAGAAGCTAATTAACTTAGATAACAGAGACAAACCTTGCTGGGCAACAAAAGTAAAAAACAATTTATTTTCCATGGGGTTGGGGTATGCGTGGGTACAACAGAGTGTGGGGTGCGAAAACACCTTTGTTAGTCTATTTAAACAAAGAATGAAGGATAACTATATACAAGAATGGGACAGTTCAGTATTGAGGAGAGGTAATTATCAGCATTACAGAATATTTAAAGACGTTTTCCAGGCAGAAGCCTACCTTGATTTTATGCACATTAAGTGTTTTAGAGATTGTTTGATTAAACTTCGACTGGGCGTTCTACCTTTGAAAGCTTCATTATTTAGGTTAACTATTGGTGACGTAGGTGACAATGTATTATGTGCATTTTGCAATGCTGTTGAGAATGAAAATCATTTTCTATTAGAGTGTTCTTTATTTAATAATCTTCGAGATAAATATAAAACTTTCCCACTTCATTCGTATGTATATGCTTTGCAGAATGGATCAAAATTCTATTTATGGAGGATAAGCCTTTATATTTTCCATGCACTAAAATTAAGATCAGAATTTTATGAACAGCTAGCTACTGCAAGCTAATGAATGTTTAACATATGCCGTCGATTTATAATGCAATATGTATACAATATTAACCACGTGATTACCATATGTACATTCTAGGGGCTGGAGGCCCGAAGAATTGTGTTTGTTATGTGATGTTGTTTTTGTTTAATACACGGACGAAGTCCAAACGTCATAGTTTAAGATCAAGGTCACTTCAAAGTACTTATACTAACAGTTCCAGTGACCTTGACCATAGAACGAGGTTGACCAAATTTGCATTTCTACCATGCATCGAAGAATCATAAGATCAATATTAATAACTTAGAAAAAAAAACTGACGTTTTGTGAAAAATTGCCATTTAAAAAATAACATTTTCTGACCTTGTGACCTTGACCCTGAAGTAAAGTAATTCATTCACTGATCATTTTCGAGGTTTCATTGGCATACACCATTTTGCATAGTTTGGTTGTGATAGATGAAATAGGTTCTGAGTACTTAGCACTTAAAAGTTTTGCACAGATGGATGGATGGATGCACAAACTGACAGATGGACAGACAGACAGATGGACTGACACTTTTTAAAAAAAAAAAATCATTTTCGGGTTATTTAGGATTCATCTCACACAGATTTGCAAAAATCTGGAAAAATATATATTTGTTATTTTTTATACAAAGATACATTGCTTTGAATACGAGTAAAAAATACAACTTTTTTTTAATCGTAACAATTTGTACAATTCTATATACCTGACAACAGACACAACTTCATAAATTATGGGACAATGTAAGGTGTTTCAAATGTCATTTTCACCAGGTAACTTTATTATTTTATTTCTGTACAAAGGTGTTAAAATTAAATGTATACTCAAATAAAATGGCCTTTTTTCCATGCAACTACAGCCTAGACTGTACACCCCATGTCGGTGTTGACCAGTATCAAATCAACAACGTCTCCAGTAGTCACGCATGTCACATAAGTTAACACCTCTTTGTAAAGAACGGGATTTTGTCAGTTTAAAAAAAAAAAAAATATTCGTTATTATTTTTGATTGGCTGGGATTCTTGAGCCAATGGGATAGTGAATAGATCGCAATCAGCGCGTTGTCGACTCACTCGTTGTCTGTGTTGCAAGGTGCGTGGTAGTGTCACTGTGGTAGGCCAGGAAAAAGAAAAGATTAAGAAAGAAAAAAAGAAATGATTGATTGATTGATTGTTGCTTTAGGTCCAGCGGACTCTTCCGAGCCAAATCAGGACCGGACAACCCCCGATCCGCATAAAAGATCTGCTGAAACAACCCTAGTGGGAAAATTGAACGCCCTCCACCGGCCAGTCACTTTACAATAAAGACATCCCATGCAGGGGACGGCTGAGGCTGTCACCGCCACGACTCCCCCTGGGCAGACGCCACAAACAAACAACTTCCACACGCAGACAACCCAGACAGAATGGCGATTTCCCGCAGACGGAAGTGATGAAAACACAACAAATATATATACAACTTTCAAACTATTTATTCATTCAAGCCACACACTCATACACAAACTCCATTTACACATGAAACGAAGAAAATGGTGATGAAACAATCAATGGTTCGATGAACAATGGAATGGTATGTCAGATGATCGAGGGTTGCTATTCAACCACGTCTATGTATCGAACTGTGTACAGCAAATGTCCGTTGCACGTAACCAAACTAGAGGGGGGGGGTTCGAGTGTTAAGAGAGGGACAACAAGGAAAGAGCCAACCTGGCGGTATGAAGTCCCTGTCGAAGTCCCCGTAAAGGTATCCTCCTCCTCCTCGTAGCTGTTATAGGACCGCTGCTGTTGATGTCCAAACGTGGTGGCGTCGCCGCCCCCACTCGCCGCTGACGATGATGATGATGATGATGGTGACGCCGTAGTCGCGGCAGCCCTGCCACCGTCGACGTCTCACAGCTGGACTCCTCCGGTCAGCTACACCGCGACATCGAGGCCAGGTCCCGTCCACGCACGTCACAACCACCACGGAAAGGGTGGGGTTGTGGGATGATGATGATGTAGACAATGATGCGGACGTAGACGTACGGATGGTGATGATAACGTTCAGTCCACACGACCAAGTGCCGTCGTCGTCGTCGCACGACGTTGGTCAACGTCGATCCACGTTAACCAGTGACGAACTGACGAATTATCGAACGAACTTTCGAACGACGAATGGTCGAACCCACACGGTTCGAATGTAATCGCACCCATTGACCTTACTCCAACTGTCTCCCAACGAATACTTCCAAATAGGGTAATCCTGTAGGGCGTAGTTCCGGTAGTGGACAATGCCTCACACTACCTACCACCACTAACACCAATCTTTGCTATCTTTTACCACCACTCTGCACTGAGTGTATCACTTTAGAAAGCAGTAATTTCCATAACTAGTATTCCTCTGGACCAGTTAACACAATCCTTCGTTAACCATCCTACCCTATTTCCAGAACACACAAAAATCAGAGCACCAGACAAAAACCGTCCACACTATGCCTCTGTCAAACTAGTTCTGTCCAAAAAACGTGAGTAACATTTCCTTACTGGCTACCCGATCTACGCTGTTGAAACACGATTTGCACACATAACCACGCATATGACAACACGCAGTTACTACCCCTAACTCATTAACTCTCCACCCACAACCTGCCCGGCTTTCATCACAGACTGCCCTGTGAAAGAGGCTTTACCACAACTACTCGAACCCCCAGTTACAAAAACAAAATAGAATACAAACATCATTATAAATTATTAACAAAACATATACATATAAAATGCCTATACTGCTAAATAATACAATCATAGGAAGCCCTAGTGACCACCCGGCAGAAAGCGTCTAACACTCCCAAGCTGATCCAACAGACCCCATATACAAACAAGGAGTCTTGTCCAGGAAGAGTTTTCAAGAAAAAAGGTAGGTCATTGATCTATCGAAGAAGAAGATAGTATAGCAGAGTGATAGGACAGAGCAGGAATGGGAAAGAGTAAATGAGGAAGACAGCGACAGTGGGAATTTAAAGCACTAAATTTCCATAAAGTGGGGATACTATTTATACTGAAAACCCCCGGCACTCCAACGGGGGGTACTGTTGCCGCAGTGAATCTGTCTTGCCTACAAAGGCAAGACAGGTTTTCAACTGGGGCTTTCACTTTTCCCTTTATAGGTTTGAACAATCTACAGTGGCAAGATTGCTCATGACCCCAAGGGGTCATGAAGTAATTATATCTGGGTTATGGATAACATCGTGGAGGAAGGAAGAAACGATCGTATATGTAACGGAAGTGGAAAAGTGAAGAAACAAAGGTAGGTGAGCAAGGATGAAACCAAAGAAGAATAATGCGATTATAAAGGTCAGAGAATTGACGTTAGCATATATATATTCTTGTAGCTGCCTACGGGAAGCAGATGTGACTCCACCCACATACATCAGACACAGCGTTGTCTCGGACAACAGGAGCAAGGGCGACACAAGGAACAGCGGCGATCGGCTGTTTGTCTGGGACCAGATAAAGGCACAAAATTTACTTCAGACGGACTGGGGCAGGCTAGCTCCTCCGCCCTTCGACGACAGCATTTTCTCGCATCGTCAACGGCAACATCGTTGGCACCCAGTTGCCAACCTGTGTGTGAATCCACCTCTCGCATCTGACAAGGTACTGTTGTTTTGCGTGTTTATTTTGGCCTTGGACAAGCAATTGCCGGGCTTTGTTAATCCAGCTCGAGTGTTCAGGCTCGATTTCGTCAAACCAGTGTGAGACTAGTGTAGAGAGAGACAAATGGATAGGAGTAATAGTATTAGAATATTTGCATGAAAGGTTGGAGTGAAAGCTTGATATAAAATATTGTTGTTTATTCATATAAAGTTTGAGGACGTGGAACGTATATTTTGTGTTGGTGTTTGCCTCTGTTGGAGAGTCTGTACGTTTGTGGTGTGGTAGTTAACAGAGAAACTTGCACTCACCCTTATTGCTGATCTCGGAGTCAAATATATTCTGCACTCATTTAGCTAATGTAAACAGGCGCACACATTCAAAATATCCATACGTTACACTCTTGACCAAGAGGATCGTTGTAACCAAAAGATTTTACATACCAAGATTTTCGTCTTCTGAATTGGCAATGCCAGTGGATGATGGTTTTACTGGTTCCCCGTCTCTGGAAAATGTCCGCCTTGTCCGAGGTGGATGGGTAAGCAGCCATTCTTCATCCACTTTGGCTATTGCGTGTGCAAACACAATACAAGTAAATGTATACACACAAGCGTACTTGCACAAACACAAACGTGTGCACACACACCCACAAACTTGTCACTATCAGTATAGTCAAGTCAAGTCAAGTCAAATAATCTTATTGCCAAGATAAAACACAAGGAATATGTCTCAGAATCGAGATAACATGCACGCACACACACGCAAACGCACACACAGTTCACACACGAGCCAACATACTGCATGCAAGCACGACAGACAGAACCACACCCATGAGCCACCGCAAAAACCGTATGCAGAGGTTGAGGTCGAGGGGTCAAGGCCAAAGGTCGCTCTGTCCATGGCTAGCAGTACACACAAACACACGTGTAACGGTGTTGTTCGATGTAAAACAGAAGAATTTGTTCTGTACGAGGTATAGACTTTAAATTAAGAAACTGTGAAATTGAAAATAGAAAGGATTATTTGAAGAGGGAGCGTACTAATAGAGTAATGGAGAGAAAGGGTCGCAGGGCAAAAACCAGAAGGTATGTGTTGCATGATCATGTCTGTCGCTACACACAGCACACACTTCATTCATTTCCAATATCATAAACACGCACTTAAAAACAGATAAGGCATAATAATTAAAACAGTGAAATGTTACTGTACCATGCACATTTATAAATTTATAAGCGAATAGTATTTATAAGCAGACATTTCTGTACAATACAGGCAGTACAATTGGCCAGTTTGTACTCATAAAAGACAAAGATCCCCAACAAAGAAAGAACAAAATGGAAAGCCATTCAAATGTATTTCCAGACACTTGCACGCCGCATAGCCCAAAAAATACACATTTTCAAAAGTGTCACATTTCTTGGCTTTATTCTAACAATGCAAAAGGAAAACTCAGGATGAAAAGCCACTATCTGAACACTCTGCCAGCAATAAATTTAGTGTCAAAAGTCGGCTGTACCCATTTTTAGATGCAGTGCAAAACGTGTTTAGAAAATGGCGAAGTACAATGACCTTGACCATTAATAAAGTACAAATACGATGACCTAACATGCAGCAGTTCAAGTATCCAAAAGCTAAAAATGTTGAATTTCGATTCGGTTATTCCTCAGATAAGGCTAAAAGTGTGTTTTGAATTTTTAAAAAAGTGCAATTTGGAGTGAAGAACTGACTGACTGGCAAACAGACTGCCACTGCAGCATGGCCCATGATGTGAAGTACCTCTATACCAAAACTCAACAAAATTGCTTCAGCCGTGTTTGAGATATTGCGCCAAATATGTTTATGTTTAGTAACAAAATGGCTCCAGTGACTGTGACCATTGTGGTAGAGCAAATATGATGGAGATTTTGCAGATGACATTGATGGGTTGGCTGGAGAGGAAGAAGAACTTGAACAGCTGGTACAGAGGCTTGACACCACCTCCAGAGCCTTTGGAATGGAAAAGTGCAGAGAAGACCAAAATGATGACCAACAATACCAATGGCATCAACACTAACATCAAAGTCCAAGGTCAATCCCTCAACACGGTTAATACCTTCAAATAATTAGGAGCCATTGTATCTGACAATGGGTCCCGATAGGAAGTACTCTCCAGGATAGCACAAACAACTGCGGCCCTGACAAAGGTTGAATCCCATTTGAAAAGACAGGACCATCAGTCCACATTCCATGGTAAGGTTGCTGCGCTCCCTTGTAATCTCCATCTTCTTATACGCTTGCAAATCATGGACCCTCACAGCAGACCTACAACGAAGAATACAAAGCATGGAGATGAGGTGCTACAGAAGACTTCTGGGCATTTCCTATACCCAGCACATCACCAACAAAAAAGTCCAACAGACCATCACACAAGCCATTGGACAACACGATGACATGCTCACAGTGGTGAAGAAATGGAAACTCCGATGGTATGGCCACGTCACCAGAGCATCAGGCTTTGCAAAGATCATCCTGCAAGGCACGATGCAAGGAGGCAAAAGAAGAGGGAGGCAGAAAAAGAGGTAGAAGGACATTTGAGAATGGACTGGCTTGACATTGAGCGAAGCCATGAGGGTTGCTGAGGACAGAGAAAGATAGAGTACACTGGTTAAATGATCATCTGTTGTGCCCCAACGACCTTCGAGTTATGGGTTTAGGATAGGAATAGGATAGGAAATATGACGTCATGGGTGGCAGGCAAATAACCTATATAATTTTCCTATGAAGCTTTGCCAAAATCCATTGAGTGGTTCTTGATATATGGCCTCCAACAGACTGACAGACATTTGGTTCATTCAGATTCCCGACTATTTCAAAGTATTTCATGTCTGGAGATACAAAAATCAAGATAACAACAACAAAAAAGTCTGGAGGGAAGATGGAGTGGAGGAGGTGAGGGTGGAGAGAATGTAAGTCACCATGTTGGTGGAATACAGACAGCTCCATCAGTGAAAGCACACCGGCTGTGGTGCACAGCCACAAGGATTAAGGTGGGGAGAAGAGAGGGGGGATGAATGGGACCGGACATCCCCATCTAATCCTACTCCTGAACTAATTCCACCCTCTCCAGGATGACCAGGCGTGGGGGAGAAGGAGCCTAGTGCTTCCTGGGTGCATTTGTGTAACTGGCACTCAAACCTGTCCGTGCAAGGGAATGTGGGAGTTAGTGCACAGACTAGACCTCGCTTTATACTCTCATAACTTCAAATATTTAGGAGCCATTGTATCAGACAATGTGTCCCGACAGGAAGTCCTCTCCAGGATCGTACAAACAACTGCTGCCCTGGCGAGATTGAAGCCAATTTGGATTGATTGATTGATTGATTTATTGTTGCTTTAGCACACCAGCTCAATGCCTATGTGAGGAGCACTCTTAGGTTCTCCCACATTTTGCTGGCTGCGGGCTATTTATAGCTTGCCTACACCCTCCCTTTCAGTGAAAGGAGAGGAAAGAAGACCGTTGGCGAGGCTATTTATAGCTAGCCTGGCTGAACTAGCTTCCAAACCTAAAAGCTTTGGTTGAGTCGGTGTGTTAGGTCCAGCGGACTCTTCCGAGCCAAATCAGGACCGGACAACCCCCGATCCGCATAAAAGATCTGCCGAAACAACCCTAGTGGGAAAATTGAATGCCCTCCACCGGCCAGTCACTTTACAATAAAGACATCCCACGCGGGGGACGGCTGAGGGTTGACCTCAACTACGCGAACACCCCGGTTTCAAAAACAAAATAGAATACAACCATCATTATAAATCATCAACAAAACACATACATATAAAATGCCTATAGTGCGAAATAATACAATCATAGGAAGCCCTAGTGACCACCCGGCAGAAAGCGTCCAACACTCCCAAGCTGATCCAACAGACCTCATACACAAACAGGGAGTCTTGTCCAGGAAGAGTTTTCAAGAAAAAAGGTAGGTCATTGATCTAGCGAAGAAGAAGAAAGTATAGCAGAGTGATAGGACAGATCAGGAATGGGAAAGAGCAAATGATGAAGACAGCGACAGTGGGAATTTAAAGCACTAAATTTCCAGAAAGTGGGGATACTATTTATACTGAAACCCCCGGCACTCCAACGGGGGTAACTGTTGCCGCAGTGAATTAGTCATGCCTACAAAGGCAAGACAGGTTTTCAACTAGGGCTTTCACTGTTCCCGTTATAGGTTAGAACAATCTACAGTGACAAGATTGCTCATGACCCCAAGGGGGAGCCAATTTGGAAAGACAGGACCATCAGTCTACATTCCAAGGTAAGGCTGCTGCGCTCCCTTGTCATCTCCATCTTCCTATATGCTTGCGAAAACATGGACCCTCACAGCAGATCTCCAACGAAGAATACAAAGCATGGAGATGAGGTGCTACAGAAGACTTCTGGGCATTTCCTATACCCAGCACATCACCAACGACGAATTCCGACAGACCATCACACAAGCCATTGGACAACATGATGACCTGCTCACAGTGGTGAAAAAACGGAAACTCCAATGGTATGGCCACGTCACCAGATCATCAGGCCTTGCAAAGACCATCCTGCAAGGCACAGTGCAAGGAGGTAGAAGAAGAGGGAGAACGAAAAAGAGGTGGGAGGACAACATTCGAGAATGGACTGGTTTGACACTGAGCGAAACAATCAGGGTTGCTGAGGACATGGAAAGATGGAGTATGCTGGTTAAACGATCATCTTTGGTGCCCCTACGACCTCCGTGTTATGGGATAGGATAGGATAGGATAGATTTTTTTCTAGGCAACTACAGGCCGTCAACTGGCTTTTTAACCACTGCCTGCGTGGGCTGCAATGTTACTTAGCATTCAATACTTTCTGTTGTTTTGCCACTGCATATACCACTGAGCCAACTGCACGCCCAAAGTAATTTTATTATGAATGATCAGTGACAGAAGAAACTAAAACTGCCTAAACATTTCATTACCTGTTTAACAGAATAAATGTCACACATTCTTACCTTTCTTCTCTTTGAAATCTGGAATATGGTCCTGAAGTTTTAACTCTACAATAGCTAGAGCCTCCATTATGGCTGAGAAGAAACCTTTCTTTTTGTGCAGGCACTCCAGGAGATAACGAGCAGATTCTCTTTGACCAAGGTTTTGAGATTTTGTGTGTGTTATTTCCTGCAATCCGATTTTATCAGTGATCAATTCTGTTTGAAGAAATGAACATCCATGCTGCAGACACTACATTTTGTCATGACAAAAAGTTATGCAATACAATTCATTTGCTTTTATTTATCAAAGTCATTTCCCTAGGACCACATCTCAAACCATTGGCTGTTTTTCACCACTCTATTCAAAGTAGAGAATTCTGAACACAAATATTTAAGTTTTAACGCACTCTCTACTGGGCGATTTTGTTCTAGGCTTTTCTCTGTTTACTGGACATTTATACTATTAAGTAAGATATTAAATTCAAAAAAAGTTCTCCACAAAAGCACACAAAAATGTCAGGTAACATATTGGTACACTATACATAGTGAAAATTTTGACATGTTTCAAGTGGAAAATATCTGATTAGTTGGGGAGTGGGGGAGGGGGGTATAAATTATCCTTTTTTGGGGTCAAAATCAATGATGCCATTTGGGTTGGCAAAAGTCACATAAAGCCAGTGATTAAAAAACAAAAAAACCCTTTGTTGCATCATTCTACTGTTGAAGAACTCAAAATAGGATTAAGAAACAGTGGGCAATACAACAAATTTGAAAGCTGAACTTTAATTTCGTTAGAACATTGACAACATTGAAGCAAAAAAACAACTGAAAACTGCGATCGCAGTGATTCATGGGGAAGCCATGGTTAGGGGACCACTGCGATTGTAGTGTACAGCAGGGAAAGAGTTAAGACTGTCATGCATTATTTCCATATAATTTAACAGTGAACCATTATTTTCTTAATACATATTACATGTTAAGTAGTGGTGCCAAGGCTGAGACTGAAAAGGACCAAGGAAATAAAGTATTCAGAATATGGAAAAAAAATTCAGAATATGGAAAAGGGTATTTATTTAATGTTAAGCCAAATTTTGTAAAAGTAAAATATTCCAATTCTTCTATCCATAGTTATAGTAGAACAACATGCCTACACCTTTCCATGTAAAGAAAGGTTCACTTCACCATCACATTGCCGATTAATGTAAATTTTGTACTGCAATTTTCTTTTATGAAAATGTAATCACTCCTAAACATTGTGCAACTGCTCATAATTAAAAGAGACAAGGACAATATATATGTTTATAAAATTACACCATATGTGATACATGCCAGACCATATTACATTGCATACGTGAGCATGTATTGGGTACATAGAGGATAGTCAGTAAGTTAACGCTAACAATTTTTCTCTTACCATTTGGTCGTTTGTAAGTAACCTGCTGATACATTGTTGGTCCCTGAATTCAACTGCTGGAATTACAGCAACAAATACATTCAAAATTTCTTTGTACAACTTGACGTTATATTCCAGCTCTTCTTCAATACCTTTGAATTGTATACGTGGGTCTCCTCCACATCTGGAAAAAAAAAAGCAGACAAACAAAAATTAATAGGCCGGTTTCCTCTAAAATGAACTGAACTTGGTCCCATGGTCAAGTGTTATGCCACAGCACAAGAGCTGTAGACTACTGTATAAGCGGCCGTAGGATGCAGAGAGTTTCAAGTTATGTAGCGTTTTGCAATTGATGGCAAGCCGTTTCTAGTGGGGCATTTCTGAGTAAAAACAAGGAATATTTGAAGAAGAAATTGTTCATAAACATTGTTAGGGCATCTCCACACTTGATTCACTGCATAAAGATGAAACTCGCATGTAATGTGTTTACTTTATTTATCTCGATCCTACTGTCACAAGTGTGTGTGTAAAACACTACGGTAAACACAATACATCCACAACAGATTCAGTTTTATTTAATCTCTCTCTCTCTCTCTCTCTCTCTCTCTCTCTCTCTCTCTCTTTCTGTGTATATATATACATTGCTTAGCCGGAAGTCCTTCTTCGCCTCTACTGTAAAGTTTGTCCGGTATGGACGCTGATCTGGGCAGGTGCTGGGCGCTGCGGATCGGCCTGCTGTGCGCTCAAAACCCGCAAAATCGTTATAGCCGACATTTCTTTACCGAACGTTTAACCGTTTCTGAGATAAATAAATAAACAAAATATCGACAAACTGCAATAGCCTCATTCCGCTAGCGGTTTCGATTCAACCCGTGTCAAGAACGTGCTGTTCCGTAAAACCGCAAATTTTGATTTATTTCCACTAAAAACACTTTGCACTCATGTCACCAATCTTACAAAATTTTGTGTTTAACTAATTAAATTTGATTAATTAAAAATCGAATCGAGGTTTCAGCATGTTTTCCTATATAGACCAAATAATTGATTGTCTTTAAACGAAGCCTTGGTAGCTCACTTAGTAAGACATTCGCCTACTGTGCAGGCAACCCAAGTTCAAATCTCCTGCTGGCCATATTTTTTTTATGTTTTTTTTTTTTTTACACTACAATATGGATATTTTTCTTTTTAATTTAGGCTTTTTACTTTTAACTTATTTATTATTATTATTATTATTATTATTATTATTATTTATAAACTAATAATAATAATAATAATATTTATAAACTAATAATAATAATATTATTATTATAATTATAATATCTTATATCAAATTCTATTTTAAAACCTTGGTGTTTTTTATGATTTCTATTTGTATTATTCTATATTCAATATTATTATTATTATTATTATTATTATTACCAAGGATCGGGATGGGGTGGTACGTGTAGGTAAAAGGAAGCTACTCAGTACTGGTAGGTTTAAAGGGGCATGGGTAGGCATAACGGGGATACGGGTACATATAATGGGGTATGGTGATGGTCGATTCCTTTCATCCATACCTGCGAAACGATCAATGGGGAAGTATCAATGAGGGTACAGGTAGGTTACAAGAGGGGTACGGAAGGTATCAAGGGGGTATGGGGAGGTATCAAGGGGGTATGGTGATGCATCATGGGGGTGGGGGACAGGGAGATATCAGGGAGGGGGGGGTATGGTGAGGTATCAAGGGGGATACTGGGAGGTATCATCGTCCAAATGAAACTCGCAGACAACAGTTGTCTCTGTCTACATTTTAAACAGCAACCTGTGTACCCTGGCTTGCCAGGGTACAAAATCCACTAGTAAATATATATATATATATATATATATATATATATATATATATATATATATATATATATATATATATATATTCACACACAATAGGCTCTTTGTAAAAAAAAAATTGTATTTTATTGATGCCCAGACCAGTAATGTCAGTGGTATGTGAATGTAAAGCCCCCCCCCCCCCCCCTCCCCAAAACTGTGTGTTTATATTATAATCTGACCGACCCTAATTTTTTGGCCTGACCCTAAACTTTGTTTTGGGATCGCCTGAAAAAAAAATTGAAAAAATTAACCCCCCCCCCCCCCCCACCAAAAAAAATTGCACTCAAGGTAGAAAAGGTTTCACCCCCCCCCCCCCCCCCAAAAAAAAAAAAAAAAAAAAAAATGTGGTCTACCGACAGATTTTTTTTTTTTGGTGTGCCTAAACTAAAAAAAAGTGACACTTCCCAACACCTCACAACCAGATGTTTGAGCACTCAGCTGCATCACCTGGGTTTGGGTTAAGCCTGGTGTGACATCGTCACAGTTCCTAGTATCTTAGCTGGGCTGGAAGCGACTGGGAGCATTCTGATTGGTCGACGCTTTACAAAATTCGGCGCATGCGCACAGTGCTATCGTAATCTTAGTAAGGATTAGGGTTAGGGTTTGGGTTAGAGTTAGGGTTTGGGTTAGGTTTAGGGTTTGGGTTAGGGTTACAACGCCTAAGAACATCGTGAAAAAGCCAGCCCAACATAACCTGGCGCATGCGCAAAGGCGCCCGGATAAACTAGGAGACCCGGAACTTGGAGGATGTGACACTGGTGTGCATCAAAAAGAGTCCAATTTGGTTACTCTAAATTGTATGATTTACAATCCTCCTACGAGGAGAGACTGAAGTCACTGAGGTTACCCAGTTTAGAGTATAGGAGAGAGCGGGGTGATTTAATCTAAACTTTTAAAATTGTGCACAATTTGTATGATCCTTTAACCACCTGTTCTCTTTTAAATTGTAATGACGTTGGTTTAACACGAGGTCACACATTTAAACTTACTAAAACTTTTCATAAAACTCGCAAATTTAGTAAGTATTTTACTAATAGAGTGGTAACCCCTTGGAATAACCTGACTGCCGAGGCTGTGGATGCTGGATCACTTAATGTGTTCAAGAATAGTCTGGACAAGTTATTTAAGGATAGCATCTACTCCACCAAATTGGAGTCTAAAAATTTCTAAATTGGCAGGCACTGAGGCCAGGGGTTTGGGTCTAGGGACCCTCAGCAATATCTATTATGAGGGCAACAGGATTTTTAACCTGCATGCCGAAGTTCAGTTCAGTTCAGTGGGTAGATTACCATCCCCGGACACAGGTGCGTATAGGGGACTTGCATGCCGAACTATATATGCTACTAGTGGTTTTTGTACCCTGGCAAGCCAGGATACACATGATGCTGTTTAAAATGTAGACAGAGAGAACTTTTGTCTGCGAGTTTCATTTGGACGATGATACCTCCCCATATCCCCCTTGATACCTCTGATATCTCCCCGTCACCTCCCCCCATGATGCCTCATCATACCCCCTTGATACCTCCCCGAACCCACTTGATACCTCCCCATACCCCTTTGATACCTTCCATACCCCCTTGGTTCCTAACTGTACCCTCCTTGATACTTCCCCGTTGATCGTTTCTAGGGTATGGATGAAAGGAATCGACCATCACCATACCCCCTTATATATACCTGTATCCCCGTTATGCCTACCCATACCCCTTTAAACCTACCCGTAGCCCCCTTTTACCTACCTGTACCAACCCATCCCGATCCTTGGTACTGGTAGTAATAATAATAATAATAATAATAATAATAATATTGTTATATAGAATAATACAAATAGAAATATAAAAAAACCAAGGTTTTAAAATAAAATTTGATATTATAAGATATTATAATTGTTATAATAATAATAATAATAATAATAATTATTATTATTATTATTAGTTTATAAATAATAATAATAATAATAATAATAATAATAATAATAATAATAATAATAATAATAATAATAATAATAATAATAATATTGAATATAGAATAATACAAATAGAAATAATAAAAAAACACCAAGGTTTTAAAAGAAACTTTGATATAAGATATAATAATAATTATAATAATAATTTTTTATTATTAGTTTATAAATAATAATAATAATAATAATAATAATAATAATAATAATAATAATAATAATAATAATAAATTAAAGGTAAAAAACCTAAATTAAAAAGAAAAATATCCATACATATTGTAGTGTTTGAAAAAAAAAAAAAAAGGACCGCGTGAGATTTGAACTTGGGTCGCCCTGGACGGTAGGCGCATGTTTTACGCAGTAAGCTACCAAGGCTTCCTAGAAATACCATCAATTTTTTGGTCTACGAAAACATGCTGAAACCTCAATTTGATTTTTAATGGAAGCGCGCGGAATGAGGCTATTGCAGTTTGTGGACATTTTGTTTATTTATTTATCTCAGAAACGGTTAAACGTTCGGTAAGGAAATATCGGCTATAACGATTTCGCTGGTTTTGAGCACACAGCAGACCGATCCGTAGCGCCCAGCACCTGCCCAGATCAGCGTCCATAATGGACAAACTTTATAGTAGAGGCGAAGAAGGACTTCCGGCTAAGCAATTTATATATATAGATGCTATGCTATAACATATAGGCCTACATACATACAAAGATATAAATAGATGGTTCCCTGCTTTCAGACTCCTGCGTTTTCGGCTGTCCATCATGTTTTTATTCACTTTTGGCTTAATAAGGAAGTCAGCTGAATACTTGACAAGATCCAGAAATATTCCCCTCGATATAGTTATACATATTTCCACGGAAAGAAGGTATATATTGTCTAAAATGTGGGTGTTCATGTTCTTCTTTCCATTAATAGAATGTAAATAACACAACAAATATTAAATGCCAAATGACTTTGGAGCTGTTACAAGGAGTATATCTGGATATTGCCAGTACTGATAGTCTGCCAGACGCCAATCTAGACGACCTTTAAAGTTCAGAATGTCTGAATGTGACTATGTTCGGACTCGAATGTTCAGAACCGAAACTACGGGACAGTACAGTCCAAAATTCTCTTGACAACTTACGCCATTTCTTGAGGTTCTTTCTTGTTGTCAGCAGCAGATCAGAGAGAATAAAGTCATTGAAGTTGTCGACGAGTCTCTTTATCAAGCACTTCCACAACCAAACAAAACCATGAACATGACTTCACCTAGAGGCTAGAATGGGAAAGCCCGATCGCATGGTTCTTCCTGCTTGAGAGGGTACATGGTCGTTTCGCCGGAAATCACGTTCGCCGAATCCGGCGAATCGACCAATCAGATTTTCAGGCGAAACGTCCAACGTCCAACGTTAGGGTTAGGGCTAGCGGTCCGTCTACAAGTGATTGAATTACAATCGACCTATCGGTGAATCGACCATCGGCGAATCGACCAGGCCTTTCCGGCGAATCGACCATCCGGCGAAACGCCTATAAACCCTTGAGAGTGATATACCATTATTATTCGCCTAAAACGTCTTTTTCCCAGAAAGAGGCCTGTGGCTTATTCGTCTTGTCTTTTAGTAACAGAGTTGCAAATCTTTGGAACAATCTTCCTAATAATCTAAAACACCTTAATAGTACTAATTCATTCAAAAATCAAATAGATAAACTACCAAAATTTGAAGTATTATTTAGAAGCTTTGATGAATAATTTAGGTAAATTTATTACATGCTTAAAAACCTGACCTGTAGGCCTAATCAATATCAAATGATAGGGCCTAACTACGATGGGACGTATAAAGGCTTCACGGCCTATTCTAGTCCTACTACTACTACTACCAAAGACTATAAATAGGTATATAAGCTCTTTGCTACTACTGCAGTATTCGCCCACAATCAATCGTGTTGTTCACTTTGGCACTTTTGTAAATTTATATAAGTAAGTCCTAACTTGGAAGTACAAACTATATCCATGGTCCTAAGTCTTTGAAGTCTTAAGACTCTCTCTCTCCTCTCACACACGGCTTGAAGGTGA
Organism: Oncomelania hupensis; assembly: GCA_036898135.1. Classification (NCBI taxonomy): domain Eukaryota; kingdom Metazoa; phylum Mollusca; class Gastropoda; order Littorinimorpha; family Pomatiopsidae; genus Oncomelania; species Oncomelania hupensis. Next base: position 79,037,856 of record CM072514.1, on the reverse strand, counting down.
AACCATTCATTAAGCTCTTTGGTGAAACTTCAGAATTGTTACTAGTTAGTTAAATAGATTAACGTCCCCGGACACATAAGCGGGACGATATATAATTGTTACTCTCCAGTTAACATCCTATTATACCTCCTTAAAAGGACACTCCGAGACTGTGGTTTTGAGAACGAACGTTGTAAGAGCATTTTATACCATTTTATACAACTGTATTCATTCAGTAGTCAGCGAAAAGCACGCGTCGTCTGCTAGGATCATTTCCCTGACGGTTCATACAGTTCAGTTCAGTTCAAGGGACTATGTATAAGATCACCTCTAACTCTTAAATTTCAAACTCGGAAGGTATAGTTTCTGTAATCTTTTACCGCAAGGCAGATTTTTCAAGGATTTTACCAATTTTGTCGCTCTTCGCTGCACTTTTTTAATCACTGACAATTGTCTTTTCGATTTTCAAGAGCAGAGACCATACAGCATTTGCATATTCCACATGAGGTCGGGCAAGTGTTTTATACAGACATGCTAGTGTATCTTTATCAAGGCATGTGAAAGATCTCCGGATAATCCCCAGCATTTTATTTGCCATTGCAATTGCAGTATTAATATGTTTATCAAATTTTAACTCTTTATTAAAAGTGACCCCCAGATCCTTCTCTTCTGTGCAGCTGTCAACTGACGCTCTCTTTCCGTCAGTGGTCATATAATATTCATGGCAAGAATTTTTCCTACCAAAATGTAGTAGGGGAAGGTTCTTCTTCTTCTTCTTTCGTTGGGGGCTGCCACCCTCAGCTTATTGAGGACTCCGCAGCCAAATGCTGGGTATTGTCTTGTTACCGGCACTCACCCGTCTAGAACATGGGCGTCAGGATCTTTAAAGTCCGTTATGATGGAGTGCATGCGACACAGACTAGACCTCGGTTTATACTCTCATCTGAAGGAATAAGTACCTTGCATTTGGAAGTATTAAAATGAAGTTACCGCTTATTAGACCATTTACCAAGATTATTTATATCGGACTGTAGTTTAAAACTCTCACTGGACAAGTTATATAGTTTTGTGTCATCAGCAAAAATGTTACAACTGCTGGACACCTCATCTGGCAAATCATTTATTAAAATTGTAAATAAAACAGGACCCAAAATGCTACCCTGAGGAATACCACTCAACATAGGAGCTCTGAAGAGAAACTGTCACCAACTCTCACCCGCTGGTTTCTCTCTGACAAAAAGTTCCCAATCCATGGGCACACCTTTCCAGTTATATCATACGATTCGATTTTTGTTAAAAGTCTAGCATGTGGGACAGAATCAAATGCCTTTTTCAAATCCAGCACATCAATCCCCTCACCATCATCCAACATTCCCGTAAAATCTTCCATGACTTCTAATAGCTGAGTCACACATGACCTAGCTACCATTCCAAAAACTATGCTCATGACAATCTGTATACAGTGAGCATAGATTCATATGGTCCACCACAGCATCTCGCACAAGAGACTCCAGGATCTTGCAAATGATGCATGTGAGACTCACTGGCCTATAGTTGCCCGCTTCTACCCGACTGCCCTTTTTAAAAAGAGCAGTGACATTGGCTTTTTTCCAGTCTGCTGGAACAGTGCCCTCATCTAAGGATGTATTATAAAGTAGACATAAAGGTACTGACAACTCGTCACTCGCCTCTTTTAACACTGGGCAGGATACCATTAGGGCCAAATGCTTTACATGGGTCTAGTTTAGCTAGTTTTTCCTGCACAGCTTTAGGTGTTATAAGAATTTAATTTAGACTTACACCATCTGATCTGGATCCAGGATCTAAATTAGGTATGTTTTTTAAATCTTCTTTTGTAAAAACACTGGAAAAGAGGTCATTTAAAATATTTGCCTTTTCCTCCTCGCTGACTGCCATATCTCCATCCTCTTTCCTCAAGGAGCTGATGCCAGAAGACACTTTCATCTTGGACTGAATGTATTTCCCAAAAACCTTTGGGTTTTCTTTACATGTACGAGCAATTTTATATTCATGATTTATTTTTGCTTTTTTTACACCTCTTGTGCACTCATTTCTTGCTTTTATATACCGTTGATAATCGACACCATCTTGAGTTTCTAAATATTTTTTGTATATAGAGTATGCTTTTTCTTTATCTTTCTTAAACATGATTTCTTAAACCATGCAGGCACTAAAGTAGATTTTGACTGTCCTGTTGACCTTGGTACATGTTTTTCCATTGCTAATAAAATGTTGTTTTTTGTTTTTTATATATAACCAACTTTCTTCCACATTTTGTTCTTTTATTTATTCCAATCCACTGCTCTTAAAGTTTGCCTTAAATCATTATAGTTTCCTTTCTTATAATTAAAATGTTCATTATTTTTCCCTTTCTGTACTATTTCAAAAACATTTAAATCAAATACAAGCACATCATGGTCACTTTTTCCCAGTGGACACAAGCATAGCTTCATACGGCCAGTTTCGGGACTTTGGGAAACAAATATCGGGTCACATGCACTTTGAAAGCTCAGGATTCTGATACACTATATAGAATCCTTCAGTAAAATAGCACTGGAAAGCCCAGTTAATAATACTTTTAAAACAAAATAGATAAATGTACGATCCGAAGTGTGTTCTGGTTTACTTTAACCACACCAGGAATTGGTACTTGAGAGAGAGAGAGAGAGAGAGAGAGAGAGAGAGAGAGAGAGAGAGAGAGAGAGAGAGAGAGAGAGAGAGAGAGAGAGAGAGAGAGAGAGAGAGAGAAAGAGAGAGAGAGAGAGAGAGAGAGAGTGAGAGAGAGAGAGAGAGAGAGAGAGAGAGAGAGAGAGAGAGAGAGAGAGAGAGAGAAAACGTCTTCATTAAAATGCGCACACACACACACACACACAGAGACAGGCATTTTAAAACAAACTTTGATACTGTCAGCAGAATTTGTGTAAATGATTTTAACAAAAATATTATATCAATAATTTCCCCTCCCACTATACTCACTTCCCCCACTCTCTCTCCCCTCCCCCTCCGAAAATATCTTGCCCCCCATCCCCAAACATTTTCCGACGTGGCTGTTGTATGCTTACCAACCGGAGACTCAATATTTAATTGCAAGTTGAGCAGCCTCGCATGAAAGTGAACTGTTCTCTGTGGGCTATGACTGTAACCTGCATCATTGATCTTCACGTAGAGTTTGTTTAAAAAAAAGGCAACTGAAAGATATGTACACTCCACTCTTCAGTTGGCCTGAAAGTCCAAAATATATCCATTTTCGTGAAATCGGTTGCCTATTTAACAATTTTGTTAACTTTAAAAAAGCATTTTCACTATTTCGGCAATTACCTGCTGAACTTGTGTTCTCGGCAAGCGATTGCCAATTTCACGAAATCGGCAACTCGGCTGCCGATTTCACGAATTCAGCAATGTCACGATTTCGTTACGACGTATACATGCAAACATTGGAACACAGGATTTACCCACACTACCGGCCACTCATGATTCGGCAGATACAGTGTGTCACGCTACGCAGTTTGCAGTCGCGCGCCTATGTATATAGTTTAATCATCAGCCTGTACATAGAGGTTAGAAGTTACGGTAGTCAAGGGGAGAGAATCAGAATAAATTAATTAAATTTATAATTAATAAAAGTAGCGAATGATTTGCGCCCGTGCGGAACGCACTATGTTAGAAAACAGCATAGTTGGCTATTTTGTTATTGAGAAGATTAATTGCTGCCATGCGATATTCTATGTGTGAAATGCGTGCTCTAATCGCGAACGGTGTAGGGAATGAATTATAGTTAAAACGAGCATATTCTAGAAGATTCCTAGCTAATCGTATAAAACCCCATGCACTGTATATTTTGATAGGAGCTGAAACGTTTTGATATCGCTTTTGTAGCCAGAATCAACAGATCCGAGTTGGGTCAAGGTGCCAGTTAGTGACTTTGTCTGTGGGTCGTACTGATCAGACCGTCAACGAAAAAGAGCCTATTATCGGAAGAGGAGGACTGTTTTGGGAACACTTTGGAAGTGTTTGATTAACTGGAACTGTTCTAAGCTGTTTAGAATACCTACTGTGTATTCTCGGTGAAATCTGAGTTATCTACGTATAACGTCGGGTGACCTGTGACTCCGTCTAGGACTTCTTGTGCCTGTATATCACCTTGCCTAACCTTCTGTGCCTGTGTGTTTGTCCCATCGTTTGTGTGTCTTTGTCAACAGGCCGGGGATCCCACTGGTAGCCATATACCGAAACCAAAACCAAAACCTTAGAGCGGATCATTGATGATGTGCTGAAACCTTGCTGGTGTGAAGCTGGTGCGCCTCGGCCTATTACGCCGTGTTCTGTGTGTCAACCTCGGTTGCGAAGGTTGTGGTATTCGCCCAAGGAACCTTATTTCGTTTATAAAGCACACACACGCACACTCCACCATACACAACAAATAACTATAACCATTGATAGACAATTGTGAGGAATAATAATTGTTTTACATGTGATAAATTATAAATTACAGCACATTGAAATATATTTAATCTGAATTGATTGATAAACGTTGTTGAGTAATATTACCTACTAGATTAAGTAACCCTGTGATTGTATAGTTTTGTCTGGGGGAATTATTTCGCCAGATATTAATTAATTAATAATTTAGATTAATTTCTTACAAATTCTATTTTGCATAAAGGATAAATTTTCTTATTCATTTTATATAATATAAGAGACTTCTTGTATCTGTTTAAAATTTAAGTGGAACAAAGTTTGAATATTTGTAAAGATTTAAAGCAGTTGCTTACTGTGTATTTACTTCGTTGTCAGTAAGCTGTTTCAGCCATAATTATTATAAATTCTTTTGTACATTTTGTAGTTAGACATTTTTCATTTTTTGATTTAATTATCATTATTATTTTGAGCGAATTGTTTATGTATTAGTTTGGGGTTATATTAGTGGGATTGAGGGTTGGTAGGTTGGGAAGTGGGATAAAGGGAGTTAATTTTGAGTATGAATGTGTGAGTGAAATTAAGAAATTGTCTTGTTACTTCTGGTTTTGTCTTTTAGAGTTTATTTAGGTGTTGGGTTTTTTTCTCGTGTGAAAGAGCACACATGTCGAACCTCTGTTGAGGCAGTTGGGACGTGACACAGTATCTAACTCAAGCTGGCCCGAAGCGCCCACTTTCAGCCTTTGGGCAACCAGGATGAGGGAGAAGGGTCCTAGTGCTTGCTCATGCTGGGCAAATCTGTGTAGCCAGCACACACCTGTCTGGGACAGGAGCGTCACAATCTTTAAAGTCCGTAGGATGAAATACGTTCCTGCACAGACTAGACCTCAGTTTATACTCTCTTCTCAAAGAGTAGGGGCACAGTTTCTCAGGGTCGTATTGCTGTTTTTCTTTCCAAACACATGTTGGCTGTATCTAAACACTGGCTAAGCCAATTTTGACAATGCTTGGCTTGCAGGCCTAGAGTTCCTTGTTTTGTTGTTGCTCCATTAAGCTAAAGCCAAGCCATAACACTGTCCAGAAAATGAACACTTGAATATGCATCAACTATGTGTGTGACTGTTGTAATTAAACAAAACTGGTAATATTTAAAATTTAACAATAATGAGACAGAAATGGTTACATAAACTAAAGGAATGCTAATCTGGACAAAATGTGTGCGAGTGCACTAGTATTGGAGGGAGAGATATAGGTTAGAAAGAGAAGTATACACAAAGAAGCACACAGACACACACGCATAATTATGTGTAAGTAAACCAACCTTTATTAACCACAATGGAGAATTCACACAGCACACTGCATCCCAACATAGAAGAACATGCTTGAAATCGAATAACAATAAGACATAAGGTCACAAAATAACCACAACTAAAACGACATTTTCCCAACAATTATACTTCACATCTACACAAGCACTTCCAGCTCCCTCGCTACACAAACATACACACGCATAACAAATGTGCAGAAAATTTCATTTGACCGACAGAGCCACTATCTCATGCACACTCAAAACAACTTTTCCATTCATTATAATAGTACAACTTCTTCCTCTAGATAGGGTACTGTGGATACTTCATCGGAAATTGATGAATTGTTCTTACATATATATTTACCAGCCGAAACAGTATACACTGACTTCTGTCATCTTTGATAGGTTTACTTACACTACTAGACCATTTTCCACTATTGGGCTGCGTCAGAATGCCACACAGCAACTACAGCAGTCAGCCTGAAATTGACGGTGACCTCACTCTACAGCTGGCTGTGGACAGCTAGTGTCAACGTTGCCTGTTTAGTGCTCTCCTAAAAACGCGGCTAGCGTGAGATGTCCCTGCGCCTTACAAATGGACCTCATCATCCTTAATCGTCAAAGTGGCATAATCAGCCACTCTGAAGAAAACATTCATCTAAAAACACCTTCATCGATTCATTGTCTTTAAAATCGCACTTTTCTCTTACCATTGACGCTGGGAACTGGAAACTCTCAAGACAGGTTTTTACCTTTAGCCTACTCATGCACACTCAAAACGACTTAAAAAATTATTTTAGCCCACACTAATTTTGCCTACACTCGGGCACAACAGGCCATACTTCTCTCTCTCTCTCTCTCTCTCTCTCTCTCTCTCTCTCTCTCTCATTCATGTCCACAACATTGTGCTCATGTTCCACCACCATCTTCCTTTTCACCGTCCTTCCCTGATGCAGACAGGCAAACAATTTTCAGCTTTCTGTCATGACGTTTGGAGGTTGGAAGTTGGAGCTCAGCTGTCAAGGAGGGGGATTTCTTTGCCTCGTTTTCGTTTTGAACGTCATCACCGCTATCGTCACTTTCATCACTGGTTGAATCTTCATCGGAACCAGAACTGAAATCCGGCACCAAGGCCAAACTCTGTGAACAGATACATACACACAGACACAGTATGAACAAAATCTGGGTAGATGAAAACTTTGTAACTTGCGTAAGTGCAATGCCGTGCTGACATAAAGTCAATGACGACTCCTTACACCACCAAACCATCAAGGGTAAAGATCATATGGTTCACAAGCTACTTTGATTAGTGTGTGCCTTACATACTCTATTTGGAAATAAATGCCGAATAACAACACAACCAACGACAATAAAACAAAACAACCATGAGGCAAACACACACACACAGACACAGAATACTGAGATTACCTCTTTTTCAGGTTTCATTTAGTCTACGAAACTGGGCTTTTAATGGTCTGGAGTTAAAATAAATGAAAAAAGAGGAAATTGGCCCGGGTCCAGGGGCCACCTAGGCGTTAGCAGAGGGTACAAGGGAATGCCCCTCCCCCTCCACATCCCCCCTTTTCTTCCCTCCTTGCCGAATACGAATTGTTGCATTTTAATTGTCCATTTTTGATGACCCAAAAAATAGAACATAGCGAAGGAAAGACTTGCTTGCTTATACACAGCTTAACTCTTGAAGTAGCCTGCATAGTTTACAGTTTTTATTCGCCAACAAAGTCCAACTACAAATGTAAGTTTAAACACACATTGGTGCCCAGCTGACAGTCCCTACTCACAAATAAAGTCCAAATTTTATTTTTTTTTTAAATTGTCATGCAAACATTCTGATGCACAACCCAAATCTTGAAACAGTATTTTCACTGGCAATGGTTTAGTTGGTATGTTTGAAGAATAGGGAGAGATTGGTTTGTTTGTAATTGCAGTTTCTCTAAACAGGTTTTTGAGGTGCTTTGCCAACACTGACTGAATGCAGGGTGCAGCACACTGGCTGACGAAAGGAAAACAGCAGTAAAATATTTAATACCATTTCCACCAAAGGTCCATCGTAGTCATCACTGATATTCTCTATGTTGACTTCATCTTCTGGTTTGGAGAAGAGTTCCTGGTTGGCTGCAGCTAACTGTGGCAAGAACGCCTGTACCCGGCTCAGCACTGTACATGAACAGTTAATATCACATTTGCACCCTGACAAGATGTCAACAGTTTTCACTGGCAAAACTAATAACTATGGCGGCGGTGTTGGTGGTGATGTTGACCTATCTTACTGTGACTGTGGTGATTGTTTTAATGGTTCAGTATCTATTGTGTGGGTGATAGCCATATTCATGAGATATGTATAATTATATTCTTAAAAATGTGCTGAACGCTGTGCATATAGTACATTTTTTATTTTATAATTTATTGTAGGGATTGATACGTCTCGTGCGGTTTGATTGTGTGTTTGGCCGCTTCACTAAGCCACAATAAAAAAGGTAAAGGTAAAGGTAGTCCCATAGCCTGTGGCCGTAGGGGAGCGTGATGTTGGAGATCACACTTATCTTGGGCCAGCATAATGAGGGTGATGCCCATCTCTCTCCCTCACTGCTTTACCTTCTCCACCCTTAAGAGAGTAGGTACTCAGTCACAGTTGAGTCAACTGGGGGGCGGTGTTATTTGTCGCTTCACGTTTTGCGGTCACCCATCCGTTAACCGCACTGGACGATGCTTAACTTGCGACACAGTAGCGAGTGCTCCAACCACTGCGCTATCCGACACCCCATTTTAAAAAAAATTGGAATAAAGTTTGTATGCAATGGTATTAAGTTGAACATATAATATTATGTCTAGAATAACGCAATCATCTAGGTTGGTATGCAGGCTTAATTCACTAGGAATTATATAATAGTATTAATACAGTAACAAGTTTGAAGGTTGACACATCATTAGGCATAAAACACTACAACATATAAGAGAGAGAGAGAGAGAGAGAGAGAGAGAGAGAGAGAGAGAGAGAGAGAGAGAGAGAGAGAGAGAGAGAGAGAGAGAGAGAGAGAGAGAGAGAGAGAGAGAGAGAGATTCTGTGAATGCTTAACCCTAAACTTTAACACGATAACATTTTATTGGCCCCCCACCCCACCCCACCCCCTTTCATGGTATATGTAGTACTCTTTCTCTTCATAGGCTGCAACTGTATTTCGCTGTGCACCGTTAGCTATTCAAGACACTCTTAATAGTGAACTCTCAAAAATACTATACAAGTGAACAAAAATTCTGTAATTTTTCGTACTGAATTTGAGCCTTTCAGAAAGAATTAACACTGCATTTTTATTCTTTCTGTTTTGCATGGCAGAAAATGGCTTTTCCAGTAGAATCCCTTGGATGAATAAAATTATCTTATGTCCTAAAAGTTACAATTAACAAACACATAGAAAGAGAGAGAGATACACTTACCCGAGCTAGGTGGCGGAAGAAGTATTTTCTTTGGTCTTTCGTCATTTGCTTTCTTGAATCTCAGTTTATCTTCAAGGGTTCCTGAGAGAAATCAATGAAGCATGTATTATCTCTCTCTCTCTCTCTCTCTCTCTCTCTCTCTCTCTCTCTCTCTCTCTCTCTCCCTCTCTTATATATATATATATATATATATATATATATATATATATATATATATATATATATATATATATACATAGATAGATAGATAGATAGATAGATAGATAGATAGATAGATAGATAGATAGATAGATAGATACTAAGATAGATATAATATTGCACAAGGTAAAACGGATTGCAATTGTTGGAACCTTCAACTTCAAGTAAAATTATAAAATCGCTGAGATGGTAAAAATGTCTAATAGAATAAAATAAAAGACCACTGAAGAGTCGAAGACTCGAAGCACTGCTTCTTTTATATTCTATTGGAGATTTTTATTAATATATTTATATTTATTTATTTATTGTTCCCTGTGGGTTCGGACACTGAATAGAAATAGACCCAACTTTTGCCGGCATGTCGTAAGAGGCGACCAACACTCACTGCAACAGGGGTTGATGCCAGCACGGCATCACTGGGCGAAAGTCTTCTACACAGAAGTCACCGACCAGGACGGAGGAACCTCACGTTACTACAGGTTCCAACGACCACGTGCTCAGGGCCAAGGCGAGCCACACTGTAGGCGAGCCACACTGTATTCGTGGATATCGGCTGTAGCCAACAGCCTGGAGAGGATTGGGCCCTGCCAGGTCTTTCTTGCCCAAGTCACACTGCTTGATGAAAACAACCATTCACTCCATACCGGATTGGTCGTCACCGGGGTCACCAAGGACCGCGCCTTCCGTTGGCCACCAGAATGGAGGTGATAAGTGTGCTACTAATGGACAACTTAGCAAGATCCCCACGAGAAACAAAATCGTCATAAGAACCTGGAATGTCAGGACCCTAACTGCAGAGGGAAAATTAGTAGAACTGGCCCACTATCGATGGAACATTTTATGTATCAGCAAACTGCGCTGGAAAGGCCTAGGTGAAACAACACCCGACAAAGGCCACAAGCTTTATTAAAGTGGGAGAGATGACATGCACGAACACAGCGTTGGATTCTTGGTCCACTAGAACATTCTAGCCACTGTCATGGGTTGTCGCCCTGTCTCCAGTAGACTCCTTAACATCCATCTGAGGGCAGCCCCTTTCAACTTCACCATCATCCAGGCCTATGCCCCAACATCAGACAATGACGGCAGCGAAGTGGAGGACTTCTATGAAAATCTACAGGCTGTCCTTGACCAAGTGCCGAAGAAGGACATAGTCATAGTGCAAGGCGACTGGAATACCAAGGTTGGCCAAGATACGCACCACAACTGACTCAAAGCTCAGCTTCAAAGACCACGTGTCAACAACTCAAAAGAAGTGTCAGCAGAGGCTTCACGTCCTGCGAAGACTGAGATCCTTTGACCTTGACCCCAAGCTGCTTCTCAATTTGTATAGGAGCATGATAGAGCCCCTTCTGCTGTACTGCAGCCCTGTGTTCTTCCAGACGCTGTCGGTCACAGAGAAGAACAAGCTGCTAAAAGTAGCGCAAACTGCCTCAAAGATCATAGGCCTCCCCGTCCCCCCTCTGCCCGATCTTTGCGAGAAAGCCCTCCTTCGCAGAGCGCGTGGGGTCTTGGCCGACACTTCGCACCCTCTGAACAGTGAGTTTGAGATCTTGCCATCGCAGTGCAGGTACAGAGTACCCAAATGCAACAAAGTTAAACTCAGGAACAGCTTTGTTCCTAACGCAGTCAAATGCTTTAATGCGTTAGTCGGGCGGCGCATAGTACAGCGCTAGGACAGAACCACCCCAGATGGACTATTGTCTGTATGTGTTAAAACCCACCCCCTTCCTCGCACTGTTTTGCTACCACCGACCCATTTCCACCACTTACCCCTTCCGAGAGTGCTCATTCGCGTAACCTCTTCCACCTGCTATGAACGTATTTGTTGTAACGGATCCTTTCCTACATGTAATGTAACCTATGTAATATTGTGTGTGTGTGTGTGTGTGTGTGTGTGTGATTACATGCATATGCACGCAAGGGTACAAATGTTGTGTATCTGGTATGTTTGTTTGAGCTGAATATTATACTGTAATAACGAAATTGAGTGTGTGTGTGTGTGTGTGTGTGTGTGTGTGTGTTTGTGTGTGTGTGTGTGTGTGTGTGTGTGTGGGTGTGTGATTTGTGGTGTTTTTATTTTTATTTTTTTTCCCACAATGTTATGTAACTATTACATTTTTTGTCACTGCGTTTATTGCCATTATAAAATCTTGTCTTGTCTTGCAAAGCGACAACCCACATTTTTCTTTCTGAGAAATAAAGAATGCATTGACTTGACTTGACTTGACATTGAGACAAATGACAGAAGTCTGAGATTCTTGGAGTTTGTCAGATCTACAAAAATCTGATACTTGAAGGCATACACGCTTGGTCTCCAAAAAAAATACAGATGATGGACATGGCACAGTCCCGGCGAGGAGCATCACAACCAGATCGACTACATCATCGTCAAGAAACGCTTCAGATCAAGCATCAACATTGGCAGGTCACACACCTTTCCAGGAGCAGACATCGGAAGTGATCACGATTGCATGATGATGTCTTTCCGCCTCCACTTGAAGAGAGTAAACACAGCAAAGTGCACTAGACTGAAATTCGATTTGGACAAACTGCAAGGAGGTAGCAGAAATATTTCAGGCCACAATTTGAGGGAAATTTGCACCACTGCTCATTTTGGAAGCTGGTAAAGTAGTTGTCAACACCATGGCCACCACCTTCAACTCAGCTGTGACAGATGCTACCACTGAGATCTTTGGCAAGCATCAGCTAAAAGAAGAAGCCGTGGATCACACCTGAACTTTTGGACCTGTGTGATAAACGAAGAGAGAGGAAAAAGAAAGAGAACACCTCACAGGGAGCTGATGCCTACCAAAAAATCAACAATGACATCTGAAAAGGCATGCGCACAGCAAAGGAGAACTGGGCAGAAGATCAAAGCCAGGAAATAGAGAACAGTCTGAACAAGAACAACAGCAAGAAGGCCTACCAGACTGTGAAGCGGCTGACAAGTGTTAAACAGCCCAAGGTCTCAAAATCCAAAGCAAGTCTGGCATAATTATGCTTACAGAAGAACAAGAACTCTTATATAGATGGACAGAGTACTGCTCTGGCCTTTACAATCACAAAACAAATGGAGCACCCATCAGTTCTAGCATGTCCCGAGAACAGAGAAGAAGAAAAAATCCTCCCAATTCTCCGAGAGGAAGTTGAGGTAGCAGTGCAATCGCTGAAGAAAGGGAAGTCAGCGAGAGGGGACAACATACCCGCAAAACTGCTTCAAGCAGGGAGGAAGCGATGATTGATGCTCTCCCAATTATCTGTAACAAGATCTGGCTGAGTGGGGGGTGGCCTACCCCATGGACCCAGTTGCTTGTCATCACTCTTCAAAAAAAAAGGTAACCTTCAGGAGTGTCAAAACTACTGCACCATCAGTCTCAACAGCCATCGCAGCAAAGTTCTGAAAAAAATACTCAACAGGTTGAAACCCCAAGCTGAACAAATCATAGCTGAAGAGCAAGCAGGATTTAGGGCAGGGCGAAGTACCACTGAACAGATTTTCAACCTCAGAATAATCTGAGAGAAATACCTACAGCACCAACAACTACATATATAATATATATATTTTTCAATCACTTTTTATATAGCGCTTTACCAACTCAAGAGCCGCTCAAAGCGCTGGCCGATACAGGATCTAACTCAAACCGCCAGAGACGCCCACCCGCAGCCTTTGGTCGCATGGACAACTGAGCACTATCCTGGGCAGCCAGGGATGGGGGAGAAGGACCAAGTGCATGCTGGCTGTGTTCTTGTTTCCCGGCACTCACCTGTCTAGGACATGAGCTTCAGGATCTTTATGATGGAATGTATGCGACACACAGACTAGACCTCAGTTTATACTCTCATCCGAAGGAGTAGGAAACGGGAGTAAAGTATCTTTCCCAGGGACACAACACAATGATCCGGCCAGGGCTCGAACCCTGGACCTTCAGATCCGCAAGCCAAAGAACTACCATAAGACCACCATGCCTCCTAACCTATCCTATATCATGTTTTCATAGACTTCAAAAAAGCGTTTGACTGAGTCTGGCATGCAGCTCTGTGGGCAACCATGAGAGTGTACAACATCAGCCCTAAAATTATTGAAGTCATCAAAAGCCTGTATGATAAGGCTACCAGTGCAGTCCTCCATGATAACAGCTCCATCGGAAACTGGTTCAGAACAACAATCGGTGTGCATCAAGGATGCCTACTCTCTCCAACACTCTTCAAAATTTTCCTAGAGGCGAGCGCATCATGTCAGATGCCTTTGCAGATCATGAAGGCACAGTCAGCATAGGGGGTAGAGCAATCTCCAACCTTCGTTTTGCGGATGACATCGATGGATTGGCTGGAGAGGAACAATAACTTGAACAGCTGGTAGTAGTACAGAGGTTTGACACTACATCCAGTGCCTATGGAATAGAAATAAGTGCAGAGAAGACCAAAATGATGACCAACAACACCAATGGCATCAACACAGACATCATAGTCCAAGGTCAATCCCTCAACACAGTGCATAGCTTAAAATATTTAGGAGCCATTGTATGAGACAATGGGTCCAGACAGGAAGTCCTCTCCAGGATCGCACAAACAACTCTTGCCTTGGCAAGGTTGAAGCCCATTTGGAAAGACAAGACCATCAGTCTACATTCCGCTCTCTTGTCATCTCCATCTTTCTATATGCTTGCGAAACATGGACCCTCACAGCAGATTTATGTACAACAAATAATACAAAGCATGGAAATGAGGTGCTACAGAAGACTTCTGGGCATTTCCTATATCCAACACATCACCAACGACGAAGTCCGACAAACCATCACACAAGCCATTGGACAACACAATGACCTGCTCACAGTGGTGAAGAAACGGAAACTCCGATGGTACCAGATCATCAGGCCTTGCAAAGACCATCCTGCAAGACACAATGCAAGTAGGCAGAAGAAGAGGGAGACCGAAAAAGAGGTGGGAGGACAACATTCAAGAATGGACTGGCTTTACACTGAGCAAAGCCATGAGGGTTGCTGTGGACAGAGAAAGATGGAGTACGCTGGTTAAACGATCATCTTTGGTGCCCTAAGGACTTCCGAGTTACAGAATAGGATAGGATATAGCATAGCTTAGTTCGGCATGCAGGCTAAAAAGCCTTTGGCCCTCATAATCGATCTTGATGAGGGTCCCAAGACCCAACCCCCTTGCCTCAGTGCCTACCAATTTAGAATTTTTTAACTGATTAAGAGATCCAGCATCCACAGCATCAGCAGTCAGGTTATTCCAAGGGGTTACCACTCTATTAGTAAAATACTTACTAAATTTGCGAGTATTATGAAAAGTTTTAGTAAGTTGAAATGTGTGACCTCGTGTTAAACCAACGTCATTAAAATTTAAAAGTGAACAAGTGGTTAAAGGATCATACAAATTGTCCACAATTTTAAAAATGTCGATTAAATTACCCCGCTCTCTCCTATACTCTAAACTGGGTAACCTCAGTGACTTCAGTCTCTTCTCATATGAGTCGTGACATTCCACATATCTTCCTGGTGAATCTGCGCTGGACACCCTCGATCAAGTCAACATGCCTCCTCAAATATAGGCACCAAATGGGGTTAGCGTACTCCAAGACTTAAGTCAAGAGCCTTAAAGAGAGGGACCATTATATACTTGGATTTATTACTTATAGTTCTTACAAGCAGGGCTGATATTTTGTTGGCTTTCTTAACAGTACTCTCAATGTGATTCTCAAATCTGAGCTCTGTATCCACTATCACTCCAAGATCTCTCTCGGCACCAGTCGTCTAAATCTTACACCTTTCTTTACCATCATTCATAAAATTCTTGTGCTGGGGATTATTTTTGCCCAGATGCAACACCTTACATTTTTCACTGTTATTGTTAAATTTATCATTTTATGTAGCCATGTTTCCGTCCATTCAACCAACTTGTCAATGCATTGCTGCATTCTCTCCTTGGACTCCTCACTTTCATCAACTTCTAGATGCCTTTGTATGGTAGGATAGGCCCATCCATCATAGGGTATAATATTTATATTGTATTTCACTATTTGTGCGAATATAAATATATCATGAATGACTTATTCTATTCAAATTATTGTTCTCTGAGAAAATTACATTTCACCCTCATTTACTTTTACGCGCATCATTCCAATCAATCACATGCCCACTTGACTTGGGGGACACGTGAAAGATTTCTGACTCAAACTCAACTCTCAACTATCAACAGTGTAACCATTGCCTACATCTGGGCAAACTGACTGTTAAAACCGCTAGGTACAGCAGCAAGAAGACCAGCTGAAGTGTAAATAGGACTGTTAAATTTTTTTTTTCTTAGATGCGCACACCCTAAACGTCACGTTGATAGTCGTCATCGGCTTCTGTGGCGCACCCGCCAATCAACATCCACAGGCGGGCTATCCAGATCCAGAGACTGACACTGTGACAGTGAATGACTCAATGAATGATAAGTGATATGCCATATCATGAACAAGCATTCCTCAAGAAGTTGAAGGAAAATACATAAATGAAGAAAAAAAAAACGTCAATTCCATAGGCCTATATTGTAGTTGCCACCAAAGATTGTAATTTCAACATGTGATTTAGTTCTTTCACCTCCAAATTGCTCGCTATAAAGCAGTTGTTTTGAACTCTCCGCTGAATTCCTCGTTTTATCACTGGACGCAGCCATGTTGAAATAATCTCGCTATCTCAAAATGTAGTTTACAAGTCAAGATGTTTGTCAGTAAGCAATATGAAAGTGATTTTTAAATTACAAAAAGCATTACAGTTATTTGTTTGACCCTACTGGTTATCTCTTATTTTGATTTCCTCGTGTGACAATAGTTTGACATGGTTGGAGACTATCCAAGATGGAAGTTGTTTGATGTGTTGGCACTAGTTGAAACTAAACGCAGAAAGAGTTTTCCATATAGAAGTTGCAGGTATGAATTCTAATACATTTTAAACTCAGGAAACACTTGTTCCTTGTGAACTGATCATTTACTATTTGAAAGTTTGACAGTTTCTTAACACTTATGGCTAGAATTTAGTCAACTCGGCTGTGAGTGTGAATCTGACATATGCCCAGTGTGTGTATACTGTGTTTTTCTGTGTGGTGTGTATCATATCATATCATATCATATCATATCATATCATATATATGGCTTTATAGGCTATGAGCCTTTTTCGCCTGCTCTAGGTCGCTTGCGGGGGTGTACAGGGCAGGCTTTAAATCTCTTCTTTGTCACTTAAAAAAATTGTTTTAAATTATACTCTCTCTCTCTCTCTCTCTCTCTCTCTCTCTCTCTCTCTCTCTCTCTCTCTCTCTCTCTCTCTCTCTCTCTCTCTCCTCCCCTTTTCCCCACCCCTCCCAATGTTCTTCACTCCAGAGAATGTTTTGCTATGACCATGGGTGTTTCACTGTTTGTGATTCGTTGGCCGACTCCGTTTTACTATAGTAATAGTAGTAGTACTACTAGTAGTAGTGTAGGGACTGGGTCTCTAGGGACTAGATCATGGTGATCATTAAGCCTCACGGCTTATTTAATGTCCCATCTTTAGCACATGTATATATTTCAGGTCTGATTTAAGCCGGCTCAAGACGCTCAACTATCAAAATCGTATTTTATAGATTTTAAAATTTCTTGTTCATCAATAAGATTTTTGAAACTGTTTAAAGTTTTTGCCTGTTTAATATTTTGTGGAAGTTTGTTCCATAGAGGTGCAACTCTATTACTAAAAGTATGTTTTCGAAAATTAGTACGGCTATGCTTAATAAATAATTTGTTAACAGAGTTTCTTGTTATATCAAATTTGTTTAATTCAAAAAATTTGTTAGTATCTAATTCATCAATGTTATTTAAAATTGTATAAGCTTGTATTAGGTCTCCTCTCACTCTTCTGGCTTTTAGGCTTGGCAGACATAATGATTCCAGTCTGTCTCTGTAAGAAATATCTTTCAGTCCTGGAACCATTTTAGTTGCTCGTCTTTGTACACGCTCAATAGCAGCGGACTGTCTAGAGCTTTAATAAAGGGTACCAAATAATATTGCCATATTCTAGAAGAGGTCTAACCAAGGACTTGTAAAGTTGTACAAATGATGATCTATCTAGATACAAGAAACATCGCCGTATAATGTGACAGTCAAAAGTTAACATGGAGTCAAAAACTCAAATGTTATTCCTAAATCTTTTTTGCTATCACATTTAGTCACTAATACCTGTACCTTGTTCACAGTCATGTAATAATCATTTTGGGAGTTGTTTTTGCCTATGTGAAGGACCTTACATTTGGTAGTATTAAAATATAGTTGCCAGGTTTCTGTCCATTTCTGTAGTTCATTTATATCATTTTGTATAATTTGACTATCTTTTGAAGAACAGTATAATTTTGTGTCGTCTGCAAATATTTTACATGAACTTTGCACAGATTCTGGCAAGTCATTAATAAAAAGTATGAACAGTATTGGTCCAAGAATCCTACCTTAGGGAATACCGCTGAAAACTTGTTTTTTTTAAATAGAATATTCATTGCCAACTCTAACTCTTTGTGTCCGGTCTGTCAAAAAATTTCTTATCCACTGTATGATATTGCCAATCTATATTATATTCTTCAATGTTTAGGAGTAATCTTTCGTGGGGGACAGAGTCGAACGCTTTCTGAAAGTCTAAATAAAGTATATATCAATAGTACCTTTGTTATCTAACATTAGTGTAAAGTCTTCCATAACTTCCAAAAGTTGTGTAATACATGATCTATGTTCTATGTTTTCGAAAACCAGTCAGAAAACCAGTCAGAAAATAATTTATTGCTACACATATAATTTACTATAGTATAACATCACGTAATATTCCCTGCAGTACCTTGCAAATTACACATGTAAGACTAACAGGGCGATAATTACTAGGTTCGCTTCTTGTGCCTTTTTTAAAAATGGCTATTACATTTGCTTCTAGCTTGAAGTGGACATAAATGGTGGGAAAGGCGCTTGTTTGGAGCGATAGCTGAAATGATTTCTCAGGAGCTGAGTACCTTAAGAGAGATAGAGTATTAAAAAAAAAGTGACGAAGAAGAGGAAAATTTGAAGCCAGTGATGTGTGTGTGTGGAGAAGGAAGGGGGTGAGTGTGTGTGTGTGTGTGACTCACGAGTGCATATATATAACTATGAATTGTATTCTTATTAATTAACAATGTAATTTGATGAGTATCTCACTCTGCATCTGCGCCATCAAACATTCAAACAGGAACGAAGTGTTTGTTTTAAAAGTCAATATTTCGGTATTGAAACCTTCTTCAAGACAAATTCAATTAACAGTTCTAAATTCCATCAAGTGTTCACACTATATGATATATACTTTTACAACAAATTTTCTTGTTTGAATGTTTGATGTTTTGTTTTTTTCTTCTTATTTTCTTAGTTAGATGTATGGTAATTCAGTTCAATGTGAAACAGAAAACAAGACATTTGAGGTAGCTGGATCTGAAAGATCCCATCTATGGTGGTGGTTGATAAGATTTATAACCTAAGTCAAGTGATTTGCAAGCAGACAACAGCTGCTAATAAAGTCAATTTAATGCATTCATTATTTTTTATCCATCTAGAATATCACTATCAGTATGCAAATTTAATAAACTTCTGCTTTGCACTTGCTGCAAGCGCAACACAGAGAAATTGTCAGCAGTCAAATTAACTTGCCGTTTGGCTGTTTGGTACTTGTACATGATACACAATTGTGTACTTTAAAAAAAGATTAATGTGATTAATAGTTTTCTTTATTTCACCAATCTTGTCACAGTGTTTATGTGTGTTTGTGCTTTACAGCATGTTTCCAACGTTCTATTTCTAAGTCTGTACATTACAGTGAGTAATTTTGCTTAACTTATGTGCATGATTTCAGGTCGCCCATCTTGGACATTGTCAACGTGACATCTTCATCACCTTACAGGGCAGGACAGTAGAATGGGAGAAGTCATCCAGCATGAGTGACGCAACCTCAGATTCTCCACAGCTACGGAGTCGCAAGACCAGAATGGTACCCCGTGCCTCCAACTCTGCAGAAAAAATGACAACGCCGGGTGAAGCAATCATGATGACCAGTCTCACTACTGTAGTTGCTGACAGCGCCAGATACTTGAGCACTGTGGGCTCAGAGGGTGTGAAAGGCTTGGCTCGAACATTGATTGATCCTGGTGCAGATGGAGATCTCGGGGATCCTCTGACCTTCTCGTGCAATGGTGCTACCACAACCATTGAGACTTCTTTAGTGGGCAGCGCCGGTGCAAGGAAGGAGAGCGAGGACGAGGAATGTGGAGCTGATGGTGGTGACCGTGTGCCATTGCTGTCGGAGGGATCCAGGGGTGGAAGAACAGTTGATGACAAAGAGGTATGTGTATTTGTTAATCACAGAGATTGGTGTAATGTATGACTGTGTTATTCACAAAGGCTGTATTACAGGGGTTATTCACAGATCGACAGAGGTTGTGTAGGTGTTATTCACAGAGGTTGATGAATTTGTTATTCACATTTAGTGTACAACAGGTGTTACTCACAGAGGTTGGTGTCTGTGTTATTCACAGAGTTTTGGGTATGTGTAAATATAATACATTCAGCCATTGTCCAACACCAAATAATATTCCGATTGTTGTATCTATTACATGTCAATTGGCGAAATAAATTCCTGTTATCCTGTTATTTGCTATGACTATGACTTATATGATTATGATACAATAGTAACCAAGTATTGCCAAACAGGTTGAAACTTGTTATAGATCTAAAAAGTCGGTGTTTAAGGGGTGATGAAAGCACTGGTCCGTTTGTCAAATGATGCAGGTGAAATATTGCGCAACAGGTGACTTGTTTCCCACCCATCCCTTGGCCCTTTATACAGACGCCTTTTACCTTCCTCTGACTGTCAAGTTCCAGCTAACCTGACCCATTCTCTCATCATTTGGAAATAACATTAATCATTGTGTCTAATACTATAATAGTTGTTAACACGTACACTCCCAGGCAAGAGAGAATTCTTGGGGGGGTAGGGGAGAGTGACATATGAATGAACATTGAAATTTAACGTCGACACCCACCATTCAGTGATATGGCAGACAGGGGATAACCATACCAGGGAACAAGGGGTAGGGATCTAAAAACACTGAACCACCATGGCAATCATACTAATGGTCACATTGCTAAGATGGACAGTGAGAAGTGGCCACTGTTATCTTGCCCACCGGGGGATTCGAACCTGGGTCATGGATGTACCAGGTAAACGCTCTACCGCTTTGTGGGTAGAAGGGATGATTAACTTTTGTGGAATATTGCTATTAAAATAAATATATAAATACAAATAACATATCTTGAAAGAAAGGGGAGATGGAGGGGGTGGTGGAGGAAAGGGATGGGGGGAGCCCTGTTTAAGTCTTTAATTAAGTTTAACATGGATTTCTGTTAGTTCAAGTCAATTCAAGTCAACAATTCTTTATTCCCATAAAATGGAAAATGTGGGTGACATCAGTAGAAATAGAAAGATGGCAAATACTAATTAAAAAAAAAGCCAAACAGATAAAGTGCAAGACCTATAATCATATGTCCAATAAACAAATAAAGGCCAGCACAAAATTAACTTCACACACGGCAGGACATCTCCATATTGGCACGCATCGCACACACACACACACACACCTTCAGCACACATGCTCATATGCAAACACACAGCAGCTTTGGTAGATTTACTCAAATAAACTGCAATAATATATCTGCATAGAAAAGAATTAGCAGAATTGTAGCTAAATCAAGACATTCATCAATCTTTGAATCCTATTTCCAAAATTTTACAAGAAAAAAAAAAGGGGGAAATCTACTTGAGGCCTGTACTGCAGGCCTGTTTAGAAACTCCCCAATGTGTACGCGTTATGACACCCTAGTATAAATGGTTGCCTGTACCGTTGTCAAGTCAAGTTGAGTCAACGTCTCTATTACCCCAATGGAAAATGTACACAGCACATTGTAAGCAATGTTGATGATGATGATGGTGTCCACTTTTTACGCATAGGTATCGGTCCCGAAGCATGCTCGTTGCACATAAAGAGAGTAAAGCGAAACGAAAACGATGGACAGCGAAAGTCTGGTGGGACATGGGGTAATGGAACAGACAGAGAATCAGAGTGGTGCTTTGCAAAACTTGGTTCAACCTGTCAGTCAGCATGAAGAGGAACAAGAACTTAAAACAGCTGGTACAGAGGCTTGACACCACCTCCAGAGCCTATGGAATGGAAATAAGAGCAGAGAAGACCAAAATGATGACCAACAACACCAATGGCATCAACATGGACATCAAAGTCCAAAGCCAATCCCTCAACATAGTGCATAGCTTCAAATATTTAGGAGGCATTGTATCAGACAATGGGTCCTGACAGGAAGTCCTCTCCAGGATGGCACAAACAACTGCTGCCCTGACAAGGTTGAAGCCCATTTGTAAAGACAGGACCATCAGTCTACATTCCAAGGTAAGGCTGTTGCGCTCCCTTGTCATCTCCATCTTCCTATACGCTTGTGAAACATGGACTCTCACAGCAGATCTACAATGACGAATACAAAGCTTGGAGATGATATAGAAGACTTCTGGGCATTTTCACACAGCACATCACCAACAGTGAAGTCCAACAGACCATCATACAAGCTATTGGACAACATGATGACATGCTCACAGTGTTGAAGAAACGGAAACTCCGATGGTATGGCCATGTTACCAGGGCATATGGTCTTGCAAAGACCATCCTGCAAGGAGGCAGAAGAAGAGGGAGACCGAAAAAGAGGTAGAAGGACAACATTCAAAAGTGGACTGGCTTGACACTGAGCAAAGCCTTGAGTGTTGCTGAGGACAGAGAAAGTCGGAGTATGCTGGTTAAATGATCATCTGTGGTACCCCAACGATCTTTGAGTTACGGGATATGACGGGATTCAACCTGGGGCAAAGTCTATAATAAAATACATGAAAACTGATGTAACATCATCAACACAAATTCAAATCAATTTTTTAAATAAATAAATACATAAATAATGTGATGATGTAGGTGGAGGTGGAAAATGAGATGGAGGATGAGATTTCTGTGTTGAGCATCGCAGAGGAGCATGAGACTTCGCTGTCCATCATGCTGCAAGTGCTGCTGCCCTATCTCATTGCTGGCTTTGGCATGGTCGGTGCCGGCATGGTGCTCGATGTTGTCCAGGTCTGTGGTCTTTCCCTCTTCTTCGTCCTTTCTTGCTTTTATTTAACCTCACGAATAGTACATTGCAGAGAAGGGGAGGTAGATATTTCCCTCATTCCACGGAGGACAGCATCTGATAAGAATTATACGCAACTACTCCAGTCTCATATCTTTAGACGAGACACCTTTATCACTTGTGCTTTATACACACTGTTTGCCTTCACTGCTATTGTTGTTATGTCAGACTTTCCACATTTTTCCATTTGTGGTGCCAAAGTTTTGCAGTTTGCATATTATGTGCACAGTTTTTAAATAGAATGTAAACTATAAAGTATCCCAATTTTCTGTTTTTCGTTTTTTTTGTTTAGCCACACAACTAAACTTTCATTTATGAAGTGTGGATCCGGAACTCTCTCCAGCCATATGTCCATACTATGATAGTTTTCTGTAGGTTTCGGTGTCTTGTTCTTGGCAAGTCATGTAAAGTGACCTCGTAGCGTAGTTGATAGGGCCGAAGGTGGCAGGTTTGAACCACACACATTTATGTGACTTAGGTATGAGGTCACGAAGGGTTTTTCCCGGGTGCTCCGGCTTTCTCCCTGCGCTGATAGTTTACACAGTTTCATTAGCTACAACAGGTGCACACCCTCAAGATTTGTATCAAGTTCTTAAATAGGCAACATTAAAAAAACAATATTTGCTCTGTAGACTTTCAGATATGGTTATACATAAAACATAGTAAAAACATAAAAGGTATGTGCATTTCACACATGGATTTTTGCTTCTTTATTGTTGCTTGTGTGATGTAATAATAATAATAATAATAATAATAATTATAATAATAAAAATAATAATAATACCACAGGCTGGTATCACACACTTTTTCTTCAGTAGAACTTAAAGCGAGACGATCTAAATAAATTGCTATTAGTATTACAGAAGGCCAGAAAAGAATACATTTTTGTTTTTGGAAATTTAGATGGACTGCATTCAATATAATTATTAAAGTGCGGGAGGAAACCAGAGTACCCAGAGAAAACC
Organism: Oncomelania hupensis; assembly: GCA_036898135.1. Classification (NCBI taxonomy): domain Eukaryota; kingdom Metazoa; phylum Mollusca; class Gastropoda; order Littorinimorpha; family Pomatiopsidae; genus Oncomelania; species Oncomelania hupensis. Next base: position 79,014,242 of record CM072514.1, on the reverse strand, counting down.
CTCAGTGATCTGATAAGTTTAGTACCTAAGTCACATATGAAGTTCATCCCTTGAGGTGTTCAAACTTGCAACCTTTAGCATAGGAAACCTGCGCCTCATCAACTGGGCTACAAGGTCACCTTACAAGAAATGCAAATGAAGGGGCATTGAGAACATGCACTAAAACTTTAAAGGTGTGCACATGTTCTAGCTTATCAAATTCTGCGCATACACAAATCAAGTAGCTGAATTTATACACAGAGCAGATAAGGGTCCGGCTTGATTGGAATCTGACAATGCAAAAATCACACTATGTACATAAAATCTGATTCACTGCCATGGTGCAGTTTGGACAGTCAAATTGTACTGAACTAAAAAAATATTGCTTTCACTGCACTGGCTGATGGCTGTTGCTTCAGCAAGCCTAGAACACTGCCACTTATTATTGACCGTGAGCCATAAGGAATACAATTTCCTTTCCGAACTGTACTGTTTTTGTGCTACCGCGTTTATTTACATGTGAATATCCCACAGTTGCAACACAATTTCAGAAGAGAATGCAGAGGTTGTTTTTGAAACAATTGCTGCAGAAAAGTTGCTCGTCTGGCTGCCCTGTCATGTGTTGTTGCCCTGTCAGTTGATTTTTCAGGAGGTGGCTCTCAAGTTTAATTACATGATAAAACTACCCATTTGAAATCTTTTGTGCAATCCTGATTTAAGGTTTTTTTGTTTTGTTTTGTCAACAGCATTCAGATGTGTTTGTCAGTGTGTCAGAAATCTTCATCCTTGTCCCCGCCTTGTTGGGGCTGAAGGGGAACCTGGAGATGACGCTTGCGTCCCGGCTCTCCACACAGGCCAACCTGGGCAACATGGACACCAGGCGAGAGAAGATTAAAATGATTGTTGGAAATCTGGCTCTCATTCAGGCAAGCCTTGCGATAGACCTGTTGACTAATTCAGCACTTTAAAGCACAATTCAATTCTTTTATTTAACGTCTCTTCACTTGCTGAGTGATATTAGACCAAAACACTTTCTCTCGCACAGACAAACAAACACAAAGGTCCATAAACAAAAAAATAAATAAATAAAATTCTATAACAATTTGTTGATCAGAGATTCACTAATAGTCGTAGCAACGTCAACTATTACATGATGATGTAATATAGAATCTAATGGTTTGTCGTTGTCAATCACTATTTGTTTTTCCTTATATGTATTAAGCAACACAGGACACTGTCGTACAATGTGTTCCACAGATAATCTTTGCGAGCAAACACATAAAATATTCTTAGAAAACTTGGTATTCCACGAATTCACCCTCAATTTGTGAATAATCCTACTTATGTGTCTTGAACAAATAAAATCTGGAGCTCCACAACTTAAAGCTGAACGCATGTAATTTTCAATTAAAGATATCATTTCATGAGCAGAGAGCTCAAGTTCAGGATGCTGAAAGATGCAATTAATTTTCTGTGCTCCGTTCTTGGCTAGAATGTCTACTTTTTCGTTCCAGAAGATACCACAGTGGGATGGAACCCAACAAAAATAGACATCAGTTCCTCTTGTCCGCAAAATATGAATTAATGCTTTAATTTCAAATAAATAATCAGAACGATTCTTACAATGCCACGTTTGCAATGAATGAAGAACAGCTTTGGAATCAACACAAAATAAAATTTGGAAAAACGTAATAGGATAATCAGAAATATATTGCAATGCCTTTAGTATGGCAAACAACTCTGCTGTAAATATTGAGACATTTTTACCAATATAAAAAGATTTCTCAAATTTTAAATCAGGTATAACAATACCAGCACCAGCTTCAGACGATTGTAAAACAGACCCATCTGTATATATTTTTAAGTGATTTTTATATGTATTAGATAAGTGCTCCCTAACTTCACTCACCAACTGATTGATATTTTCAGATTTTCTTGTTAAAGTAAAATCAATATCAATGTTTGCACCTAAGTGCTCCCAAGAAGGAATTGTAGGAAATAATGGAGGCGTTTTAATGCCATTTAAATTGATGTGACATGCTTCAAAATTAGCACTAACATAATTTCTAATAGGTAGAAGGTATGGAATTTCTCTTGCTTTACTTGGGTAATCCAAATTACAGTCTATTAAAATTTCTTCTCTATTTGAATTAGACACTGACAAACTTCTAATAACAAACTTTGAGACATTTAGTTTTAGTTGTTCTAAAAAACCTAAACAACAAGCTTCTTTATACGATTTTAACGTACTTGAATGAACAGGAACACCTAAGGCGGCTTTAATTGCTCGACTATCTATGCTTTGTAATTTTTCCAGTAAATATTTGCTTGCAGAAAAATACACTTCTTGACCATACATTAGTGTTGACCTTACTAAAGTATTGGCCAAATGTAATAAAGTATTATTATTTTGACTCCAAGGCTGCGTACACAACAGCTTTAGGAAATTTAATCTCTTCGTTGCCTTGGTAATCAAATATTCTATGTGAGTTTTCCAATTTAATTTGGATGTAAAATATAAGTGTTATGCTGTAAAGTGTTGTTGTGAATGGTGGAGTGTGCGTGTGTGTGCTTTTACAACACTTTACAGCACAACACTTTACAATGCAGTACTTTACAACACTTTGCATTACAGCACAGCACTTTACAACACAACACTTTACAACACAGCACTTTACACACATCACTTCACAACACAGCAATTTGTATTACAATGAAGCACTTTACAAAACAGCACTTCCCAACACAGCACTTTACAACTCAACATTTTATAATGCAGCAGCACTTTTCAACACAGCTACTTGTATTACAACAAAGCACTATACAAAGCAACACCTTACAACACAACACTTTACAACACATCAATTTGTATTACAACAAAGTATTTTACAATGCAACACTTTACAACACAGCAATTTGTATTACAATGAAGCACTTTACAATACAACACTTTACAACAACACTTTACAGCATAACACTTTGTATTACAACAAAGCACTTTACAATGCAACACTTTACAACACACCACTTTACAAAGCAGCGCTTTGTATTACTATAAAGCACTTTACCAAGCAATACTTTCAGTGAACACTTTACAACACTACAAAACTTACTAAGCAGCACTTTACAATGCAACACTTTACAACACAACACCTTACAATGTAACACCACTTTCCAATATAATACAACACTTTACTATGCAACACAATACTTTACAAAGCAGCACTTTATAATGCAACACTTTTTAATACACTTTACAACACAACACCTTACAATGTAACACAACTCTTTCCAGTATAATACAACATTTTACAATGCAACACTATAAAAAAAAGCACTTTACAACCCTTTGCAACACAACACTTTACAGAACTGCCTTGTCTTGTGGCTACTTTTCCTGATAATCGTCCGTTGGCTAAAGACGGAGTGTGGGATCTGAGCTGTGCCATCAAACATATACATCACGCTGGTACGCTCATGAAGGACTACACGATCAAAATAGAAGAAAGCTGTCACCTTAAATCTTTACGCTTTGAGCTTGGTTACTGGGAAAGATAATTATAGCATCTTGCGTTATTATTTTTATGCATGTTAAATTTCATGGTTGTTTTTATTTTTTTTATACAATTGTGTGAGTTTTGTGTTCAGGCTCAAGCGACAGTGGTGGGATTCCTGGCATCCATGTTTGCCATGGTGATGGGCTGGATCCCGAAAGGGGAATTCCCTCTGAACCACGCCTTGTTGCTGTGTGCCAGCAGTCTCTTTACTGCCTCTGTGGCCAGTTTTATCCTGGGTAAGGCCCACCACTGTTTTCTATACAGCCTTCACTCGGCCACATTTTTTGTTGTTGTTGTTGCTATGAGTATGACCCAGAACTTCCAAGAACCTCGCAGTTCCTTTAGCATAGATTTTGTAATTTTTATTGTGGGGTAGCCCGGTGGTGGGTGAAATCCATGCAATAACAGATTTGAGAGGGACTACTGCAAATGTATTTGTCACGCTACGCAGTTTGCAGTCGCGCGCCTATGTATATAGTTTAATCATCAGCCTGTACATAGAGGTTAAAAGTTACGGTAGTCAAGGAGAGAGAATCAGAATAAATTAATTAAGTTTATAATTAATAAAAGTAGCGAATGATTTGCGCCCGTGCGGAACGCACTATGTTAGAAAACAGCATAGTTGGCTATTTTGTTATTGAGAAGATTAATTGCTGCCATGCGATATTCTATGTGTGAAATGCGTGCTCTAATCGCGAACGGTGTAGGGAATGAATTATAATTAAAACGAGTATATTCTAGAAGATTCTTAGCTAATCGTATAAAACCCCATGCACTGTATATTTTGATAGGAGCAGTAACATTTTCATATCGCTTTTGTAGCCAGAATCAACAGATCCGAGTTGGGTCAAGGTGCCAGTTAGTGACTTTGTCTGTGGGTCGTACTGATCAGACTGTCAACGAAAAAGAGCCTAATTATCGGAAGAGGAGGACTGTTTTGGGAACACTTTGGAAGTGTTTGTTTAACTGGAACTGTTCTAAGCTGTTTAGAATACCAGCTGTGTATTCTCGGTGAAATCTGAGTTATCTACGTATAACGTCGGGTGACCTGTGACTCCGTCTAGGACTTCTTCTGCCTGTATATCACCTTGCCTAACCATCTGTGCCTGTGTGTTTGTCCCGTCGTTTGTGTGTCTTTGTCAACAGGCCGGAGGATCCACTGGTAGCCGTAAGTTATTTACCTCAATTTCTCAGTTGGCCATAGCGTTCGGGGGTTTGGGTTATGCATGCAGTGTGAATGGATAGTTAATTATGTTTTCTTAATTCTATTTTATGTTTCATTATTGGTTGCTGCATAAATACCTAGCAATAGAGAGAGAGAGAGAGAATTTTCTAAAATGTATTATAAATTAAATAATTATAAATTGATATAAAAGAATTCGCTGTTATGTAGCGAAGAGATGACAGAAAGGAGGTGATTGTGAATGTATATGCGCGATGACAGGGAGGATGAGTAAGGATGTTGAAAGGGAGACAACCATTCCGATAGCGGGATGCTTGTACAGTATATTGTAATATAATTATTAATGGTTGCGTATTTTTGTATGTATTGTTGTAGATGTACCAAAACCAAAACCAAAACCAAAACCAAAACCTTAGAGCAGATCATTGATGGTGTGCTGAAACCTTGCTGGTGTGAAGCGGGTGTGCCTCGGCCTATTACGCCGGTGTTTCCGTGGGTCAACCTCGTTTGCGAAGGTTGTGGTATTCGACCAGGGAACCTTATTTCGTTTATAAAGCACACACACGCACACTCCACCATTCACAACAAATAACTATAACCATTGATAAACAGTTGTGAGGAACAATAATCGTTTTACATGTGATAAATTATAAATTACAGCACATTGAAATATATTTAATCTGAGTTGATTGATAAACGTTGTTGAGTAATATTACCTACTAGATTAAGTAGCCCTGTGATAGTGGGGCCGGGTAGCTCAGTTGGTAAGAGCGTCTTGCTAGTAACCGAAGGGTCGCTGGTTCGAATCCCGGATTGGTCAACGTGTGATCATATTATTTTCTCCTTTACCAACAACTGGCCCGCTGGTGTCAGTATAAATCGGTCCAGTAGTCACCTATATGCGAAAGTGTCGTGTGACTATAATCTACAAACAACAACAGCCCTGTGATTGTATAGTTTTGTCTGGGGGAATTATTTTGCCAGATATTAATTAATTAATAATTTAGATTAATTTCTTACAAATTCTATTTTGCATAAAGGATAAATTTTCTTTATTCATTTTTTTTATAATATAAAAGACTTGTTGTATCTGTTTGAAATTTAAGTGGAACAAAGTTTGAATATTTATAAAGATTTAAAGCAGTTGCTTACTGTATATTTACTTTGTTGTCAGTAAGCTGTTTCAGCCATAATTATTATAAATCTCTTGTACATTCGTAGTTAGTCATTTTTCATTTTGATTTAATTATCATTATTATTTTGAGCGAATTGTTTATGTATTAGTTTGGGGTTATATTAGTGGGATTGAGGGTTGGTTGGTTGGGAAGTGGGATAAAGGGAGTTAATTTTAGTGCGAATGATAGAGTGAAATAAAGAAATTGTCTTGTTACTTCTGGTCTTGTCTTTTAGAGTTTATTTAGGTGTTGGGTTATTTTCTCGTGTGGAAGTTGCACATGTCGAACCTCTGCTAAGGCAGTTGGGACGTGACATTTGGTGGCAGCGGTGGGATAGATCTAGGAAGGGATAGGGGAAAGTAGTTAGGGTAGATTTATTTATTTGTTATTTGTTATTTGTTATTTGTTTAGATACCAGAAGTCAGTGTTTGTTTCTTTGTCGTCTTGTGTGTCGGATGAGTGGCCAGTGGGTGGTTGGTCGGGAGTGAGGTTGCGCTGCGCAAAAGGGTTCACACCCCGAGCGTGTGTGCACAAACGGGGGGTTGAGGTAAGTAACTTTGTCGTCGAGGCCTAGACGATAAGGGACTTCTCCGGCTCCTGTTACCGTTTACTTGTCATTTGTTCGACTGTTTGTATATGTGTTAATCGTTATTTGTTTCATTTGTTATTCACCCATTTTTTCCCATTTTCATTCTTAGTCCGCGACTGTATGCTGACGAGGGCTGCGACTCGTAGAGCAGCTGAGCAGGCGCGAGCGATGGACCAGTACACGGAGGCCGACGCAGCTGCTTCGCGTCGGGAACCGATGGACGAGGAAACCACAGTGAGTACGCCTTTCGCTCATAGTACTCGCATGGCAGCTGATCTTACTCCTACTGCAGTTAAGGCCGGTGCAGGAACAAGTAGCGTTGGCATGGAGGTATACCTTAGATACAAGGAGCTAGGCGCTAGCATGGGGCTGAAGGGAGCAGGTCTAGCCAGTTTTGTAGTAGATGGGGCGAAGAGGGAGCAGGAGGCTGCTAGATTGGCGGAAGAGACTGCTAGATTAGCAAAGGAGACGGCGAGGCTCGAGAGGAAGATGGAACGTGAGGAAAAGACAAGAGCAGAAGAGCTGGTCCTAGCAGAGAAAAGAAGCGCAGAAGAACGTAAGGAAAGAGCAGCAGAGTTAGCCCTGATGGAAAGAAGGCTAGAACAAGAGCGCAAAGATAAAGCTAGAGAACTGAAGCTCTTAGAAAAGAAAATAGACTCCGAACGGGGAAATGTCGAGTTGCGTCTGCAAGAGGAGCGTGCAGCTAGAGAGCAGGCTCGGGAAGATGACAGAGAAAGGCTTAGGCTGCAGTTGGAACAGGAGAGAGATATAGAAGCCCAACGTAGGAGGGATAGAATTCAGTCTGATAGCTACAAAATCAAGGTCCAACCATTTGATGGTAAGGAGGATATTGAGAGCTACCTTCAGCACTTTGAGCAAATAGCTAGAACTCAGAAATGGAGGGAAGAGACGTGGTCGGCTAGGTTGTCACCGTTGTTGTCAGGGGAGGCAAGAGAGACTTATCTGAAGTTAACTCCAGAGCAGATAGTCGATTTCGAAGTGGTCAGGGGGGCTCTTCTGAAACGATTTAGGAGAGACGCCGACTACTACCGCAAGCAGTTCAGGGGGAGTAGGAAAGAAGGCACAGAGACTTTTCCGCAGTACTTGAGTAGAGTACAAGTCTTAGTGAAGAGATGGTTTTCTTTGGCTAAGAAAGATATAGATGATGCGGGCATAGTGCTTGATGTCTTTCTGACTGAACAGTTGTTGTCAGTGATGAACCCTGAGTTAGAGCTGTTTGTGAGGGAGAGGCAGCCTGAGAACGGCGAGCAAGCAGCTGAGATTGCCCAGTTACATGTAGATGCGAAACGGACAGTGAGTAACAGACCAGTGTTCGGTAGCGTGCCATACAAGGGGGGTAATCGTGCTGTCAAGTCAACCTGTAGGGGCAGCGAGGAGTGGTCCTAGTGGCAACAAGGGTGAAGAGGATAAGAGGAGGGAACCTAGTGGGGAGAAACGTCCTGTGAAGTGTTTCAGGTGCGGGAAGCTAGGTCACGTAGCGAAGGAGTGCCGTAGTCCGAAACAGTTGCTACGTATCACTGTCAGTCCGGATTCAGGACCGATTCACTCGGAAATGACTAAGACTAGCTTTAGTACCATTCAGCCGTACAACCCGTGGAGCATGGGAACAGTCAGGGGTCAGCCTGTGAAGATTTTGAGAGATACTGGTGCCGAGGTGGGGGCAGTAGCAGCCAAGTGGGTGCGTCCTGAGGATATGACAGGTAGAGAGATCGAGGTCATGTTCGCTGATCAGGTCAAGTCGGGGAAGTATCCTACAGCGTACGTAGAAGTAGACTCAGCTTTTGTGAAGGGTACAGTAGAATTGATCGTCATCGAGCAAGTTGTACCTGATGTCATTCTTGGCAACTGGGTTACCTTCAAGGGAGGCTATCGAAGTCCCGTGGCTGTAGATGGGTTAGAGTGTGCGATAGCCGCCGTTCAGACCAGGGCACAGGCCAAAGCAGAAGGGAAGCAGGAGAAAGCACTGCCGATTCCGAAGTCATTCCAACTCGATGTGACGCCCGATCAGTTGGCCAAGTTGCAGGAAGAAGATCCTACTTTAGCTAGAGCTAGAGAGTGCGAGAAGCAAGGGACGAAACTCAAGTCAGGCAAAGCGATGGTTAGCTTCTGCAAAAAGAAGGGTATTTTGTATAGAGTGCACCATCAGGGGGAAGAAGAGCTAACGCAGCTAGTCGTGCCTAGCAAGCTCAGAGGAGAGGTGATGCGCCTGGCGCACGACCCTCCGATGGCCGGACATTTAGGCGGAAAGAGGACACGTGAGAGGATATGGGGGGTGTTCTATTGGCCAGGAATGTGCGGGGATGTTAGGCGATTCTGCGAATCATGTCCCTAATGCCAGAAAACAGTTCCTAGGGGTAGGGTAGCAAAAGTTCCGCTGCAGAAACTACCTCTAGTCGACGAACCGTTTCAGAGAGTTGCAGTCGATATTGTGGGTCCTATAAAACCTATGTCAGACAGAGGCAACCAATACATCTTAGTCATGGTAGACTATGCGACACGGTATCCTGAGGCCGTAGCACTGAAAGGCATAGAGGCTGAGAGAGTTGCCGAAGCTTTGTGGGAGATCTGGACAAGAGTGGGAATTCCCAAAGAGATACTAACAGATCAAGGGACACAATTTATGTCGAACGTGATGACTGAAGTAAATAGACTTCTAGCAATCCATGGGAAGGCGACAACACCATACCATCCAATGTGCGACGGGCTCGTGGAGCGTTTCAATGGTACGCTCGTGTCGATGCTCAAAAAGCTGACGAAGGAGCAACCGAAAGCATGGGATAGGTACATACCAGCGCTGCTCTTCGCGTATAGGGAGGTACCTCAAGAGAGCACAGGTTTTTCACCTTTTGAGCTACTGTACGGCAAGACAGTGAGGGGTCCCATGTCGGTACTGAGAGATTTGTGGACGAAGGACAGTCAAGGAGAAGAAGTGAAGGTGGCTAGTCAGTATGTTGTGGACCTGCGAAATAGAATCGAGGAAACGTGCGCACTAGCGAAGGAAAGTCTGAAGAAAGCAGGCGAGAGGCAGAAAAGACACTTCGACAAGAAAACGAAACCTAGAACGTTTCAGGCAGGAGACAGAGTGTTGCTTTTGTTGCCAACCAAGCACAACAAACTAGAAATGAGCTGGAGGGGGCCATACGAAGTCGTAAGTCGTCGAAACGAGTGCGATTATCAGATTCGCATTGGGAACAAGATGAAACTGTTTCACGCCAACTTACTGAAACTGTACCATCAGAGAGTACAAATCGCCACAGCTGTAGTAGTTGATGAAGCAGACGAAGGGGAGGAAGTACCTATAGTCGGGGGCATGCCCACCGTAGTACTGTTCGTTTCACCGATCGTTCTGGTGAGAAAGAAAGACGAAGCAGTCAGATTTCGATTTGATGGTAGGAAGCATTTCAAGAAAAGACAATGTACCAGCTGATTTCTTGAGCAGAACTGAGTAGCGTGGTTGTTAAGAACTAAAACTGTTAGTTTTCGTCTTGGTGGGGTGCTGTGTCACGCTACGCAGTTTGCAGTGCCGCGCCTATGTATATAGTTTAATCATCAGCCTGTACATAGAGGTTAAAAGTTACGGTAGTCAAGGGGAGAGAATCAGAATAAATTAATTAAGTTTATAATTAATAAAAGTAGCGAATGATTTGCGCCCGTGCGGAACGCACTATGTTAGAAAACAGCATAGTTGGCTATTTTGTTATTGAGAAGATTAATTGCTGCCATGCGATATTCTATGTGTGAAATGCGTGCTCTAATCGCGAACGGTGTAGGGAATGAATTATAATTAAAACGAGTATATTCTAGAAGATTCTTAGCTAATCGTATAAAACCCCATGCACTGTATATTTTGATAGGAGCAGTAACATTTTCATATCGCTTTTGTAGCCAGAATCAACAGATCCGAGTTGGGTCAAGGTGCCAGTTAGTGACTTTGTCTGTGGGTCGTACTGATCAGACTGTCAACGAAAAAGAGCCTAATTATCGGAAGAGGAGGACTGTTTTGGGAACACTTTGGAAGTGTTTGTTTAACTGGAACTGTTCTAAGCTGTTTAGAATACCAGCTGTGTATTCTCGGTGAAATCTGAGTTATCTACGTATAACGTCGGGTGACCTGTGACTCCGTCTAGGACTTCTTCTGCCTGTATATCACCTTGCCTAACCATCTGTGCATGTGTGTTTGTCCCGTCGTTTGTGTGTCTTTGTCAACAGGCCGGAGGATCCACTGGTAGCCGTAAGTTATTTACCTCAATTTCTCAGTTGGCCATAGCGTTCGGGGGTTTGGGTTATGCATGCAGTGTGAATGGATAGTTAATTATGTTTTCTTAATTCTATTTTATGTTTCATTATTGGTTGCTGCATAAATACCTAGCAATAGAGAGAGAGAGAGAGAGAGAGAGAGAGAGAGAGAGAGAGAATTTTCTAAAATGTATTATAAATTAAATAATTATAAATTGATATAAAAGAATTCGCTGTTATGTAGCGAAGAGATGACAGAAAGGAGGTGATTGTGAATGTATATGCGCGATGACAGGGAGGATGAGTAAGGATGTTGAAAGGGAGACAACCATTCCGATAGCGGGATGCTTGTACAGTATATTGTAATATAATTATTAATGGTTGCGTATTTTTGTATGTATTGTTGTAGATGTACCAAAACCAAAACCAAAACCAAAACCAAAACCTTAGAGCAGATCATTGATGGTGTGCTGAAACCTTGCTGGTGTGAAGCGGGTGTGCCTCGGCCTATTACGCCGGTGTTTCCGTGGGTCAACCTCGTTTGCGAAGGTTGTGGTATTCGACCAGGGAACCTTATTTCGTTTATAAAGCACACACACGCACACTCCACCATTCACAACAAATAACTATAACCATTGATAAACAGTTGTGAGGAACAATAATCGTTTTACATGTGATAAATTATAAATTACAGCACATTGAAATATATTTAATCTGAGTTGATTGATAAACGTTGTTGAGTAATATTACCTACTAGATTAAGTAGCCCTGTGATTGTATAGTTTTGTCTGGGGGAATTATTTCGTCAGATATTAATTAATTAATAATTTAGATTAATTTCTTACAAATTCTATTTTGCATAAAGGATAAATTTTCTTTATTCATTTTTTTATAATATAAAAGACTTGTTGTATCTGTTTGAAATTTAAGTGGAACAAAGTTTGAATATTTATAAAGATTTAAAGCAGTTGCTTACTGTATATTTACTTTGTTGTCAGTAAGCTGTTTCAGCCATAATTATTATAAATCTCTTGTACATTCGTAGTTAGTCATTTTTCATTTTGATTTAATTATCATTATTATTTTGAGCGAATTGTTTATGTATTAGTTTGGGGTTATATTAGTGGGATTGAGGGTTGGTTGGTTGGGAAGTGGGATAAAGGGAGTTAATTTTAGTGCGAATGAGTGAGTGAAATAAAGAAATTGTCTTGTTACTTCTGGTCTTGTCTTTTAGAGTTTATTTAGGTGTTGGGTTATTTTCTCGTGTGGAAGTTGCACATGTCGAACCTCTGCTAAGGCAGTTGGGACGTGACAGTATTGTATTATGTAAAACAAACTTATTTTTATTTCTTTATTTTATTGTTCTTACGTGGCACTTTTCGAAGTACAAGATCTGCTCAAGTAGCTGGCCGATACAGGATCTAACTCAAGCCGCCCTAGGCGCCATTTAGCTGCCTTGGGTACACCATCCCACTCCAGAGTGACTGGGTATGGGGAAGAAAGATCCTAGTGCTTGCTGGATGTGTGTATGTAGTTGGCACACTCACCTGTCTAGGACTTGTGTCTCCAGACGTTTAAAGTCCATGCCATGGAAAGCTTGCGTCCACAGATGAGACCTTGGTTTATACTCTCATCCAAAAGATCAGGGGAGGCCTGTCTGTGCATGAGGGTCATGCTATATTTATTGGGCTACATTCTGCAAGCAAGATTTGTTTTTTGGTTGCCGTCTTCACAAAAACTTCTTGTCGCACATATTTTGGTTAACAGTTTGTATTTTCAGGGTCCCTAATGGTGGGAGTGGTGCTGCTGTCCCGCAAGATGAGAGTCAACCCGGACAACGTTGCCACCCCTATTGCAGCCAGTCTAGGGGACCTAACTACACTGGCGTTGCTGGCAGGAGTTGGCTCCCTGCTCTTCTCTGCAATAGGTAGGTTGTTCAACAAACAGAACAAATAAATGAGACCAAGAACTTTGAAATAAGGTCATCAATACTGAATATAAGATAATGTTTATTGATAGGTTGTTACGTAAAGTCATCAGCACTCTTTTTCATTCAAAATAGGCTTGACCAAGTTGAAGTAGGTACACCCAAGATGCCCTAATGTGAGCATATTCTCTCCATCCAAGAAAATGGTATTACGAAAATTTAATGTTGGTTGTGTAAATAGTAGCATACTTTTTAACCAAAATACATCTTTATGTATTTCTAACTTTTTTGCGTGTTTAACTTTTGTGTGTGTGTGTTTTGGCTCCATTTGTTTTAGTTTCTGTGTTTGGTTGTGAACAGGCAAATATCCGTGGTTATCACCAGTAGTGATGGGGGTATTTTTCCTGTTGCTGCCCCTGTGGGTGATTATTGCCATGAGAAACCGCTACACCAATGAGGTCATTTACTCGGGATGGACACCGGTGCTGAGCGCCATGGTGATTAGCTCACTGGGCGGTGTCATTCTGGACTATGCAGTGACTCTGCACCACGGCATTGCTGTCTTTCAGCCGGTCATCAATGGTACGTCGCTCGATACAAAATGAAGACCCTAGGATTAAAAGTACTTTAGTCACAAAATGTCCGTTCTGAGAAAAATGGCTTCAAAGTTTAAATTCTTTAGTGAAATCGGGTATTCGTGCTGATGTTATTCTGCTTAGGTTATATCCTTAGTATATGATTATATAAATGTGAAAATGCCAAAAAATAAGATATTTAGTCTTTCTACCTTCTATTAATTGAGTTAATTAAAATTGACTTAGGTACTTTTCTGTCAAATCAACCACTTAAGTACTTTTAGCACTAAACTGCTAGGACTAAGCTTCCGCAAACAATCATTTTTTTAAAATGTATAACACAAATGAAAGAACACGTGTGTATTATTATTATTTTTTAAAATTTTTACCTCAAACCCAGCAATATTTTTTTTTTACCATCCTCAAACACAATGTAACCACAATTAAAAGAAAAATATTGTGCCCTTGCAGATACTGAAGAAAAATAAAAGAATGTCTTGTCACATTGTCTTTTGCATTATTTAGTTTGTGATTCTTATTCGTCCTCATCATCATCATCCTCAACCCTGTCCAGTCCACGGAGATTGTCATAGAATGTAGCTTCTGGTGGAAGATTGACATGCTCCAGCAAGGCGCGAATGTCTTGATATTTGGCTGTCTTGATTGGGAGGAAATCCACATATGCCTGGGTTAGATGTAGCTGCTTTAAGGCTTGCAGCTTTTGTCCTCTTTTGAGTATGGAAATTGGTTCAGAGCAGTCTCCTGTCATTGACCTACGTGCCAGGGGTTGTTTTCCTTTTTCAAATTTTGCACCTCGGAAATCACTGATGCCAGTTATGGGCCTCACAATGTGGTCCAAGGCTTTTTTATAGTCTTTCACCTTGACAATTGGTGTGCCATCTGGCCTCATGTCATCAGTGAGAGGGTGCTCTACAAACACTGTTTTAAATGGTTTCTGTTGGTCAGTGGTTTTGATGAGTGTGACCCAATCAGATGGTAGAATGGCTTTGTCTTTTTTTCTTCTCTTCTTTTCAATCCTCCCAAAGTCACGATCACAGGGCATTCGGCTGTGTCCTGGCAGAGGAAATTTTATGTGAATTTCATGAATTGACACACGTGTGTTCACGGTTTTTTCCAGATAAGCAAACAGGTATTTGTTTTTATTTTGGGAAAAACAGTCATCAGCAAAAATTGAGATTTTTTTAATGTTTTGTGGAAGCTCTGAGATGTAATGATCGAGGCATGAGATCACATCATTTGGACCTTTACCAGCAAAGTGTTCTGAGTACAGGTACATTGTAGCTGAGTCATTCACACAGTCATGAATGCAGAAGTTGTGAATCCACAGCTGACGTTTGTAATATTCCTGTCCTATTCCAGTAAGTGGCAGTGGCAAGTTTTTCTCAAAGTCCATTGCAATAACTGCCATATCTCCGCTCTGCCTGGCGCATTCTGTGTCCTCATTTATCTGAACAGTGAAAACATCAGCTTTTCTAACATGCACTTCATTCTCAACCTTAAGTTTATTCACAAAGTTTTTGTCCCCTGCCACTTCAGCAGCTTTGATCTGTGCATGCTGCTTTTCACATGTATCACAGATGTCACTCCGTGGAAAACCAAACGCAATATTAAACTCATAGTTGAATATGTTTTGATATAGCCAGTACTTGCATGATTCAGCAAGATCAGGGTTTTCTCTTATGAAAATGTGATGCATCTCTGCTACTGAAAATGTGGAATCAAGATATTTTTTATGTGTGTTTTTTGCTCTGCTGTAATGGCTCTCTCTGGCAGGAAACTGACGAATATGTTCACGTATCCTATTACGAACATCATCGTTTATCTTTGCATGATTTTCATGCTTTCCCCTTTTATCGCTAATATCAGTGGTAAAGTTTAAAACCTTTTTCTTCATGCGTGACATTTTTATTCCGTGAAGGCCAAGAAAAGCGGCCTTGCACACTGTGATACTTCTTTCTTTTATAGTAACAGAATAAGAGAAGCTGTTCCGTTCTTTGGAAGATTGTTTTCTGGGCCTTCGTCGAATTCTGTCATCAGGTGTCACAGATACGCAGCCACGAAGGTACACATTTTGAGTTTCGTGGACTTTGAGCGACGAAAATGATGTAAAAATGTCTTTTTTCTCTTCGTCACTTAACTTTCCGAAGCATTTGCATCGGCAGTCAATAGCGCTCTGTTGCCGTGCAGGCACTTCTTTCTTCTTGTAGGAGACATGTGCTTCTCCTGAAAAACAATACAAAATAAATAAAATAGGAGGAAAACAAGATATCAGTGAACTAAAGACGCTATACTACACGTTTAGCACACATAAATAGATCTATTTCACTCGTTTGTTTACATCAAAGCTGACTGCGGTCATAACAATATTATTTCCCTTGAAATAAACCAAACATCCTTACCTCTGACTTTTGCAACTTTTATCTTGCTTCGTTTCCAATCAGACGGCATTAATCGTCTCTTTTTTCCCCTCGGCGCTGCAGCATCCTTGTTGCTGTGTGCACTTTCAGCCATTTTGTCTTACTGTTTCTATGACGCCAACGAGAGCGGTGATTGGCTGTCGTGGACTAAGGTACTTTTCGTTCAAAAAACACGGACTTGAGTACTTGTTGTGACTTAAAACAAGGCAACCTGACACCAAGCCTTTTTCAAAACCGGACTTAGGCACTTCTTAATGATTCACAATTAAGTGGGTGGACTTAGCACACATAGGAGGATAATTTTCTGCACTCAACTCCAAATATGCACAAATGTGACTTAGGTACTTTTAATCCTAGGATCTTCAAATGTATCTTTTCTCTTTGAAAAAAACCGTTTTTTTGGTTTAAAAAAAAAAGTATTTAGAGTACGGTGACCATCACGCGGCCAGACCGAGGTGCGGCCAATTCTAATAACTCCTATTCTACTAGCTTTAAAGCTTTGAAGAATCACAATTGCTTCCCTTGAGTCTACCTTAGCCTTTTTGTCGTGATTTCCAGTTTATGGCCGCGCTCTGCATATGAATTTTACTGTCTGTAAGTATTGACCCAAGAAAAGTTTCTTTTTTGAGATTACGGTGACCATCATGCGGCCAGACCGAGGTGCGGCCAATTCTAATAACTCCTATTCTACTAGCTTTTTCTGTTTTTAAATTTTTCGTTTCTTGTCTTATTTGTGTTTTTGTACGTTTTAAAAAGTTGTAAAGGGCCTGGCCGATTGTCGGGCATGGTGTCGGCCGCGTGTATGCTTGGTGGCCGCAGCTGTGGCTTATTGTTGGACGCACCTTGGCCACCTGGCCGCATCATGGTACACTGAAATTGTGCAGATATTGCTAAGTAGGTCCACAATGTTTCATTTATAGAACCCCGGCCAAGTCAGTGCCGTTACTGCGACGACATCCCGATTCAAAAAAATCAAACTTGGCTTCTGATTGGTTCATAAACAAAAGAAGTATGAGAAAGTGTTCGCTCGTGGCCGCAAGTGGTCACCCTACTCTATATATAAGTAAATGTTGATGTGAGATTGCAAAACAGTCAAATATACCACACAAAATAAATGTTTATATAACACAATACAATATCCTATCCTATCCTATCCTGTCCCATAACCCGAAGGTCGTAGGGGCACCACAGATGATCGTTTAACCAGCATACTCCATCTTTCTCTGTCCTCAGCAGCCCTGATGGCTTCGCTCAGTGTCAAACCAGTCCATTCTCGAATGTTGTCCTCCCACCTCTTTTTCGGTCTCCCCCTTCTTCTACCTCCTTGCACTGTGCCTTGCAGAATGGTCTTTGCAAGGCCTGACAATACAATATACACATCCTTATTATTTTAAAAAAATTACAACAGGCACATAATCAAAGTTTAAAACTATATAATATAGAATGAATTTTATTTTATGAACATTGCAATGGTGGTTAAGGAGGACTCCAGAGACCCTTGGTGGCTGTAAACGTTGTACTTTGAAATGTTTTAATAGTCTAAGGAGTTTTAGGTTGGCAAAGCCTGACCTTATAACCTGTCCATTTGTAAGCTCTGCAGATACAGGCGCCCAAACTGCAGAATGCTCTTGTGTTCTGACTGACAGCTTGCTGTAATCAACTTATAGAAAGACACAGACGACATTGACTCCACATGACGTCAATCACAGCATTGTCATTAAATTTAGTGTTAACACTTTGTTCCAGATTTACGGTTAAAAGCACAGAAAGATAGGGTAGCCTATACATTTACTATCACAAGCAACTAAATCATGCTCATGTTCCCCCCTCCCCCCACCTACCCTCCCATCACCCACTCTCCCATGTCCTTCCCACCTCCCAAAAAATACAAAAACAAAAAAGCAACCTGGAATCATCAGTGAGGATGTTAATTTAACAAGAAAAAAAAAGAAGGAAAAAAACATTCCCTGACAGTTTTAGTAGAGTTTCTGCGACGTTCCGTAGAAGACATGGGCGACATTTGGATGGGAGATAACCCTGTCACAGTTACATCGTACTATAGTGTAGTAAAGGAGAGCAAAGGGACATAACTGGAGGTAAGTCGAGCAATATTGGACAGGGGGTGCTCCTGTCAGTTCCACCCTTGTAGAGAACCACTAAGCTGACCAGTGTCTGGCAGAAATGTAGTTCATATCTTTAAAAGAAAAAAAAAAACAAGCAACCTACTCTTTGCTGTTTTTCTCTCCTCTATGACTTCGAGTAATATTCAGATTTTTGGATTTGTAAATAATTGGCTGTTACTCATAATAATAATAATAATAATAATAATAATGATAATAATAATAATGATAATAACTAGCATTTATAAAGCGCCTACCCTAAGGATCTAAGCGCTATACACGCACACTTTCTTACGCAAACACATATACACACTATACATATACTATAATTATAAGACAAGTTACTCTTTCACGCGTACATACTACTGCTGTGTAAATCAATATGACAAAAACATACTTTATTACTACTTAACCCCCCACCCCTCCAAATCCCTTTTACAACTACAGATACTGCAGATAAACAGTTAACTTTCATAAAGGTAGTTTGTTTTGTGCTCTAAAAGCTCTCCCTGTTCAGAAAGTAAGTTTTGGTTTATAATTTTCTGTATCTCCCTTTTAATTTTTTTTAAAAGATTAATTAATGATTTCCGTTGTGCTCTTTCTTTCTTTCTTATTTTTTTTTTTACTTTGATTATTTTTTATTTGTGTATTTGATAGTTTACTTCTTTAAGTGTCCATAAATGTGTGTTTAAGATATTTGTTTTAAGGAAGCCCTGTATTGGGGCGAAACGTTAAACAATAACAGAAGTGGGGGAAGTTGGAGTCTTATTGTTTTTACACTCTTTGTGTGTGTATATATATGGGTTTATTCGTTTATTCTATATTCGACCCATATGTGTGTGTGTGTATATATATGGGTTTGTTCTATATTCGACCCATCTGTGTGTATGTGTGTGTGTATATGGGTTTGTTCTATATTTGACCCATCTGTGTGTGTTTATATGGGTTCTATATTTGACCCATCTGTGTGTGTGTATATATGGGTTTGTTCTATATTTGACCCATCTGTGTGTGTGTTTATATGGGTTTGTACTAAATTCGACCCATCTGTGTGTGTTTATATGGGTTTGTACTAAATTCGACCCATCTGTGTGTGTATATATATATGGGTTTATTCTATATTGACCCATTTGTGTGTGTGTGTATATATGGGTTTGTTCTATATTCGACCCATCTGTGTGTATGTGTGTGTGTATATGGGTTTGTTCTCTATTCGACCCATCTGTTTGTGTGTGTATGGGTTTGTACTATATTCGACCCATCTGTGTGTATGTGTGTGTGTATATGGGTTTGTTCTCTATTTGACCCATCTGTGTGTGTGTATATGGGTTTGTACTATAATCGACCCATCTGTGTGTGTGTATATGGGTTTGTTCTCTATTTGACCCATCTGTGTGTGTGTATATGGGTTTGTACTTTATTTGTCCCATTTGTGTGTGTGTGTATGGGTTTGTACTATATTCGACCCATCTGTGTGTGTGTGTGTATATGGGTTTGTACTATATTCGACCCATCTGTGTGTGTGTGTATATGGGTTTGTACTATATTCGACCCATCTGTGTGTGTGTGTGTATATGGGTTTGTACTATATTCGACCCATCTGTGTGTGTGTGTATATGGGTTTGTACTATATTCGACCCATCTGTGTGTGTGTGTGTGTGTGTGTGTGTGTATGGGTTTGTACTATATTCGACCCATCTGTGTGTGTGTGTGTGTGTGTGTGTGTATATGGGTTTGTACTATATTCGACCCATCTGTGTGTGTGTGTGTGTGTGTGTGTGTGTATGGGTTTGTACTATATTCGACCCATCTGTGTGTGTGTGTATATGGGTTTGTACTACTATATTCGACCCATCTGTGTGTGTGTGTATATGGGTTTGTACTATATTTGACCCATCTGTGTGTGACACAGGGGTAGGGGGAAACTTGGTGGCGGTGCAGTCGAGTCGTATCTCCACCTACCTTCACCGGCGAGGGCGACCAGGTGAACTGCCCCCTGGAGTAGCCGGAGGCTGTGCTAACCCCTTTACCTTCTTCTTTGGAAAAAGTAGGTTCGATGTGAGTGTGTGTGCATGCGAGTGGATATTGTCAAGCCAATGTTGATATATTCAGAGGCAGGCGAGTGCTGCAGGCGGCTTGAGTTAGATCCTGTACCTTGCGCAGCTCCTGAGCTGGAAAACCGCTACAATATAAGAACGAGTGCATAAATTTAGGTATGCCAAAGTGATTTTTTTAAATCAGTTTACTGAAATATATTGTATATCTTCAGAAAGAACTCATTTACTTAAGCTCAAAGCACCAAAATTTATACAAATCGGACAATTCGTTGAAAAGATATGAATTTTTATCGATTTTTTTTTTTTGGTAGTCTGACGGGACAAATCTAAAATGCATATTTGGCCAAGTTTGAGTTCAAACAACAAAGAAACCACTTTTAAGGAATGTTTGAAATCATTTTTTTCTCTATCTATAGCAGTTTCACTACACACTGATTTTTTTTAACAGGTTTTTTATAAGTAGATTTGCTGTTACAGGCCCCCAAATATGACCAAAAATGCATTTTTGCACTCCGCGAGTACACAGAATAAGTAAAAGTTAATAACAAATCAACCAGACAATTACAGAGGACATACATATATAGAAATGATCAGAATAATAAGTCCTTTCAAACTAAACAAAAATTTAATAAAAAAAAAACAATTTTGAAAAATGTCATGTTTTCATTCTTTTTCTATTGTCAATGCGATCTTGATTTTATTTCTTCATAAATAATTTCAATGTCTTCAATTTCTGTAAGTGTAACCTCCCAGACAGTTCAGATGAGAAAATTATCTTTTATCATTAACCAGTATTATGTTCATAAATGATAAGTACTGGTTAATTACTCCATCAAACATTTACATGTATTTACAACATTGCTTCATTTTTATTAAATTGCAAGACACAAGGTACTAGTATCAAGTTATACTATAACTATCTCTATTCATAGGCCTACTTTGTTGTTGCTGTACTAGGAACCTGAAAAAAAATCGTCAGTCACGTGACCTAAGAAAATCGCCTTTTTCTCGTAATTAAGTGCAATAAAAGTTATAATTTATATATAATTCGTTTAAATAACACTTAAAGGAGAAACTGGTTCCATGTTTATCACTCCTTTGCAACATATAAAAATTAAAATGGGTACGAACTGTAACACCCTCAATCATGAATGCAACAAACATTTGACCTGAGCACCTTGTCCAATATTTGCAATACAAGTAACGATTTCTGCTTCTTTCAACTACAAACAAATACATAAACATCTTTAAAAATGATTTTAATATCTCTTTCTGATTCGAGTGCACAAGATTCGCGATCTTCCAGAAGGATAACATCTGACTTTTTTCGACGAGCGTAAGCCATTTTCCACACACATGCATGAAAACAAAGCTAGCACCAGTCTCGGTTTAAATTTTCGTTCTCAGCGCCATTTGCAAACTTTAACTTAAAATTTTACACACTTGTAGAGCTTTGAATTCGCTACAAGTCAATATAAAATATGTAGATCGCGCTGATAAAAAAATAGGTGAAAATCGTGTTTGAAAAAATAAAATGCATATTTTATTCATTATACTAAATAACAGACCTACATATTTTATACGAAACTAAAGCTGGATGTCTCTACTTTTCAACAAGCATTCTATTATTAGAATATGATGCAATGCCACTGAGAAGGAGGCGATCGAAGTGGAGTGGGTAAATGAAATTGTTTCGCGCAGAGCGCATGGCGGTGAGTGCAAAACCGATTTTGGTGTATATTTTAAAACACAGGCTGTTTTTATATCTAGTTAACAATACATATAAAAGACATAAAATAAAAGAAGAAAAGATACACTTTTTCACCATTATCTTTTTAACTTTATTCGTCCACAAACAATGAAAAAAACAAGCGTTGGTAAAATGTGTGATTTCTGCTTGTCGCACAAGTCATGTTATGAAGACTTGGCATACCTAATAAATTATACAATAAATAAGCATTCAAAACCAATCTCAAGACTCGTCTCTTCTGCAGCACCTTATCATCATCCAGCCTGTCCTTCCATCGTGCTTTATCATTTGTTTCCCTTCACCCCACCCTCCTTTCCCTCTTTCCCTACACTCACTGCAGCAGTAGACATTTTGTTTATTGTTGTTTTGTGTTTGGAGTGTTGGAGTATTTTTTTTCCTAACCTGTCCTCCCAACCAGTGTGTGCATTAGATGTGTGAGCGACTGCTTGTGATGCGGGCTTTGTACCTTTCTTTTTGTTTTCAGCAAAAGGCGCCTTACAAATAACCTTATCGTTAGTACTGTTTATTGTGTTTGGCTGCAATAAACTTTATGGATATGTCTGTGTGTAAAAACAGGACCGTTGTCGTCTTGTCGTTAATAGTATTATAATAAATAATAATTACATTTCTAGGCAATAAAAAAAAATGTTGTAATTTCGTTTGCACGAAGATTTTCTATATATTGTTACTCGGATAAATATTTTTGTTTCAAAAAGCATTTTGAAAAAGCGCATTTTGCTTGTTGCCGACATTTTTTCCAGGCCCATCTACTTTCCTCGACACAACTGCTGAAAAAAAATAAAAAAATAAAAAAAATAAATTAATAATACTGGATGCTAACTACACCTTTTTCCCCAAATCACCAATCAGGCTAAAGCAAGGCAATCTGTAGCAATCTGATGCGATCTGATACCTTTCAGTTGTCCTGCAGTGTTTATTTATTTATTTGTTTATTTAACCATTCTTATGTAGTACTTTTCCAGCTCAAGAGCTGCTCAAGGTGCTGACAGATATAGGATTTAACTCAAACTGTCTGGTTCCTGTGTGTATGAGAAAAACAAATCCGCTTTGAGGCTGTCTATTTTGGAGTATTGCATAGTATTGTCATTAAGATAGTTCTTATTTTATTTGATTTGGATGAAGCGGTGACGGTAGTCCTTATTTTATTCGGTTTGGATGAAGCTGTGACGGTACCACTCCGTGTTGAATTGTTCTAGAGTTTTGTTGGAATGAAGACCCTGTTGTTTGCAGCTGTGAATGCCAGGGCAGCCAGGGTGTTGCTGCTGCTGGTCATACCTGGCCATTTGATATTCACCTACACCATATACTACATGAAGGCTGGACACACCTCCATCACACCCCTCTTCATCCTCTTCTACCTCCTGGCAGCTGTGTTACAGGTTGGTCATGGGCCAGATTTCGCGCAGCTTTGATTGAAGCGATAGGCCAGGGTCCACAAAACGGGCTGAGTGTCGGAGATCTATCAGTTTGTAGGCATCGGCACTCATCAGCCCCTGACTCTGGGATTGGGGTCAGCGGCATTTTTGATCCGACTGTCTATATGACCTTACCAGATACCCGGAAGTGTCAAAAAGGCCGATTGGGGTCATAGTTATACAGGGTGGTTGAAAAGTAACTCCCTATTATAGAAAATTGCTGGTGAATAGCTCTGCCTTGGCATGGAACAGCATGTATTGTGATTCTCACAGTGGTAGAATTGTATTGTGATTCTCACAGTGGTAGAATTGAAGTGTGGATCTCTGATTTCCTCTCACCATGACGACAATATCTCATGATGGCCCTTTGCCTGACACTCGGTCTTATGTCAGCTGAGCTCGCTCATGCGGTGTCAGGCGACTAGGGCTGGACGGTTTTACCGATACGTAACTGTATTCAGGTTAGGAAGCGCGACGGTACGGTATACCGGTGCGGGTGTCCAAGGTCCGGTTTACTGGGAAATCTTGACAACACATAACGCGACAGTGGGTGACAATCTTGTCCGCCCAGAGAGCGAGCCTTAAGCCCAAACACGTGGATAGGCAGTTGTTCTTGAAGAAGACCTTATACGAACAGCAGCTTATCCACGTGTTTGAGCATGGTAGCAGTCGCCAATCCTTCTGAACTCTTAAAGTTCTTAAAAACCTTTCCCGTTGAATGTTTTTGTTTTATTTTGATTTTGTGGTTCAAAGTTTGCTGATGTTCTAAACAGTGATTTATCATAATTTGTTTTGAAGGCGTTCAAGCAATAATAAAGTTTCAGTTTCTATGGAAATGTGGTTCTTTGAAACTGTTTTGAAGTGTATGACAATCTATTGTTTTGCGTCGGTCACTACTGTCAGTGCCATATCCCATTTGATTGTAACACTTAAAATCGCGGTATACTGGTACGAAATACCGATACGACCTAAAAATACCGCGGTAATACCGGTACGACTTTGACCCACGGTACCCAGCTCTACAGGCGACTGGCCATTGAGGGCTGTTTTCATTGCCGTGATATGAAATCAGAGACCAGACATCAGATCTTGGGGTTGCCAAACTATGAACCTTAAAAAACTGTTTTGTCCACTGGCAGGTGATGCTGCTGCTGTACATTTCCCAGTGGCTGGTGCATCACATATGGAGCAAGGGAGATGACCCTGACAATGAAGCTATCCCGTACCTGACGGCCATCGGCGATTTGCTGGGCACGGCGTTTCTGACCGCCGCTTTCCACGCCCTGTATTTGATGGGGGACCGGGATGCCGACTTGGGCGAATGATGTTTACTGTGCAAGTAGATAGCCTGCCCACCCCACTCCCTACCCCTCCCCTATCGCACCTCCAGCCCTGTCTCATGTGGTACTGGCCAGTGTGAATAGGGACTTATCACATAGCCTTCACCACTATTTATGCAACCAGTGAAGATATATTATCTTTTGGCTTGATGTCCTGAGTGATGCTTGTTCCCTCGTTTGTGAAGATCTTGTTATTTGACATCCGGAATATTTAGCTGATATCTGGAATGCTTCGACATTTTGAATGAAGACATCAGGATTGGTGGTGTTTTAAAAAAACAAAAAAAAAAGCGAACAACAAACATCCTCAATGATGCTTCAGTTTGTTTTTTTACTGATACCTGAGGTGCTTGGATATTTTGAATGAAGACAACTGAAATGGTGATTTTATGTATTAGATTTTTTTTATTTATTTAAAAATATGAACATCCATAATGATGTTTCAGTTTTGCTGTTTTTTTTGGCATGGTTCGGATGTCTGTGATGGTAAATAGTGCTGTGAACGTAGTGTTGGAAAGTTCTGGATGTGCTCTTCTATGTTCTGTGATATTAATGCTAAATTGAAGGACCACTCTGTGATTGGCATCATGGGGAGTCAGTGCAGTCTGTATTTGTATAAGTTGATTAGTCAGAACACATTACACAGTTCCGATGCCCGCGTCTATAGCGCTTATATACAGAACACTACAGCTGGGAAATGGTGCACAGAAACATTGGCAAAAACCAGTGAGCTGAAATCTAAGCCTGTGTCATGAACTGCGGGACTAATAATACTATGATGATATTCTTGAATTTAATCCTTGTCCTGGCAACAAGCTTCACTTGTAACACTGCTGGTACAAGTAACACTCAGGGCTTGTCATTTTCCACGGCAATGAAAAGGTGTTTTGTGCTTGTCCGCAAGTCAAACGGAAACACGGAACTGTGCATGTGAGTGCCCGAATTGTGCCGGTGAAATGGATGATACACATTGTTCAGTGTGGCGAGGCAGTTGATTGTTAAGGTGTGCAAAACGCATGGATGGATGGAAAATGAAGTGGGTGACGAATGACTAGGATAACATATGAGGAAGACCTCAAGAAATGGAACAGCCTTTTTGAAAGGTGTGCCGATCGGAAACCAAATATGAGCAACGGAGAACTTGCTGTCTGAGGCTAAAAAAAGCTAAGCAGTCTCATGCAACTGTGAGGCAAATGTGCAGCACTCAATCTTTAGTCAGTGTTGCGAATGCTCAATCTGTAAAGTCAGTTTGCATCTTTCAACCTCCAGTCAGTGTTGCTGATGCACAATCTGTGAAGCCAGTGTGCTGCACCCAGCATTCAGTCAGTGTTGGTAAAGCACCTCAAAAACCTGTAGTCACAAACAATCCAATCTCTCCAAATCCTTCAAACATACCAACTAAACCATTGCCAGTGAAAACACTGTTTCAAGATTTGGGTTGTGCATCAGAATGTATGACAATATTTTACTATATTTGGACTTTATTGGTGAATAGGGACTGTCAGCTGGGCACCAGTATGTGTTTAAATTTACATTTGTAGTTGGACTTTGTTGGCGAATAATAACTGTAAACTATTCATCGATAAAAACAGGCTACTTCAAAAGTTCAGCTGTGTATAAGCAAACAGTTTTTCCTTCACTCTGTTATATTTTTTTATCATTATATCATTAAAATGCAACAATTCTTAATCGCCAGGGTGCGGGTAAGGGAGGCTTTCCCCTGCACTATCTACCAGCGCCTAGGCGGCACCTGGATCCTGGCCAATTTTCTCTTTTTTTACTCCAGACTATTACAAGTCCTGAAAACTATTATGTAACAATAAGTACACCATACCTGTGATAGTTCAGAAGTTAACAGTACTTTTCATTTCATTTCCATTCCGTTTTTGTCCAAATTAATAAAAACAGAATTAGAATCAAAGAAAATCTAAATCGGAATTAAACAAAATTTAATAGAGAAAATGAATATATTTTCGCTTGGAAATAATACTTTTTTTTCTTCTTCTTCTTCTTCTGACTACTGGTAATAGCAAAATACAGCAGTATTATTTCTGTCTGGCACACATGATGATAAGCAGGTTAATTATTGATAATAGTGTATACATAGCAGAAATTGTACACTTCGGTTTTTGTCTCTTTCTTCCGCCCTTCCTCCCTCTTCCCCTCCCCCCCTTTTTCCTCAACCCTGCTCCCACTCCTCTCAAAAAACAATGTTTCCCTCTGGCAAGCCAATAGAATTATACTTTTTTTTTTTTTAAACCTATCAGGGTTATGTTACACAATTCAAGAATCCTCAAGGCCAAGATGTAGCTACCTTTATGAAGAGGTAGAGAACCATCACATCGTTCAAACATCCTCTAAAAGATGGAAAGTGTCTAGCTTTGCCAAAGGATTTTAAAAAAAAAAAAAGTCACAGCATTTACATTTCCTCAAAAGATGGAATACAGTTACCTTTGCGGAAAGGATTGAAAACAGTGACAGCATTCAAATATCATCAAAAGACAGAATATAGTTACCTTTGCGAAAAGTACAGAAAACATGTGACATCGTTATGCCAAAATCTCGCAAGTGTGGTTTTGCCAGCTTGAAAAAGGAAAGAAAGAGTGGTTCAAATGATGGCAATGCAATCACAAGGCGTTTGTGTGGAACATTACTACAATGCGGAGATCTATCTCAGTTTATCCATTCTCCTTGAGCGTGCTGCCAAGGTGGATACGTGTGCCTTACAATCCTCCTACTCTTCTTTCTTGTTGTTGAAATCAGTTGGGTCGCAACAACAACAAAATAGCCACAAGGTTTTACACAAAGTCCAAACTGATCTAAACTGAACTGGACGGGACTGAACATGTGCATGTGCTGTATAAACAGTGTCCTCCGTAACAGACCAGTTGCTTGGCTGTGCTACGAAAACAAAAGTGCTATCAAATGTGTGTGTGTGTGTGTTCATTCACTCACTCAAATGTGTTAAATTCTGATGAAATGTTTTCCATGAATGTGTGCCCTAAGACCTTCTGACTTGGAAGGTTTAGGTATTTAGTGTATATACAGAACACTGCTAATAAAATAGAATTATGGACCTTGTCCTATGCTTAAGCGAATATGTGTGCGAGGATGAGGATTTGTTAGAGTGTGTGCGTGTGTGTGTGGAAATAAGTATGTGTTTGTGTGTGGAGAGAGTGTAATATGTCCATTTGTTACACCATAGCATGCATGGGAAATCTGCCATTTATAATAAGCAAAGCATTGAAGTACTTAGTCATCATCATTGAATGATACCATAGTTAGTGTTAGCTTGATGCCTCAACGACTATGACTGGTTTAGTGGGTAGTGTGCGTTTTATGCACTATGCACATAGAACTAAGATCTGCAAGCGTGTGCATACAACTGGCCACTTTCCAATAAGCAGGCGACCTTGACGCTAGCCGAGTGTTGGAGATCTATCAAGTATAGGGTGGGCGAACGCCATCAGTACCCTCTGAGTCTCAGATTGGGATCAGTGTCACTTTCAGCTGACTGCCTCCATAAGCTTTGTTGCTGCTTGATAGCGGCAAGAGGACTGTTGGCCATTGTCACATACCTGCGTTTCTGTTTCTTTTTATTTTTGCATTTCTCCCCTCCCCAGACTTGCTACTAAATTCGCCTTTCAACCAGCTATGCATTTGGGTACGTTTTTACACCACTTAGCACAGAGGCAATCGGGTTATTATTATTATGCTGGCGTGGGATTATTGCATTTTGTAGCTTTTCAAGATCCTGGATTTCATCATGAAGTGATATATTTTTTGGTGTGTGTGTATGTATATATATATAGATAGATATTAATATATATACTGTTTGCTTCTTTTTCTAATGAACGTGTCTCTGTTGGTTTGGATTTTTTGGAATTATTTTTATTTAGTTTCATCATGTGCTTCTTTAAGCAGTATTGATTTTGTGGAAGGTCGTGCTCTGTCTCCTTGTCTGTCTCACTGTCTGTCTCTCTGTCTTTCTCTCTCTCCCTATTTTCTGTCCTGTCGCTCTCTCTCTTTCTCTCTCTCTCTGAGTCTCTCTCATTCTCTTATCCCGTGGATGAGGGTAAGATACAAGTGGCCATTTTTATTTTTAGCCGTATGATTGCTCTGGTGGTTCAGAGTTAACTTTTGGTTCTCCTTACCCTTTTCCTCTGGGTTGGGTATCCCTGTCTGCCATATGGGTGTAGAGATTAAGTTTTATTGTGAATTCATTCGTTCCTTGATCTTCCTTCTTTTTTTCTAAAATTTCTTATTGTATTCTTTTTGTTATTGCAGTAGGTGCCAGAGGTGGTTTGTTTGGTTTGGGCCCCCACCCCTGACTGTAGGGGTGCCGGGGGTTTCAGTATAAATAGTATCCCCACTTTCTGGAAGTTTAATACTTTAAATTCACACTGTCGCTGTCTTTCTCCTTTGTTCTTTCTCATTCGTACTCTGTTCTATCAATCTATATAGTATTAATACTATTATACTATCTTCTTCTTCGCCAGACCAGTCACCTACCTTTTTTCTTGAAAACTCTTCAGGAACAAAACTCCTCATTTGTGTGTGGGATCTGTTGGATCAGCTTGGGAATATTGGACGCTTTCTGCCAGGTGGTCACTGGGGCTTCCTATGATGTTATTATTTGGCAATGTAGGCATTTTATATGTATGTGTTTTGTTGATATTTTATAACGATGTTTGTATTTTATTTTGTTTTTGTAAACTGGGGTTCTATAAATTAGAGTATAGCCTCAGCGTCCCCTGCGTGGGATGTCTTTATTGTAAAGTGACCAGCTGGTGGAGTGCATTCAGTGTTACCACTATGGTTGTTTTGGCAGATCTTTTATGTGGATCAGGGGCGAGTCCTCTTTCAGCAAAGTTGTGGTCTTGATTTTTTGGTCCTGATTTGGCTCGGAAGAGTCCACTGGACCTAAAGCAATAACCATGTAATGTTTGGTTTGGGCAGAAATGGTGGGCTTCTTGTATTATTATTTCAATATTGCAGTCTTCTCCCCCACACCCCACCACCATCCCTCCCCTCCTACCACTTTTCATCTCTCCTCCCCCCTCCCCATTCTCCCCCCTTTCTAGTATTTCCCCTTTTCAATCCCGTTGGGGTGCCGGGGTTTTCTGTATAAGTAGTATCCCCATTTTGTGGAAATTTAGTGCTTTAAATTACCGCTGTTTCTGTCATTCTCTTTTTTTTTCTGGTTTCTGTTCTGTTCTATCATCTTCATTAGACCAGTCACCTACCTTTTTTTTTTCTTCTTGAAAACCTTCCCAAAACTCCTGCTTTGTGTATGGGGTCTGCTTGGTCAGCTTGAGGATATTGGACGCTTCCTGCCAAATGGCCACGAGGGCTTTCTATTATATTATTATTATTTAGCAATTCAGGCATTTTATAATTTATATACGTATGTGTTTTGTTAATATTTTATAGTGATGTTGATATTCTATTTTGTTTTTGTAAACGGGGTTTTGATAAATTAAAGTACAGCCTCAGCGTCCCCTGCTTGGGATGCCTTCATTGTAAAGTAACCGGATGGTGGTGTATCTTTAATGTTATCATCAGGGTGGTTTCAGCAGATCTTTTATACGGATCGGGAATGAGTCTTTCAACCAAGTTGTGGTCCTGATTCGGCTCTTTGCAGTCTGCTGGACCTTATAAACACTGACTAACTAACTTTCCCTCCACCCCACCCCCCACCCCTCACCCCCCACCTCACCCCTCCATCCCTCCCACCCTCTCCCATGCACCCCAACCTCACTCCTTTTTCCATTGTTTTCCTGCCGACTGGAGTTGTTACAAAAAAAAATATTTGTCACCTGCCAAAATGGGTTGTTTGATCACAAAAGAGTTGTAATTGATGTTCTACACAAACCTGACAAAATGATGCATTCCTACATTTTTGTGTATTACGCCTGTGTGAAGGCTTGATGTGTTGGTGTGTTATTTTTTTTTATAACCGTCTTTTTACCTTGTTCTGAAATATATACAAAAGTGTTGCCGACCTGCATGCATGCTACAATGGGAGTCTGTATACTTTACATAGATTTAGAAAGAACGTTTGAGTCACACTGGCATTGAAACAGCTATAGCTGTTTCATTTGGGTGCTGCATAACTGGCAATACCCCTTCTTAAAATGTCCGCAACAGGCTCAGGGCTCAAGCTTGTAGTTGGCTTAGTTTAAATGCTATGAATGTATAGGCTGCCAAGCTGTTGGTAAACCAAATGCATTTTGTTACACATGTTTTTTTATCAATAGTTGATTCAACCCAGATGCTTGAATCTTGATAAGTGTAACTCGAATTTGTTTATCCATGCAGCCTGTTCAATCAGCAACAAGGCAAAAGTCTTCGTATAAAGTTTTCCACTGTTATTCAGCAAACATCAACAACTGCATACAAGATTGCTTTCCGAAAATCCCTTGAAAGATCATCATCAAAAATCATCATCAGCCACCCCCCACCCCCACAAGCAGACAGTGCGTTACTGATATAGCCTCTCTGCATTCAAGAAAAAATGTGAACATTCCAGCATGATGCAATAACACCCAATCAAAACAAAACTCGCCATCAAGTCTAAAATCACTTAGGTGAACAGACGTTACATTGAAGAAACAACAACAACAAAACTCGTCACCGGATCAGTGCACTGTCTCACATCCTTAGGTTGTGGAGAATCGCTTAGCTATTACCAGATCTATCTCAAAGCTTCGCTCGATAATAAACAAGTACTTCCAGAAAATTCTCAACAATATCGACCGACGAAAATTATCAACATTATGCAAAGCTTCTTTTAGCCACAATGCAAAATCAAATGAAAGGTAAAAGAAAATCTGTTATTGCATGCTTTGCAAAACAAAATGATCTGATCTATTGTGAGCATCTCAATCCTAACACATTTTCAGCATAGTTGAACTGATTGACTTAGGATAAAGTGCTATATTAATACTCTTCTTGATATTATTATAGGATAAAGTGCTATATTAATACTCTTCTTGATATTGTTATTATACTTATAATTTGATAGTTATACCTTTTTTTTTTTTAGTATCCCCACTTTCTGGAAATTTAGTGCTTTAAATTCCCACTATCGCTGTCTTTCTCCTTTGTTCTTTCTCATTCATTCTCTGTTCTATCAATCTACAATACTATCTTCTTCTTCGCTAGACCAGTCACCTACCTTTTTTTTGAAAACTCTTCCAGGACAAAGCTCCTCATTTGTGTGTGAGGTATGTTGGATCAGTTTGGAAATATTGGATGCTTTCTGCCAGGTGGTCACTGGGGATCCCTATGATGTTATTATTTGGCAATGTAGGCATTTTATATGTATGTTCTTTGTTAATATTTTATAATGATGTTTATATTCTATTTTGGTTTTGTAAACTGGGGTTCGATCCCATGCTTGGGATGTCTTTATTGTAAAGTGACCGGCTGGTGGAGTGCCTTCAGTGTTACCACGAGGGTTGTTTCGGCAGATCTTTTATGCTGATCAGGGGCGAGTCCTCTGTCAGCGAAGTTGTGGTCTTGATTTTGAGGTCCTGATTTGGCTATACTGGTCCTGATTTGGCTCGGAAGAGTCTGCTGGACCTAAAGCAATAATCATGTAATGTAATGTAGTCACCTACCCTTTTTCTTGAAAACTCTTCCAAAACTCCTCATTTGTGTGTGAGGTCTGTTGGGTCAGCTTGAGAATATTGGACATTTTCTGCCAAATGGTCAGTATGGCTTCCTATTATATTATTTTTTAGCAATGCAGGCATTTTATATGTATGTGTTTTATTGATATTTTATAATGATGTTTATATTCTATATAGTTTTTGTAAACGGGTGTTCGATAAATTACAGTATAGCCTCAGTGTCCACTGCATGGAATGCCTTTATTGTAAAGTGACCGGCTGAGGGAGTATCTTCAGTAATACCTCTAGGAACGGAAAACGATGCTTAACGTCCTATTGCATGAGCGTTAAGGACGATTACCTCTAGGGTTGTTTCAGCAGATCTTTTATATGGATCAGGAGTGAGTCCTCTTTTAACCAAGTTGTGGTCTTGATTTTATGGTCCTGATTCGGCTCTTTGCAGTCCGCTGGACCCTGTAAGCAATGAATAACAAACTAACTAAAAGTTATTATTATACATGTACTTATAGTTTCATAGTTAGACATGTCTTTTTGTTAAATGTTGAATACTTGATGATACTGTAGAACTAGTTTATTATAGTAGTGGTCATACTGATAATTTATTTATGTGGTTGTCAGAAGTTTCCATTTTTACTGCCACAATGTGACATATCTCTGCACCCCAAAATTCAAATGGGCCTTTTTTTTTCTTTTTTTTTTGCAAGAACACATTGCTGTTAAATTAGTTTCTCTTTTTATTTGTGTGTCACAACTGTGTCTTTGTGTCATACTCAAACGTGTTTTTGGACGTTGGTATATATATATATATATATTTTTTTTTTTTCATAAACCTCCACGTCCATTCAGATGCTGTAAGGGTTCTGCGATAGCTCTCGTCTATATGAAGCCTACACAATACATCAGTTGGTTTGATAGTGAAAATTGTTAAGGTACTATATTATGAAGTAACAAATGGATTACAAGGTCCCTCCGTGAGGGTGCCGGGGGTTTCAGTATAAATAGTATCCCACTTGTCTTTCTCCTTTCTTCTTTCTTATTCATATTCTGTTCTATCAATCTGCTATACTATCTTCTTCTTCTCTAGACCAGTCACCTACCTTTTTTCTTGAAAACTCTTCCGGGGCAAAACTCCTTATGTTTGTGAGGTCTGTTAGATCAGCTTGGAAATATTGGACGCTTTCTGCCAAATGGTCACTGGGGCTTTCTATGATGTTATTATTTGGCAATGTAGGCATTTTATATGTATGTGTTTTGTTGATATTTTATAATGATGTTTGTATTCTATTTTGTTTTTGTAAACGGGGGTTCGATAAATTAGAGAATAGCCTCAGCATCCTTTGCGTGGGATGTCTTTATTGTAAAGTGACCGGCTGGTGGATTGCCTTTAGTGTTACCACTAGGGTTGTAACTTGTATCGGCAGATCTTTTATGTAGATTAGGTGTGGGGTGAGTCCTCTTTCAGCGATATTGTGGTCTTGATTTTGTGGTCCTGATTCGGCTCTTTGCAGTCCGCTGGACCCTGTAAGCAATGAATAACTAACTAACTAATTACAAGGTATAAAGAAGGCAATTTCCAAAAATATGGACAGTCCTGTTGCCACCCCCGTTGGGGTGCCGGGCGTCTCAGTATAAATAGTATCCCCACTTTCTGAAAATTTAGTGCTTTAAATTCCCACTGTCGCTGTCTTTCTCATTTGCTCTTTCTCATTCATGCTCTGTTCTATCAATCTGCTATACTATCTTCTTCTTCGCTAGACCAGTCATCTACCTTTTTTCTTGAAAATTCTTCCGGGACAAGACTCCTTATTTGTGTATGAGGTCTGTTGGATCAGCTTGGGAATATTGGACGCTTTCTGCCAGGTGGTCACTAGGGCTTCCTATGATGTTATTATTTAGCAATGTAGGCATTTTAATTTTTATATGTATGTGTTTTGTTGATAATTTATAATGATGTTTGTAGTGATTTCTGTTCACGCGCCCTGACAGGCGTTGTTGCAGAGCTCTGACTGTTTTTCCTGTATTTGTTCCTGTCTATGTTCATGTCCTGTCTCCATATTTTGTCTACAAGAACCGTGAAGATGTGGCCGTCATTCTGGACTAATTTTTGTGCCATTTTTCCTCAAGAAGCAAAAGTTTTGGGATTCTTAGTGTTTCTACATTTTGTTACTCTACTGTCAACGTTTGGTTTGCCTGCCTTCTTGGTCAGCCGTGGCGAGCGGGTGTTCACCCCATTCCCTACCCCAGGCTTGGGATCACTGAGCGCGCATTTATCCAGGTCAGTGTCAACAACAACAAGTCACAATGGTGATCGGGTGTTTACCAACCTTGCCACTACTGACCCACATCTACTGAGTACACGTTCACTCTCTTCACACAAGCAATCACTACAATGGAGTACTTTCATACCTCCGACCTTTTTCGGTGCATTAGCACTGAACACCGACAGGACCCAGTTGCCTAGGCCTACTGTACAGTACTCAAGTACCGACCTTGTGTCCCTGGCAGCCCGTGCTACGACTCCATCGCCTTCCCTTGTCGCCACGCTGAAACGACTTGGCATTGCCAGAAATCTCCCTAAGTCGCCGCGACGCTCCAGGAGAGGTGGAAGGAATGAGAGACGTGATCGGGCGGCTACTGACACTGCTCCTCCCTCCAGTCTACGTCCCTGCCTCGGCTCTCAGCTCCTTGTGTGTTGTCTTAATGCACAGGCGCTGGGGCAGTCTTGTAAACGCTCTGCTATCAACACTTTTATTGCTGACAATGACATCGATCTCATGCTGCTTACTGAGACCTGGCTGCACTCATCGGGCGATGAGGCTAAACTAAAGGATCTTGCTCCGCCGGGTTACTCCGCACAAGGCTTTGCTCGTGACTCGTTGGGTGTTGCTGGGCGAGGGGGCGGCATTGCTCTGGTAATGAAAGATTCAGTAAAGAAGCATGCATGCTTCTCACAGTCCTCACTCACCCACCCAACATTTGAAGCTGCTATTCTTTTAATGACTGTTAACGATATCAGGATAAACATTGCCTGTGTTTACAGGCCCCCACCAAGTAAGAAAAACATGTTGACCCATTCTCAGTTCTTCGATCAGTTTCAGGATTTCCTAGAACATTGTGACGCCTTGCCGGGAAAGACGCTTATCGTGGGAGACTTTAACATTCATGTTGATGATGCAAATGACCCATATACCAAACGATTTTTCACTTTGCTTGATTTGTTCTGTTTCAGCCAGTCTGTTGTCGGCTCCACCCACAAGCGTGGTCATACTCTTGATTTGATTTTATTCCGCTCTAGTGATGATTTTTTGTCTTCTTCTTTTATTAATAATGACCTTATGTCTGATCACAGTGCTGTTATGTGTAGGTTAAATATTCCAAAGCTTATTCCTGAATCTCATGTTATAAAGTATCGTAGTATTAATAAGATAGACAAGCAAGATTTTAGAGATGATTTATCCATGTCTGTGTTTCTAAACTGTACTGTTGCTGAGTACAACGCATCATTACTGTCTGTCCTTGACAGGCACGCCCCCCTCCGCCAACGCACGCTTCGCCCCCGGAAATTTAACCCGTGGTTCAGTAATATTGCAGGGCAGTTTAGCATACTGAAACGTGAGCGTCGTCAGGCCGAGAGGCGCTGGCTTAAGTCTCGACTGACTGTTCACAAAGAGATTTTTGAAAGTATTAAGCACAAAATTAGTGATCTTATTGACAGTGCGAAGACAAATTTCTTTTCTGCTCAGATCCTTGCCACTTCCACTTGTAAAGAACTATTTCGTACTTTCAACTCTTTGCTTGGTAAACAGACTGACTCTCCCCTTCCCACCATTTATGATCCGCACACTCTTCCTACTGTATTCTCTGATTATTTTTCAGACAAGATTTCGAATATCAGAAACAGTTTTCCTCCCTCTGATTCTGCTGCTCTGCCTGTCTCTTGTCATTTTTCTGGCACTTTCCTGGATTCTTTCTCTCCTGTTTCTGAACAGTTTGTCCTCAACATCCTTAGAAATACCGCTCCCAAGTCATGTGAATTAGATCCTATACCTACAAGACTATTGTATGATAATCTTGACACACTTCTTCCTGTCATCACTCAAATCATCAATACCTCTCTCGCTTCCGGCTCTGTTCCTGCAGATTTGAAAACGGCTGTTGTGAAACCTCTTCTAAAAAAAGCTTCCTTAGATAAAAACGAGTTAAAGAACTTCAGACCTGTATCCAACCTTCCCTTTCTATCAAAAACTCTAGAGAAAGTTGTGCTCTATCAGCTACTGTCTCACCTTGACTCTAACAATTTACACAACCCTTTTCAGTCTGCGTATCGGGCGGGCCGAAGCACCGAAACTGTTCTGCTTCGTATTGTCAATGACATTCTCACTGCTCTGGATGAGGACAAACTCTCTATTCTACTTCTTCTTGATAACTCTGCTGCTTTCGATACTATCGATCATTCTATTCTCCTTTCTCGTCTTGAAACTGTTTTTGGTGTTCGTTCAGCAGCTCTTCGGTGGTTCACTTCCTATCTCCAAGACCGTACTCAGTATGTGTCTGCCAATAATTCCTCTTCAGTTCCTACTCCGCTTCTCTATGGTGTGCCCCAGGGTTCCGTTTTAGGCCCTGTCTTGTTCATTATGTACACCACGCCCTTATCTACAATCATAAAACAGCATACTGTCAACCACCAATTATTTGCAGATGACACCCAACTACAGCAATCATGCAAGCCTGCAGACATTCACTCTGTTATACAAACACTTCAGAATTGCACCACTGACATAAAAACCTGGATGAATGCAAACATGCTTAAATTAAATGATGACAAGACTGAGGCCCTTCTCTTCACTCGCTCTTCCGTCACTGATCTTTCTCTGCCTACCTCTATCACTGTTGGTTCTTGTGATATTTCTTTTTCTGACTCCGCTAGAAACCTGGGGTTCATCATGGATTCTACTCTCTCTATGAGACAGCATATCACTAGAGTCTGTCGGGTTTGCTACTTTGAGTTGAAGAGAATTAGTTCAATTAGGAAATTTCTATCAGAAGACGCCACAAAGACCTTGGTTACTTCCTGTATTCTATCTAGATTAGATTATTGCAATTCCCTTCTCATTGGCTGTCCAGATTCTATCCTCTCTCTGCTTCAAAAAGTTCAGAACTCTGCTGCCCGTCTTATCTTTAAAGTAAATCATCGCCAACCCTCCACACCTCTCCTTGTTAAGCTACACTGGCTTCCTGTCGCGGAACGTGTTAATTATAAAACTGCCTGTATCTGCTACAATATTGTCATCGGTTCTGCTCCTTCTTATCTATCTGACCTTGTCTCCCTTTACACTCCATCTCGTTCCCTTCGCTCATCCACTGACTGTCGTCTTCTCCGTCAGGGCCGTTACAAAAGAAAATCTAATGGTTTCCGCTCTTTTGCTGTCCACGGCCCTCACCTATGGAATTCTCTCCCCTTTCATGTTAGACATTCTACCTCCTGCGAATCATTCAAATCCCACCTTAAAACGTATCTTTTCTCAAAAGTCTTTCAGCAGTATCTGTAGTTGTAAAAGGGGTTTGGAGGAGTGGGGGGTTAAGTAGTAATTTAGTATGTTTTTGTCATATTGATTTACACAGCAGTAGTATGTACGCGTGAAAGAGTAACTTGTCATATAATTATAGTATATGTATAGTGTGTATATGTGTTTGCGTAAGAAAGTGTGCGTGTATAGCGCTTAGATCCTTAGGGTAGGCGCTTTACAAATGCTAGTTATTATTATTATTATTTATTATTCTAAATGCAAAGCAATACCGAATACGATTTGATTTTTCTATGCTCTTGACCTTCTCCAGTTCCAGATACACTCATGTACTATCAAAGTACAGCAAAAGTTGTTTTATGCCTCCAAAAAGAGGTGACCTTGGGATGATCTTGACCCACATTTATGATCAAATAACCCAATGTTGTTGCATACTATGGGTTAAATAAACAGCCATTCACTGTACAGTTACCTATCCTTATTTTTATTTTTTGTTGCCCCCCCCCCCCCCCCTCCCCATGAGGTACAGAGGGTTTTTGTATCCCCACTTTCTGGAAATTTAGTGCTTTAAATTCCCACTGTCGCTGTCTTTCTCATTTGCTCTTTCTCATTCCTGCTCTTTTCTATCAATCTGCTATACTATCGTCTTCTTCGCTAGATCAGTCTCCTACCTTTTTTCTTGAAAACTCTTCCGGGACAAGACTCCTTGTTTGTGTATGAGGTCTGTTGGATCAGCTTGGGATTATTGGACGCTTTCTGCCAGGTGATCACTAGGGCTTCCTATGATGTTATTATTTAGCAATGTAGGCATTTTATATGTATGTGTTTTGTTGATAATTTATAATGATGTTTGTATTCTATTTTGTTTTTGTAAACGGGGGTTTGATAAGTTGTGGTGAAGCCTCAGCGTCCCCTGCGTGGGATGTCTTTATTGTAAAGTGACTGGCTGGTGGAGAGCTTTCGGTTTTACCACTAGGGTTGTTTCAGCAGATCTTTTATGCGGATTGGGGGTTGTCCGGTCCTGATTTGGCTCGGAAGAGTCCGCTGGACCTAAAGCAATAATAATGTAATGTAATGTAATTGAAAGAACATAGGCGTTTATAACCCCAAAAAAGGGCTTTTGGAGTAGATGCGCCACCGTGGTCAAGTTTGAAAGCTGTGGAATTCAAGGGAGCTCATGTGTGTGTGCGGGTGTGTGTGTGTGTGTGTAAGTGAGTAAAATCCAAGAAACCCATTTCTGGTGTGTGTTTGGCTCTGTGTATGTGTGTGTGTATGTGCGTAGGTGTGTGTGTGCGCGTGTGTTTGCCCTTGTTTACACAGTATTATCTGGACAAACATCTACATAACTTGTATTGACATGCCTACTTGTTTTGACGTCAGAACAATGATCCGTTAGGGTTAGGGCTGGGTTAGGGTTAGGGTTCGAACACTTCAAAGTACTTAAAAATGGGGACGAAATATGACCCATTGTCAGCGCAACGTAGGTGGCGTTTCTGGAAAGTCATGATAATACTGTGTAACCTTGGCTGTGTGTGTGTGAGTGAGTGAGAGAGAGAGAGAGTGAGTAAAATCAAAGGAAACCATTTCTATTTTTGTTTGGCTGAAAAGTGTATGTGTAAAAGAGAACGAAACCATTTGTGGTTTGTGTTTGGCTGTGTGTGTGCTTGTATTATGAGAATGTAATAAAAAATCATATAGAAGTAAAACATTTGTGGTTCATGAAGGTTCATTGTATATTTACCCTTTCACGTTTATATCATGCTGCTTTTTTCTTCTATTTTATTTTCATTTCAGTCTCTGTGAGACTTGGTGCGGTTGATGGGACATTGTATATATGGTTGTAAAACATGAAATGGGATTATGCAAAGGGAACAACACAATAGGATAGATTTGGACAGCCATACCAGGGTGCGCACTCATGATAGGACAATCTGGTACGGGATGTCTACTTCTGCAACTAGAGTGGAAAATCAACCTCTGCGCTCTAATGGAAAGCAGATGTAATGCTCCCTGTGATGCAAGTCAGAAGCCATGCCAACACAAATTTAAGTTTCTGGGTCTTCTGTACTCAAGGCAAGCTGGGAATTTTGCGTCCATTGTCATGAAAATTCAATTTACCTCCGCGGTCAAGAGATTGTTCACATTTTCAAACCTTTGCAATAAACCTGACTGCTACAAATAAACTAGATATTTGTGGACAGGTTTTTGAGAATCTCAGTACGTTACATTGAGCCTAGTAGTCACTGCTGTTGAGTTAATGCTGAAAAAAAAACTTGACCAGGGAATTTTCTGATGTTACAATTTGAATTCAGTCAAACTTATCTTCCTTCTATTATTTTCTTTGTTGTTGTTTTTTAAAAGAATAAATGCTGCTGTATTTTAATAATTAGTAGAATAATTTATTCTTGTTTCCAGTTAAATCCAAAAACTATTGATTAATTGCTACAAAAAATTGATTAGGGAATTTTCTTTTGTTTCAGTTTGAATTCAGTCCTTTTTTAAAAAAATTTTCTTCGTTGTTTAAAGAATAAATGCTGCCTTCTTTTAATAATTAGAATATTTTATGATTGTTTCCAATCTAGT
The DNA here is from genome assembly GCA_036898135.1 of Oncomelania hupensis. Classification (NCBI taxonomy): domain Eukaryota; kingdom Metazoa; phylum Mollusca; class Gastropoda; order Littorinimorpha; family Pomatiopsidae; genus Oncomelania; species Oncomelania hupensis. Next base: position 78,974,114 of record CM072514.1, on the reverse strand, counting down.
GTATAGTGCTTTGTGGTGAAATAATAGTGAACATAATAAGTTTCATTGGCCTTGCTTTATGTTCTCACAACCCTTCCTTTTTAGGAAAAGAAGGTATGTTTATTTTATTAGCTGACAATTCTTTTGTTTTATTTTGCTGAATCATGGACTGTCTTTCATCCTCGGCAGACTGGTTTCAGTGTCATTGCATGGGAAGGTTGTCGTCTAGTTAACGAAGGAAAATGGAAGACTGTTGACTTGGACTTGGGTCACCCATGTCTGGCATTGAGAGGACTTATATAAATATTTTATACATTTGTTTTAATTACAGTGTTCATCCAGTTTAATATCCATCGGGCTAAGCTATGTAATTGCCAAAATACAAACAGATTTACTATTTTAAATGGTTTTAAAAAAATTGTTGTGTTGTCTTAATCAGTGAATGTAAGATGTTTGTATACTGAATAGGCCAGTATCCACTCTTCGCGGGCAGCATTGATGCTACCTGAGTGTCGGAGGTCTAGCGAGCGTAGGTTGTGGGTAAGCGTAGGCCCTCAACAAACCTCTGACTCTCAGATTGGGGTCAAGGTCAGCTTTTCAGGGACATTTGCCTCAATAACCTCAGTAGCAGCCTGATATCATCCAAAAGGTCTAATAGTCTCATATTCATTGCATAGATGAGAAGAAGATTTAGAAGAAGAAAAAAAAGAAAGAAGAAAAAGCCAGTTTGGTGTGCCTTTTATTTTCAGCAATAATTATCATGTGGACAAGAAGGAGCAACAAGCACTAAGTTTTATCCAGAGAAACATTACCGCTTGTATCATAACTCAATGATAACCATTTACGACACAAGCGGTGCGGAAATTACCCAGTGTCTGCTTTGGTGCTGGGTAAGTTCAGGACCGCTGGTGTTATTGCTTCCCTTTTCCTACCTTTTTTCTTGAAAACTCTTCCAGGACAAAACTCCTCATTTGTGTGTGAGGTCTGTTGGATCAGCTTGGGAATATTGGATGCTTTTCTGCCAAATGGTCACTGGGGCTTCCTATGATGTTAATATTTGGCAATGTAGGCATTTCATATGTATGTGTTTTGTTGATATTTTATAATGATGTTTGTATTCTATTTTGTTTGTGTAAACGAGGGTTCGATAAATTAGAGTATAGCGTCAGCGTCCCCTGCGTGGGATGTCTTTATTGTAAAGTGACCGGCTGGTGGAGTGCCTTCAGTGTTACCACGAGGGTTGTTTCGGCAGATCTTTTATGCTGATCAGGGGCAAGTCCTCTGTCAGCGAAGTTGTGGTCTTGATTTTTTGGTCCTGATTCGGCACTTTGCAGTCCGCTGGACCCTGTAAGCAATGAATAACTAAACTAAACTAACTAATTATTGTTTTATGGAGTATTTTGCAGTCTGCTGGACCCTGTAAGCAATGAATAACTAAACTAAACTAACTAATTATTGTTTTATGGAGTATTTTTTGCCTGAATACAATTGTAATAGGCGGTAATGGGTTGGTTATTATCTCCCCTTGTCTCATTCTTCCCCCAACCCCCAAACGCCTTTTCAGGCTGCCCCTTCTCAATTGTTTGTGTCCAGACTATTACATTACATTACATTACATTACATGATTGTTGCTTTAGGTCCAGCGGACTCTTCCGAGCCAAATCAGGACCGGACAACCCCAGATCCGCATAAAAGATCTGCTGAAACAACCCTAGTGGTAAAACTGAAAGCTCTCCACCAGCCAGTCACTTTACAATAACGACATCCCACTCAGGGGACGCTGAGGCTGTACTCTAATTTATCGAACCCCCGTTTACAAAAACAAAATAGAATACAAACATCATTATAAATTATCAACAAAACACATACATATAAAATGCCTACATTGCTAAATAATAACATCATAGGAAACCCTATTGACCACCTGGCAGAAAGCGTCCAATATTCCCAAGCTGATCCAACAGACCTCATACACAAACAAGGAGTCTTGTCCCGGAAGAGTTTTCAAGAAAAAAGGTAGATGACTGGTCTTGTGAAGAAGAAGATAGTATAGCAGATTGATAGAACAGAGCAGGAATGAGGAAGAGCACATGAGAAAGATGACGACAGTGGGAATTTAAAGCACTAAATTTCCAGAAAGTGGGGATACTATTTATACTGAAACCCCCGGCACCCCAACGGGGATATCCAGACTATTGCAGACAGTTATATATATATATATATATATTTGAAATGACATATAGTATGAGCGTGTATGTTGGTATAGGTCGCCGCACTTTGAGTTTGAAATCATTCGAAGTAAAGCGCGTATTAGCATCCGGTATTATTATTATTATGCATTCTTACTATACTGTTTTAAGTTTGGTCACGGACTCCTCCAACCCACATCCCATCTGCGTATTCCCTTTCACTAAGAAAAAAAAAATGCAATGAAGTACTTTTTTTCCCCTAACAGTCTTCTGAGTTGTTTCTGATATCAGTTATGACAGTAATATTTATGTGTGTGCAAAAGTATTTTTTCTGTGTCTGTGTTTGTTCTGTCTTTCTCTGTCTGTCTGTCTGTCCCTGTGTCTGTGTGTGTGTGTGTGTTTGTGTGTGTGTGTGTCTGCCTGCCTGTCTGTCTCTCTCCTCTCTCTATTAAAAAAAAAATCAGTAGACTAGCCTCTCTGTATGGTGAGGGCTAGATGTAAAATAAAAAAAGCAGACCACTGCTTATTCTACCACCTTGGTTAAATAAAGAATTATCTTATTTTCTCTTTCTCCTCTGTCTCTCTCTTTCTCTCTCTTTCTCTCTCTCTTTCTCTCTCTCTCTCCCTCTCTCTCTCTCTCTCTCTCTCTCTCTCTCTCTCTCTCTCTCTCTCTCTCTCTCTCTCTCTCTCTCTCTCTCACCAGTCTTTAAAGGTGCATGAGGTCGATCAACCAAAGCTGTTACAAGCGTCATCGAGATCGATTTTTGGGATGAAAGTATAAAACCAAGGTCTAGTTTGCGCACGCACGCATCCCGCCGCACGGACTTTTAAAAGATCCTGACGCTCATGTCCTAGGCGTGTGAGTGCCGGCTACAGAAAATACGCCCAGCAGGCACTAAGCACTAGGTCCTTTCTCCCTAACCCCGTTTTGAGTTAGACCCTGTATCAGCCAGCGCCTTGAGCAACTCTTGAGCTGGATAAGTGCTATATAAGGTAATAATAAAATAAGGGAACAGCATTCTTATTTCAACGAATTTCTTCATAATATAGTCCCGCATACGCTGAAGTGTTTAGGGACTTTAATCTACCATACCATACCATACCATACCAAGGGAACAGCAATGGGGCCGGGTAGCTCAGTTGGTAAGAGCGTCTTGCTAGTAACCGAAAGGTCGTTGGTTCGAATCACGGATTGGTCAACGTGTGATCATATTATTTTCCCCTTTACCAACAACTGGCCCGCTGGTGTCAGTATAAATCGGTCCAGTAGTCACCTATATGCGAAAGTGTCGTGTGACTATAATCTACAAAACAACAGGGAACAGTACCATGAACTACTTTTCAGTTTGCCATTAAAAAGATCCTCTTTTTTTTTCTTAAAAAAATTAAACAAACTTTGCTCCATGCTTTAATGATTAACTTACGATTCTGAATCAAACGCTTAGGAAATCCACCCCGACAATAACCTGGGTGTGTATTGATTACAATCTGAGTAGAAGGGTCTGCTGAGGCAGACGTCAATAAGGAGCACAGAAAGGGACATGCTTGTGGAACCAACCTATAGTCATGCTTCAGCGACCACTAAAAGTAAAACGGAGTCTCTGCCTGCTATTGATCTGATAATTATATCATTATAAATGCTGACGTCTTTTCTATCCGTTGTATGCTTTGGGGTATACTGACGTCCAACAGGCGCATTTAAAAAATAAAATAAAACATAATTCAAAAGCTGAATAGGGTTGACTACTTTTTTTTACGAAGAAGGAATATAATGGTAATATGATCCTGTTTACGCGTTGCTAGACAACCTTAGGTGAGACAAAGGTGTCCGTATGTGAACATCGGAATTGAATGGATTCAAAACCAGTAGATTGTGATATAACATTACACATACCCAGAACTGTAACATTACACATACCCAGAACTGTAGAGGTGCAGTAAGCGTTATATATAATTATATAGTTCTAGTTAGAACCAGCCTCCGCTGTTACCCTATATGAAGACTGTTCATTGAACTGAAAAAAATCGATTGAACGGGTAGAAAGGGGAGAAGGAAAGTGTGGGGAGGAGTGGGGGAACATGGGGAGGGGGAGAGGAGGGTAGAGACGCATTAATGTTGTAGGACCGTCTCTATTGCTTCACGTTCACGCTGTGTCTGGCATTTTTCAATCGATAGGCCTACATTGCTTAATGTAAGGACTGCCGGCGCATATAATTATCATAATCTTGCAGCCCGCATACAGTTTTGTAGGAACCATTGTGTAGATCTTGTTAAAGTGTGTCAGCAATTTCAATGTATCATGCAAACAAACGAAGAATAGATGTACCAGTGCATTCTCATGTGTAGGATTATGATTTCTCGTTTTTAACTGTCCTTAAAGTATTGACTTAATTTAATTTCATTAATTTAATTTAATTTCAATAACATTAATCGATAAATTTAAAAAAACAAACAAGAAGAAGCACAAACTCTTTAGTTTTTGGATGGAACCGTCACAAACGCGATGACGAGAAACATTGAACAACACCCATCCCACTACGCTCAGCTATGAGTAATACCAGGTACCTGGCTGTATTGAAAACCGGTAAAGAAGAAAAGCTCTGGAGGTGGTGTCAAGCCTCTGTACCAGCTTTTCGTTCTTGTTCCTCTCCAGCCAATCCATCAATGTCATCCGCAAAACGAAGATTGGAAATAAGTGCAGAGAAGACCAAAATGATGACCAACAACACCAATATGGCATCAACATGGACATCAAATTCCAAGGCCAATCCCTCAACACAGTGCATAGCTTCAAATATTTAGGAGCCATTGTATCAGACAATGGGTCCCGACAGGAAGTCCTCTCCAGGATCGCACAAACAACTGCTGCCCTGACAAGGTTGAAGCCCATTTGGAAAGACAGGACCATCAGTCTACATTCCAAAGTAAGACTGCTGCGCTCCCTTGTCATCTCCATCTTTCTATATGCTTGCGAAGCATTGACCCTCACAGCAGATCTACAACGAAGAATACAAAGCATGAAGATGAGGTGCTGCCGAAGACTTCTGGGCATTACCTATACCCAACACATCACCAACGACGAAGTCCGACAGACCATCACACAAGCCATTGGACAACACGATGACCTGCTCACAGTGGTGAAGAAACGGAAACTCCGATGGTATGGCCACGTCACCAGATCATCAGGCCTTGCAAAGACCATTCTGCAAGGCACAGTGCAAGGAGGTAGAAGAAGAGGGAGACCGAAAAAGAGGTGGGATGACAACATTCGAGAATGGACTGGTTTGACACTGAGCGAAGCCATCAGGGCTGCTGAGGACAGAGAAAGATGGAGTATCCTGGTTAAACGATCATCTGTGGTGCCCCTACGACCTCCGGGTTACGGGACAGGATAGGATAGGAAAGAAGAAAATGAAAGAAGAAACAAAATCAGCGAGGGAGAGGATATATCGAGCGGGGCCTTCATTAACATGGCCATCATGGCAACACGGCCCTTTGACGCATTCTCTCCCTTAATGGGGAAACGGTTGCCTTTAGACTGAGGCCTACCTCGAAATTGCGACACACACAAGCACACAAGCACACACACCCACACACATACACACTGACATAACCGTGTAGAAACGCCGTTGTGATGGACCTAAAGCAATAACCATGTAATGTAATGTGATGACTTTCATGAAACTCTACATACGTTACTTTGACATTTTTACCAATTTGTCCATTTGTTAAAAGCTAAAGCTAACCCTTAACCTAACCCTAAGCCTAACACAGCCCTAACCCTAAAGGAACACTGTTTTGACGTCAAAATAACGGGGTCCGTCAAAAGAAAGTACGTAGAGGTTAAAGTGTATGTCAGAATAACGGCGTTTCTACCCAGCCACACACACACAACGCACACACATACACACACACGCACACACACACACACGCACACACACACACACACACACACACACACGCACACCCACAGCCGAGGTTACGCAGTATTATCATGACTTTGCCGAAACGCCACCTACGTTGTGCTGACAATGGGTCATATTTCGTCCCCATTTTTAAGTACTTTGCAGTGTTCGAACCCTAACCCTAACCCAGCCCTAACCCTAACGGATCATTGTTCTGACGTCAAAACAAGTAGACATGGCAATACAAGTTATGTAGATGTTCACTGATTTGTCCAGATAATACTGTGTAAACAAGGACCCTCCTATACTCTCTCACACACACGCGCACACCCCCCCCCACACACACACACACGTTCTAAAGAATAAGAAGGAGAAGAAAATGTCTAATTCAGAAAAAGAAGAAGAGGAACTACAACAACAACTACAATAATAATATTAATAATAATAATAATAATAATAATAATAATAATAATAATAATAATAATAATAATAATAATAATAATATCAACGCAGTTCCTCTTTAAATTAATCAGACTCATGCGATCTATAACCAACATACACTATAACATATTATACTCACCCTTTCAAACGCACAACAATCACTCAATTAAACGTGTGGTGTAAAGGCAGGAAAATCGCTGTTTCAAAACAGGATAAAAAAAAATTTTTGTTTTTTTTTTTTTAAAATAAAAATTTTGATTGGTCTACCTCAAGTACCTTTTATGACTTTGAGAATAGTGTCCGATTATATAGTCATAACAGTTTTAATAATATTGGATATTATTCAGGCCTTACATGTATTCCTAAATTAGATTCAAAGCGCGGCGTTTTGTAACCAGCATATGCGTTCACCTGTTACACTCTTACCTATACAATAAACACACACACAAGTCATCACCCAAACATGTGGCGTAAAAGGCAAGTCGCTATTAGCAGACGAAAATCGAAATTAAATTTTATGTTTGAAATGTTAGGTAACCTGCATCCAATACCATTATTGAAGGGAGGGAGGAAACCGGCGTACCCGGAGAAAACTTTAGGTGTCGTCGTAGTTAAGTCACGTAAGTTGGTCCCATACATTTTTATGTGTGTCTAAACTTGCGAAATTTCAATCTAAACGTCGTGACCGAGCGTTTGAAAGGTTTTGTGCTATACAGCAGTAAATAGCTTACTCCCTTAGAATATAGACACAGTCGCGTACCAACAAACTTAAAAAAAAAATTCCAACAGAGCGTAGGCCTATCGCGTGACCAACAAGCCCCAAAGCGAAGCTGTGGCTTTGCCTAGGAAAACAATTTGGTGCCTGTAGTCTGAAGTGACAGTCCAGTATTATATTAGGGACCCTCCTTAAACCCATGACGAGATTCCCCCCTCCCCCTTCCCAGTCCCCTATTCGCTCATGTGACGCGGGACTTTAATCTACCTACCTACCTACCTACCTACCTACCCATGACGTTAGTTCGGGGCCTCAGTGACTTTCTAAAGCTGCTTTCACGCCCATCGGAGAGATTTGATCTCAATGTTGTAGACTGATAATCTATGACGGTGCTGTGTAGATTAAAAGTTTGAAAAAATGACGTTAGATTCACTGTAATAGTTATACTTATTGACGTCGCGATATGTCATTTATGACTCCTCGTGGAGTCCTGTTCCTTCTCGCTCCTCTCAGAAATTTTGTGCACGACTTGGTGCAAGTCTATCACGATACTCAAGCACCATCAGCTAGTCATGGGCTCGGAAATGTTTGCTCGGTTGCTTCAGCGTTTTGAGTTTGTGCGTTCGCCTGTGCGTGTGTGCTTGTGTATTCGCGCACGCCTGTGTGTGTATGTGTGGGCACACTTACACAGTGTTATCTGGACAAATCAGTGAACATCTACATAACTTGTATTGACATGCCTACTTGTTTTGACGTCAGAACAATGATCCGTTAGGGTTAGGGCGGGGTTAGGGTTAGGATTAGGGTTAAGGTTTGGGTTCGAACACTTCAAAGTACTTAAAAATGGGGACGAAATATGACCCATTGTCAGCACAACGTTTGTGGCGTTTCGGGAAAGTCATAATAATACTGTGTAACCTCGACTGTGTGTGAGAGAGAGCGTGTGTGTAGGTGTGTGTGTGTGTGTGTGTGTAGGTGTGTGTGTTTGTGTGTACGCGAGCATGGGTGTGTGTGTGTGAGAGAGAGAACGTGTGTGTGCTTGTGTGTGTATGTTGGTGGGAGAGGAGTGTGTGAGAGAGAGTGTGTGTGGGTGGGTGCGTGTGTGTGTGTGTGGGTGTGTGTGCCTGTGGGTGGGTGGGTGGGCGGGTGATTGGGGTGTGTGTTTTATTCCCATAGGCTTTGCAGATGGAATATTGTTTTCATCGTTGTCCACGTGTGCGTGTGTTCACACACACACACACACACACACACACACACACACACACCCACCCACCCACACACACACACACACACACACACACAACCGTGTAGAAACGCCGTTGTGAAGACTTTCATGAAACTCTACATACGTTACTTTGACATTTTTACAAATTTGTCGATTTTTTTAAAGTTACCCTAACCCTAACCCGATCTCTAACCCTAACCCTAATTTGATTTTTTTGAAGCTTTCCCTAACCATAACCCTAACCCTTAACCTAACCCTAAGCCTAACACAACCCTAACCCTAGCGGAACACTGTTTTGACGTCAAAATAACGGGGTCCGTCAAAAGAAAGTACGTAAAGGTTTAAGTGTATGTCAGAATAACGGCGTTTCTACCTAGCCACAAACACACAACGCACACACACTTAAAATTGACATCCATTATAGCGGCGAGCACTTGTCTGTAATACGTTTGTGTCAACGTCTGTTCAAAGAAAAAGTTAGAAGTGTAATATTTATAACACCGTATCTTGTGACTTACAGAGTATCCTCAGGCACCCTCAAATGGCTGAGGGTAGAGTAGTAGTGTAGTGTAGTGTAGTCTTTGGTGTAGTGTAGTGTGGTGTAGCGTAGCGTAGCGTAGTGTAGTGTAGTGTAGTTCAGCTTAGCTTATCTTGGTTTAGTTTTGTTTAACCCATTAGTTTAGTTTAGTTTAAGTTTACTTTAGATAGATTTTATTTTGTTGAGCTCTCTCGGGATATTTTACGCTTATTTTTTTATCTTCATACTTTGTTTGGGTCACGCTAGCGCAATTTATATAATAATTATATGGTGACATCTAATCGTTATACTATTTAACATTATGAATAAGAGTAAAGTTTGGGTTGCTGTCCCGAAGGTTCTCTCTCAAAGAAGCTAACACTTGCATTCCAAATTTATTTTAACCGGGAGAGCATTCCGCTACCCTAGTTTTAATGTTGTTATTTATTTATGTATGTGTTTACTTATTATTATTATTATTATTATTATTATTATTATTATTATTATTATTATTATTATTATTATTATTATTATTATTATTATTATTATTATTATTGGGCCCTTTAAACATCAATTAGCTATCTATTATTATTATTATTATTATTATTATTATTATTATTATTATTATTATTATTATTATTATTATTATTATTATTATTGTTGTTGTTGTTGTCCGGAGAACATTCCAGTTTCCTATTACCCTATTTGGATTTTAATTACTCATTTAATAATTTATTTATTTATCATCATCATCATCATCATCATCATCATCATCATCATCATCATCATCATCATCATCATCATCATTATTATTATTATTATTATTATTATTATGTTAGGCAATGTTTCCGGGAATAAGTATTCGCCTCAGCAGGCTTAGATGGTCTGTATGACGTTCGATCTTCAGTACCCGTATCTGAGGTGTGCGTCACTTTACAGCAGGTTTTGTTCCTGCTTACTCGCCTCTTAACGTGTGTAGAAGGTACCGACCATTATTGAGTCTTTAGACAGCTAACAGCACATCGGATTTATTACTGCGGTCCTCAGCAACTAAACATGGCGTCCATAGAGATGAATGTTAACATTATTAATCTTGTTGTGGCATTTTGCTTCTGTATAGGTTAGTTTGTTGATATTTTTTATCGCTTTGAGTGTGTGTGTGTGTGTGTGTGTGTGTGTGTGTGTGTTTGTGACAGAGAGAGAGAGAGAACGAGAGAGAGAGAGAGAGAGGGGGGGGGGAGAAGGGGACATTGTTTAACTTGTTTTGTTTTGCTATTTTGTATGTATATGTATGTATTTTCAAAGGTACCGTGTGCAGTTTGTACGCGTGTGTGTATGTGTGTTGGCGGGTGTGTGAGAGGGTGTGTGTGTGTGTGTGCATGTGTGTGTGTGTATGTGTGTGTTTTTGCTTAAACCTTGATTATCTTGTTAAAATCGATTGTTAGGTCCCAGATTATTTTTTTAAAATAGAACTACACACACACACACCCCCCCCCCTCTCTCACACACACATGCACATGCTTCGATAACCCTCCATCACCTCCAAAATAATTGTTAAAAATACAATAAATGAGGTTAAGGGCCGGGACACATTTTCTGGACACTGACGAATGTAGGCCTACCTATTGAGTTTATAGTTCCTATACAGCGCTTTTCCAGCACAAGACCTGCTCAAGGCGCCGATACAGGATCTAACTCAAACCGCAGAAGGTTTAATCTGAAACGATGTTGGCCTACTTACGATAAACATTGGCCTTTAGATCAAGCATCGAGGGAAAAGTGGAGATAAGCACCGCCGTTACGTCGTACTACAAAATACCAAAACGTTATTCTCTCATCGAAAAGCTCACCGATATCTAGGTACTTATCAGGGCTATTTAAGGCTTTGAAAAGGGGAGACCTATGGCTGGTAAACGGCAACGAACCTAGTGTGTAACCGAATCATAAACTAAAAACAAGATGACATGCCTTTCAAATGTATTTCTAAACATTTGCACAGGTAGCTGAAAAATAAGCATTTTCAAAAGTGTTCGTTTTCTAATAGGTGATATGACTCGGTTTTATCCAAGCAAAGCAAACAAGGGAACACAATCTAAACAATCTGCAAGCAAAAAATGATCCACATCGGCTTAGCGCATTTTTAGATACAACGCAAAACGTGTTTAGGAAAAGGTGAAGCACAGTGACCTTGACCATTGAAAAAGTGTAAATATGGATACGCCGTAATATGCTTAGCAGTAGTTGCAGTATCTAGAAAGTACAACAGATGAATTTCGGTTCAAGTATTTTAAATAAACAAAAAGTATGTTTTGAACAACAAAAAAAGTTAAATTGTTGTCTTGACTAATCTAAAAATACCTTGAAACTGTCCGGAATCAGAACGAGCCAACTTTCCGTCGGCCAGCCGGTCTGTCGGTCCGTTGGAAGCTATATCTCGAGAATCACTGAACGGATTTTGATCAAACTTCATATGAACATTACCTAGGTTAGTGGCGTGGCTACCGTGCCATTGTATATGCTATACCGCAAAAGGTCAAGGTTTATAAAGTAATTTTTGTTGCTAAACACGTTTTGCTCAAAATTAAAATAATAATTAAAATAAATAAATTAAAAAAAATAAAAACATTTTGCAGGGATTCTGTTGAGTTTTGATATACGGGTACTTCAAAGTATGAACCATCCTTCAGTAGCAGTCAGCCTGTCGGTCAGTCCGTCAGTCCGTGGCTGCCAAGTTTACATTTTTTGTTCAACTGTTAGATCATTCAAATTTGTACTATCTCTAAGGTCAAGGTCATTATGCTTCATCATTTACTAAACGCGCCTTGGGCTGTATCTAATAATAATAATAATAATAATAATAATAATAATAATAATAATAATAATAATAATGGAACATTCCGTCGGGGTGGTCGGTCTACTCACAGGCGCATTAGCCGAGAAGAATGGATTTTCGATAGCGTAGGGGCAGCGCAAAGAACGAGTGGATTCCCCGATAGCACATGGGTAGCAGTAGTATGGTTCATGATAATAATTAATAGAGGATACATATTACTGCTACCCCTGCGTTATCGAGGATACACTAATTCTTTCCGCTACCCCTACGCTAACGAGGAATCCATTCTTCTGGGTTACTGCTCCTGGGGTCTCCTGTAATTGTTTAGCCTGTGGCATGGTGAGAGGTTTTAATTAACCAACAAAGGCGATGCTCTTTTTGCAGGGCTAGTGCACTGTAGCGAATATTGCCCCTACCCTCCGTACACCCTCTGCCCATACAGCTGTGACTGTAGCGGTTGCTGCTCTTTCGAAGAATACTACGGATACGCCGACACTGTGGATACCGCTGTGAAGTGAGTCATGATAATTTTAATAGCGACAAGTTGGTATCCTATCCTATCCTATCCCGTAACTCAAAGGTAGTTGGAGCACCACAGTTGATCGTTTAATTTGCGTACTCCATCTTTCTCTGTCCTCAGCAACCCTCATGGCTTCGTTCAGTGCCAAACCAGTCCATTCTCGAATGTTGTCCTCCCACCTCTTTTTATGTCTCCCTCTTCTTCTGCCTCTTTGCACCGTGCCTTGCAGGATGGGTTTCACAAGGCCTGATGATCTGGTGACGTGGCCATACCATCGGAGTTTCCGTTTCTTCACCACTGTGAGCATGTCATCATGTTGTCCAATGGCTTGTGTGTTGGTCTGTCGGA
>CM072514.1:78951441-78958941 GCA_036898135.1 Oncomelania hupensis | reverse complement strand
CAGCAGCGGCAGCGTGGTCACACCCATCCAGCCATCCGGCGCTGTCGCTGTCATCAGCAGTGGAGGTCAGTTTGTTGTTGTTGTTGGCGGCGGCGGTTATTGTTGTTGTTGTTGTTATTGTTGGATGTGGTAATGGCCGAGACCTGGCAATGGTGATGGTGGCGTTGTATTGTTAGTTGGTGGTGAGGGTGGTGATGGTGTCGGTGTTTTTGTTGCTGCTGATGTTGGTACAAGATGACAACAATTTGGATGGCTAAGTAACCATACACAAGGAATACACTTTGGTCAATGCTGCAACCCGCTAAAATGAGAACACAGATATACACATGGACAACACAAACACACTAAAAGATAAGAAGACGAGAAACGAACTGTACAAGAGGGCAAGACGTTGCCAGTAATATTCCTATTACAGAGACATCTGGTTACACGTCGATGTTTGTGCTGTTGAAGCTCTGATTGTTTAGCGTGGTTGAGATATTATTTCTTTATTGGTGTTTGTTCATATTATTATTATTATTATTATTATTATTATTATTATTATTATTATTATTATTATTATTATTATTATTATTATTATTATTATTATTCCTATCCTATCCTATCCCGTAACTCGGAGGTCGTAGGGGCACCACAGATGATCGTTTAACCAGCATATTCCATCTTTCTCTGTCCTCATCAACCCTGATGGCTTCGCTCAGTTTCTAAACAGTCCATTCTCGAATGCTGTCCTCCCACCTCTTTTTTGGTCTCCTTCTTCTACCCCCTTGCACTGTGCCTTGCAGGATGGTCTTTGCAAGGCCTGATGATCTGGCGACGCGGCCCCACCATCGGAGTTTCTGCTCCCTCACCACAGCGAGTAGGCCATCGTGTTGTCCAATGGCTTGTGTGATGGTCTGTCGGACTTCGTCGTTGGTGATGCGCTGGGCATAGGAAATTCCCAGAAGTCTTCCGCAGCATCCCATCTCCATGCTTTGTATTCTTTTTAGTAGATATGCCGCGAGGGTCCATGTTTCGCAAGCGTACAGGAAGATGGAGATGACAAGGGAGCGCAGCAGTTTTACCCGGGAATGCAGACCGATGACCCCGTCTCCGCAAATGGGCACCAACCCTGCCAGAGCAGCAGCCGTCTGCGCGATCCCGGAGAGGACATCCCATCGAGACCCATTGTGTGAAACAATGGCTCCTAAATATTTGAAGGTAAGCACTGTGTTGAGGGATTGGCCTTGGACTTTGAAACCGTGTTGATGCAATTGGTGTTGTTGGTCATCATTTTGGTCTTCTCTGCACTTATTTCCATTCCATAGGCTCTGGAGGCGGTGTCAAGACACTGTACCAGCTGTTCAAGTTCTTGTTCCTCTCCGCCAATCCATCAATGTCATTCGCAAAACGAAGGTTGAAGATTGCTCTACCACCTATGCTGACTGTGCCATCGTAATCTGCAAGGGCATCTAACATGATGCGCTCTAGGAAGATGTTGAAGAGTGTTGGAGAGAATAGGCATCCTTGACGAACACCAATTGTTGTTCTGAACCAGTTTCCGATGGCGCTGTTATGGAGGACTGCACTGGTAGCCTTGTCATACAGGCTTTTGATGACTTCAATAATTTATTTAGGGCTGATGTTGTAAACTCTCATGGTTGCCCACAGAGCTGCATGCCAGACTCGGTCAAACGCCTTCTTGAAGTCTACGAACACATGATATAGATGTTGTTGGTGCTGTAGGTATTTCTCGCAGATTATTCTGAGGTTGAAAATCTGTTCAATGGTCCTTCGTCCTGCACTGAATCCTGCTTGTTCTACAGCTATGATTTGTTCAGCTTGGGGTTTCAACATGTTGAGTATTATTTTCAGGAGAACCTTGCTGGGATGGCTGATGAGGCTGATGGTGCGGTAATTTTCACACTCCTGAAGGTTACCTTTTTTGGGAAGAGTGATGACAAGCGACTGGGTCCATGGTGTAGGCCACTCCCCACTCTGCCAGATCTTGTTACAGATAATGGTGAGGGCGTCAATCATCGCTTCTCCTCCTGCTTGAAGCAGTTCCGCGGGTATGTTGTCCACTCCCGCTGACTTCCCTTTCTTCAGCGATTGCACTGCTGCCTCAACTTCTTCTCGGAGAATTGGGAGGATTTCTTCTTCTCTGTTCTCGGGACATGCTAGAACTGATGGGTTTCCGTTTGGTGTGGTTGTAAAGGTCAGAGCAGTACTCTGTCCATCTGTCTAAGACTTCTTGTTCTTCTGTAAGGCATATGCCAGACTTGCTTTGGATCGTGGAGATTTTGGGCTGTTTAACACTTGTCAGCCGCTTCACAGTCTGGTAGGCCTTCTTGCTGTTGTTCTTGTTCAGACTGTTCTCTATTTCCTGGCATTGATCCTCATTTCAGTTCTCCTCTGCTGTGCGCATGCCTTTTCGGATGTCATTGTTGATTTTTTGGTAGGCATCAGCTCCCTGTGAGGTGTTCTTTTTCTTTTTCATCTCTCTTCGTTTATCATACAGATCCAAAAGTTCAGGTATGATCCACGGCTTCTTCTTTTGCCGGTGCTTGCCAAGGATCTCAGTGGCGGCATCTGTTACAGCTGAGTTGAAGGTGGTGATCATGGTGTTGATATCTACTTCACCAGCTCCCAAAATGAGCAGTGGTTCTAATTTCCCTCCAATTGTGGCCTGAAATATTTCTGCCACCTCCGGGTCTTGCAGTGTGTCCAGGTCGAACTTCAGTCTAGTGCACTTTGCTGTGCTTACTCTCTTCAAGTGGAGCCGGAAAGACATCATCATGAGATCGTGGTCACTTCCGATGTCTGCACCTGGAAAAGTGCGTGTCCTGCCAATGTTGATGTTTGATCTGAAGCGTTTCTTGACCATGATGTAGTCGATCTGGTTGTGATGCTCCCCGCCGGGACTGTGCCATGTCCATCGTCTGGATTTTTTTAAATGAAGACCAAGCGTGTTTGCCAGTGTCAGATTGTTGTATCTGGCAAACTCCAAAAGTCTCAGACCCCTGTCATTTGTGTCGTTGTTGCAGTGAGGTCCACATGTGTGTCCCCAGTTGTGGTGCGCATATTGTCCAACCTTGGCATTCCAGTCGCCTTGCACAATGACTATGTCCTTCTTCGGCACTTGGTCAAGGACAGCCTGTAGATGTTCATAGAAATCCTCAACTTCGCTGTCGTCATAGTCTGATGTTGGGGTATAGGCCTGGATGATGGTGATGTTAAAAGGGGCTGCTCTCAGACGGATGGTAACGAGTCTACTGGAGACTGGGCGGCAACCCATGACAGTGGCTACATTGTTCTTGTGGACCAAGAATCCAACGCCGTGTTCGCGCTTGTCATCTCTACCGCTGAAATAAAGCTTGTGGACTTTGTCGGTCGTTGTTTCACCTAGGCCTTTCTAGCGCAGTTCGCTGATACCTAAAACGTTCCATCGATAGTGGTCCAGCTCGTGGGCCAGTTTTTATAATTTTCCTTCCGCAGTTAGGGTCCTGACATTCCAGGTTCCTATGATGATGTTGTTTCTGGTGCGGATCTTGCTAAGTTGTCCATCAGTAGCACACTGATCACCTCCGTCCTGGTGGCCAACGGAAGGCGCGGTCCTTGGTGACCCGGGCGACGACCGATCCGGCATCGAGTGAATGGTTCTATTCATCATGCAGTGTGTCTTTGGTCAAGAAAGACCTGGCAGGGCCCAATTCTCTCCAGACTGTTGGCCACAGCCAATATCCACGAATACAGTGTTGCTCGCCTTGGCCCCGAGCAAGTGGTCGTTGAACCTGTAGTAACATGAGGTTCCTCCGTCCTGCAGGCGACTTCTGTGTAGAAGACTTTCGCCCAGTCCCGTGCTGACATCACCCCTGTTAGTCGCCTCTTACGACACGGCGGGAAACGTTGGGTCTATTCTATTCAGTGCCCGAACCCACATTATTATTATTATTATTATTATTATTATTATTATTATTATTATTATTATTATTATTATTATTATTATTATTATTATTATTATTATTATTATTACATTCCATCATAACGGACTTTAAAGATCCTGACGCTCATGTCCTAGACGGGTGAGTGCCGGTGACAAGAAAACACCCAGCATGCACCTAGGTCCTTCTCCCCCATCCCTGGCTGCCCAGGATTGTGCTCAGTTGTCCGGGCTTCAGACCATGCGCCCAAAGGCTGCGGGTGGGCGTCTCGGGCGGCTTGAGTTAGATCCTGTATCGGCCAGCGCCTTGAGCAGCTCTTGAGCTGGAAAAGCGCTATATAAGAACGATTAAATCAATCAATCAATATTATTATTATTATTATTATTATTATTATTATTATTATTATTATTATTATTATTATTATTATTATTATTATTATTATTATTATTATTATTATTTTGTTGTTGCTGTTGTTGTTGAAACAAGAGATATTTTGGGATGGCGACTGTCGTGAGTATTGCTGCTGTTGTTGGTGGTTATTGTGTCGATGGCGATAGTGGTGAGTTCTTGTTGTTGCTGCTGCCATTGTTTTTGTTGTTAGAGGTGGCGGTAGTGGTGCTGATCATGTTGATGGGATGTGATGTGATGCGATGCGATATGATGTGATGTGATGTGACGTGACCTATCGTGATGTGAGGTGACATGCTATGATAATTATGACTTGACGTGTTGTATGTGATGTGATATGGTGTACTGTCATATCATATAATATGATAATTATGACAGTACATGATGTGATGTGTGGTGTATTTGTATTCCCACTTCTGTAATAGCCATCTCTTCAAATCGCCGCTCTTTATGTTCGACTAGTGGTTTTTGTACCCTGGCAAGCCAGGGTACACAGGTTGCTGTTTAAAATGTAGACAGAGACAACTGTTGTCTGCGAGTTTCATTTGGACGATGATACCTCCCCATATCCCCCTTGATACCTCCCCATATCCCCCTTGATACCTCACCATACCCCCCTGATATCTCCCCGTCCCACCCCCATGATGACTCACCATACCCCCTTGATACCTCCCCGAACCCACTTGATACCTCCCCATACCCCCTTGATACCTTCCGTACCCCCCTTGTAACCTACCTGTACCCTCCTTGATATTTTCCGTTGATCGTTTCGCAGGTATGGATGAAAGGAATCGACCATCACCATACCCCCTTATATATACCCGTATCCCCGTTATGCCTACCCATGCCCCTTTAAACCTACCCGTAACCCCCTTTTACCTACACGTACCACCCCATCCCGATCCTTGGTAATAATAATAATAATAATACTAATAATAATAATAATAATAATAATAATAATAATAATAATAATAATAATAATAATATTGAATATAGAATAATACAATTAGAAATCATAAAAAACACCAGGGTTTTAAAATAAAATTTGATGTAAGATATTATAATTATAATTATTATAATAATAATAATAATAATAATAATAATAATAATAATAATAATAATAATAATAATAATAATAATAATAATAATAATAATAATAATAATAATAAATAAGGTAAAGGCAAAAAGCCTAAATTAAAAAGCAAAATATCCATATCGTAGTGTTAAAAAAAAAAAACATTAAAAAAAAAATATGCCTCCCGGTTATTTGAACTCGGGTTTCCTGCACGGCAGGCAAAAGTCTTACCAACTGAGCTACTAAGCTTTCTTGCAAAGACTATCAATTTTTTGGTCTATATGAGAAAACATGCTGAAACCTCGATTCGATTTGTAATTAATCAAATTTAATTAGTTAAACACAAAATTTTGTAAGATTTTAGATTTAGATTTTAGATTTTAATGCTTTATTGTCCCTTTTTATCGGGAAATTCTGATTGGTGACATGAGTGCAAAAGTGTTTTGATTGGAAATAAAACAAAATTTGCGGTATTACGGAACGGCAAGTTCTTGACACGGGTTGAATGGAAACCGCGCGCGGAATGAGGCTATTGCAGTTTGTGGACATTTTGTTTATTTATTTATCTCAGAAACGGTTAAACGTTCGGTAAGGAAATGTCGGCTATAACGATTTCGCAGGTTTTGAGCGCACAACAGGCCGAAACCCAGCACCCAGCACTTGCCCAGATCAGCGTCCATACCGGACAAACTTTACAGTAGTGTCGAAGAAGGACTTCCGGCTAAGCAATTTATATATATAGATTGAAGATAGGGGGCGTGATAGCATCCTGGATGATGATGATGATGATGATGATGATGATGACGATGATGATGATGATGATGATGATGATGATGATGATCGTGACCTGACATCATGATGATGATGATGAGGAGGAGGAGGATGACGATGATGATGATGATCGTGACGTGACATCATGATGATGATGACGATGATGGTGATCGTGACGTGACATGATGATGATGATGATGATGATGATGATGATGATGATGATGAGGCAAAGTGATTATGACGTGACGTGATGAGGTGACATGACGTCATGATGACGTGACGTGATAGTGAAATGACGTGAGGATGATGATGATGACGTGACGTGACCTGACGCGTAATGGGAACGTCTTCAGGTACCACCACCACCACGGGTCAGTGGGCTCAGCCAGCCTACGGCGCCTACCCAGGAGGAGCTGCCCCAGGTCCACAGGGATACGGATACGGATACAGTGCTCCTCCACCCTCCTACACTTACATCAACCCCGCTTACCCCCCACCCTCCGCCCCCGGAGCCTCGCTGTCACCTCAACAGCCCACCGGTTACGCAGCTTCCGCCCCAAAATGATGGCCACGTATTCTGCAGTGATATCTGTACTGTACTCAGATGTGGGTTTGTTGGGTATGTGTGTGAAGAGTGTGCGAAAGAGGTGAGCGTGTATGTTGCTACAGTTCGCAGCTCTTTGAGCCTGATGAATTGATTTGTGGGGTGTGGGATTGGAAAGCGCGTGCCAGCATCCATTATTATTATTATTATTATTATTATTATTATTATTATTATTATTATTATTATTATTATTATTATTATTATTATTATTATTATTATTATTATTATTATTATTGTTATTGTTATTGTTATTGTTATAGTTATTATGGGTATGAGAATACGTATCGTTGTGGACATAAAGGGTTTAATGCTTAGACATTCCAGGAAATTAGACCGTAAACAGCGAGATATTAAAGGTTTATTTATACCATACAGTAGGTCACCTCCTTGGCGACGGTAGAGTGATGCGAACACTTCTTATCTTTCTTGGACTGAATACTGAATTGCTGACGGCTTATCAACTCGCTTAATAACTCTTATAACATTATAGCAACCAATAAACAGCAACCTGGATATTGATGTGTGTGTGTGTGTGTGCGCGCGCGCGCGCGCATGTGACTGTGTGTTTGTGAACGTGTAAAGACCTTTGCTTTTGAACAAGAGGATCGCCTATGGGTCAGAGGTTAATCCTTATGTATACAAATACGCTGTTAAAGGGACAAAACTCTGACTTAAGGTGCTTTACCTGAAGTTATCCAGCATTTTGCTGTGATATGATG
>CM072514.1:78943941-78946441 GCA_036898135.1 Oncomelania hupensis | reverse complement strand
GAATGACCGGATACTTTCGCGTGCCGCTGAAGCGACACACAGGGGAGGTGGAACACGGCCAGTGTTGTGGCTACGCGATGGGAACACGTAGTAAGGTCGTCTCGTAAGCCTTCAACACGAAAGCCAAAACATCAAAGTTGCCAGGCAAATTATCAGCGCTATCACTCCTCTCAACACGTTTGATTGATAGCCTAAGGTTGTACGTACTTGACCTACTGATCAAACGCTTCGGTCAAATCGTTTACTGACATAAATCAGTTCAGTTCAGTGGATAGATTTACGTCCCCGGAAACAGCGCGTATAGGGGACAACGACATAAATATTTCATGGAGAGCTTTTTGATAGCTTCCAGATAGGTCGAGGCAGATAGGCTTAGTACGGCTGTACGGTGCATTGTGACATTAAGGTTTCACAGAACTACTACTACTAAGAAGAAGAAGAAGAAGAAGAAGAAGAAGAAGAAGAAGAAGAAGAAGAAGAAGAAGAAGAAGAAAAAGAAGAAGAAGAAGAAGAAGATGATGATGATTATGATGATGGAGATGATGATGATAATAATTTTTAAAAAAAACTAAATTATTATTATTATTATTATTATTATTATTATTATTATTATTATTATTATTATTATTATTATTATTATTATTATTGGTGTTATTATTATTATTATTATTATTATTATTATTAGTAGTAGTAGTAGTAGTAGTAGTAGTAGTAGTAGTAGTAGTAGTAGTAGTAATAGTAGTAGTAGTAGTAGTATTACTATTACTATTAAAAATAGAAGAAGAAGATGATGATGATAATGTTGGTGAAGAAGAAGAAGAAGAAGAAGAAGAAGAAGAAGAAGATGATGATGATGATGATGATGATGATGATGATGATGATGATGATGATAATAATAATAATAATAATAATAATAATAATAATAATAATAATAATAATAATAATAATAATAATAATTGATTGACTGATTGATTGATTGTTGCTTTAGGTCCAGCGGACTCTTCCGAGCCAAATCAGGACCGGACAACCCCCGATCCGCATAAAAGATCTGCTGAAACAACCCTAGTGGGAAAATTGAATGCCCTCCACCGGCCAGTCACTTTACAATAAAGACATCCCACGCAGGGGACGGCTGAGGCTTTACCCCAAGTACTCGAACCCCCAGTTACAAAAACAAAATAGAATACAAACATCATTATAAATCATCAACAAAGCACATACATATAAAATGCCTATATTGCTAAATAATAACATCATAGGAAGCCCTAGTGACCACCCGGCAGAAAGCGTCCAACACTCCCAAGCTGATCCAACAGACCTCATACACAAACAAGGAGTCTTGTCCAGGAAGAGTTTTCAAGAAAAAAGGTAGGTCATTGATCTAGCAAAGAAGAAGATAGTATAGCAGAGTGATAGGACAGATCAGGAATGGGAAAGAGCAAATGAGGAGACAGCGACAGTGGGAATTTAAAGCACTACATTTCCAGAAAGTGGGGGTACTATTTATACTGAAACCCCCGGCACTCCAACGGGGGTACTGTTGCCGCAGTGAATCAGTCATGCCTACAAAGTCAAGACATGTTTTCAACTGGGGCTTTCACTTTTCCATTTATAGGTTAGAACAATCTACAGTGGCAAGATTGCTCATGACCCCAAGGGGTAATAATAATAATAATAATAATAATAATAATAATAATAATAATAATAATAATAATAATAATAATAAGTCATTGTGTATAAATTTATTATTATTATTATTATTATTATTATTAGAAGAAGAAGAAGAAGAAGAAAAAGAAGAAGAAGAAGAAGAAGAAGAAGAAGAAAAAGAAGAAGAAAAAGAAGAAGAAGAAGAAAAAGAAGAAGAAGAAGAAGAAGAAGAACAAGAAGAAGAAGAAAAAGAAGAAGAAGAAGAAGAAGAAGAAGAAGAAGAAGAAGACTACTACTACATATAAAAGCACTTTTAAGCAAATCATCATCTCATTATTCGTCTTTCAGACAAAATTTAACATTTCCACAAGCACGCTTAGACATATTTAAAACATCTCTATTGCGTTCTGGTCTAAGTGTGTGGAATTGGAATTCACTACCACAAAAAGTAAATAAAAAAAAAGAGTAAATTATTAACATCGTTTAAAACTAGACTCCCGAAATGTTAATTTCCATTTGCTCCTACTATTTAAGATGATTGTTAACCCTACGACAATTTAAGTTCTTTGAAAATATGTAAGTTTGTGTGTATGTTAGTGTTTGTGTGTGTGTATATGTATGTATGGCATGCAGCTCTATGGGCAACAATGAAAGTGTACAACATCAGCCCTACAATTATTGAAGTCATCAAAAGCCTGTATGACAAGGCTACCAGTGCAGTCCTCCACAACAGAGCCATCGGGAATTGGTTCAGAACAACAATCGGTGTGCGTCAAGGATGCCTACTCTCTCCAACACTCTTCAACATCTTCCTAGAGCGCATCATGTCGGATGCTCTTGCAGACCATGA
>CM072514.1:78921441-78938941 GCA_036898135.1 Oncomelania hupensis | reverse complement strand
GAGAAATTCCGCAAGAACACGTTACGGGAACAGAGAACTCGACAAAATGGCACTGTTCACTTGGAGTGTCATCGCTTTGTTCTTCCTCTGCGCTTTTGGTAAGTTTGAATGATTTTTTTTAAAAATTTGTTTTATTTTGTTTAATTATTCTTATATAGCGCTTTTCCAGCTCAAGAGCTGCTCAAGGCGCTGGCCGATATAGGATATAACTCCAGCCGCTCTACACGCCCGCTTGTTGCCTTTGGGCACGTAGTCTGACGCACAGACCACTGTGACCGGGGATGGGGAAGAATAAAGTTGCAATTACGTTTAATTATTTAGCGGTTTTAGCATACTGATAATGAGGATAATAATAATAATAATAATAATAATAATAATAATAATAATAATAATATTATTATTATTATTATTATTATTATTATTATTATTATTATTATTATTATTATTATTATTATTATTATTATTATTAATATTAATAATAGTTAGATAGTTCATTAGTCATTGTTTATAGTGTCTAGCGGACTGCAAAGAGCCGAATCAGGACCACAACTTGGTTGAAAGAGAACTCACCCCTGATCCGTATACAAGATCTGCTGAAACAATCCTAATAAAAACACTGAAGGCCGGTCACTTTACAATACAGGCATCCCATGCAAGTAATGCCGAGGTTGTACTCTAATTTATCCAACCCCCGGATAAAAAAAAAGAAAAGAATATAAACATCATTATAAAATATTAACGAAACACATACGTATAAAAATGCCCACATTGCTAAATAATAATACCATAGAATGTAATAGTGACCATTTGGCAGAAAGCGTCCAATATCCACAAGCTGACCCAACAGACCCCATACACAAATCAGGAGTTTTGGGAAAGTTTTCAAGAAAAATGGTACGTGACTGTTCTAGCGAAGAAGATAATAGATTTATAGAACAGAGTAGGAGCGAGAAAGAACAAATGAGAATGACAGAAACCGTGGTAATTTAAAGTATTAAATTTTCACAAAGTGGGGATACTATTTATACAGAAAACCCCGGTTCCCCCACGGGAAAATAATAATAATAATAATAATAATAATAATAATAATAATAATAATAATAATAATAATAATAATAATAATAATAATAATAATAATAATAATAATAATAATAATAATAATAATAATAATAATAATAATTATTATTATTATTATTATTATTATTATTATTATTATTATTATTATTATTATTATTATTATTATTATTATTATTATTATTATTATTTCTAAAAGTAAGAAAGAAAGATTATGACAGTTGCAACTATTTCTGTTGTATTTTAAAACGCTTTTTTTTTCTTCTCAATAATGACATCAGTTAAGGACTAACAAACAGTGCACAAACACACGCACGCGCGCGCAAACACACACACACACACACACACGCACACACACACTTACTTTATTTAACCCTTTCCCACCTGAAAAGTGGGGGAGTCTATGTTAAAATTCTTTTTGCCGAGTTTTTCTTTGCTTACAACACTGTACTGCCCAGACCCACCTTCTTGCAAGTAAACTCCGTTACATGAGTATAAATCGGTTCGTTACCCTGTGGATCGCTGACTTCTTTGCAAATATACTCAAACCGTCTGCATAAAGTCTCAATCTTCTTCTTCTTCTTTCTCGAATGACCTTTGGTTTTAGCAGACGTTAATAAAATATACTACTACTACTTCTTTCTGGCTCTCTTCTATCAAGACTATAAACAAAGGGCTGACCCAGGGCACAGTGATTTCCCCTTTATTTTTACATTGTATACCAATGGCTGTAGAAGCTCTAGTAAGGAATCGAAGATCGTCCAATTTTCGTACGCTATAGTGGTCACTTCTGACTCGGCCGCGAGCCTTGAGAGGAGTGTGGTTGATTTGGAACCCTGTGTGATGACAACCGCCTAGAGCTCAACATCGGTAAAAGGAAAAAGATGCAGGTGGACTGTAGAAGGAATCGGACAGCTGTGTGAGCACTCCATCTAAAAAAATCAAACTGTAGAAAGTGTAAAACAATACAAGTACCATGGAACCATGATTGATTTTAAGATTTCTTTCACAGCCAATGTTGCCACGATATACCAAAAATGCAGGCAGCGAATGAATGGTTAAGCTGTATCAACTTCGCACCCTCTTAGTGTCTTAGAAAATACCGGAGCAGTGTTACCGTGCATATGATGAATCTGTACTCATCTTTTCCTTTATTTCCAATCCGCGAATGTGAAGTACAAAAACCAATTGAACTTTGTTGTCAATACATGCAGCCAAATCGTTGGCGTGAGACAAATGTCTCTCTGCGAACCGTTTCAAAAGAGGGCTCTCAGCAAAGCCATCAATATGGGAGGCGAGATATAGCAAACGCTCGAGCATTTGCGCGAGCATTCGCACGAGCAAATGCGCGAACCTCGCGCACCTGCTGGCGCATTTGCTCCTACAAGTGTTCGAGCAAATGCGCGAGCAAGTGCGCGATCATTTGCTCGAGCGGTTGCTACGCCCGTTGCTATAAGGGTTTTGCTGAAAACTGTCAACGGAAAGGAACTGAAAATGAACACAAGTTTTTTTTGTAGATCTCCGACATAGATATTTTGTATTTATCCGCATCAGTTTGATGTTAAATATTTACGTAATATTTGTGGCCCTTAAACTTAATTTCTAAGTAGAATACAATTTAAATAACTGTCTCAATATGTTGTAAGATAGCTATTATTTTAAAATATTATTAAAGTATTAGTAATTAATATGTAAATATATATAGAAACGGGTGTATCTTTTTCTTCCGTGCAAGAACGCGTGGGGTGTCTTATCTTCTAAAAGAAACTGCTCTTCTAATTCTTCGGTAGCCATTATGAATGGTGAATCATGGTAAGAAAAAGTAGTTCTGAATCGTCCTTAATGTTATGATAAGGTTATTTCATGAATGATATTAAGTTTAGTAGTGCTAGTTTTCACTAATTATTACTAATATTATTACTAATAAATGCAAGAAATATTTAATTTGTGCGCGTCTCAAATTCTTTTACATACACATTCTTTTCTGGGTATAATCTTTACGTTTATGGAGCGGAATATAGCAAACGCACGCGCATTTGCTCGAACACTTGCTGGAGAAAATGCGCGAGCAAGTGCGCGGACCTCGCGCAAATGCTCGAGCATTTGCTCCAGCAAGTGTTCGAGCAAATGCGCGAGCAAGTGCGCGATCATTTGCTCGCGCAAATGCGCGAACCTCGCTCATTTGCGCGAGCAAGTGCCCGAGGTACGCGCATTTGCTCGTGCAAATGCTCGCACAAATACTCGCGCGTTTGCTATATCTCGCCTCCCATACATTAGCATCTAAAGTGACCCAACCCACTCTCTGTCATTCCACTTTGAGCAATTGATTTCAGTGAGGCGACTCCGGCGTTTAAAGTGCCGCACGGTACGCTATCGCTGTAGTTTTCTACCCATAGCAAAGATTTTGATCAACTCAAATACAAAACAAAGTTGCTGGCTCTGATGTGGACTCTTCATTACCGTGAACACTGCACAGCCTGTATGCGTTGGGGAATATTGCATAGCCTGTGTGCGTGCGTGAACACTGCATAGCCTGTGTGCGTGCGTGAACACTGCATAGCCTGTGTGCGTGCGTGAATATAAAAACTTCGTAACTTAGTCTTTAAATTTGTACATATAGTATGTTTAGTTTAATTCCACTATATTTTTAATAATATGGGTACTGCGTTTTAAAGTGCTATGGTCGGTGGTTGTAGCATTTAGTACTGTTTAGTACATACTATGGTGATTTTAGTCAGTCACTCTCCCACACGCATCTAAAGACCATCTTAAATATTTGGCAATTTAACAGTAGATAATTAAACACCGCTAATTACAATTTTACCACTGGTGGTTTCATCAAAACACTAAGACATTGTGATATATATAAAATATGTAATATTCTTGTTCTGCCATAATTTTCTATCATGTAAGCTTAGCTATAGAAATTTGGAAGTCAAGGAAGTAAAGTTGAAATAATGATAATCCATGTCTCCAACTAATCATTATTTCATTTTAAGGTCTCTTCATATACAGGTGATTTTAGACCATTTAAGTAAGAAATCCTCCCAATTTTGGAAGAAAAGAAGTTGAGGCAGCAATGCATTCGATGAAGAAAGGGATGTCAGCGGGAGTCGCAGGACAAGGACAAGCAGGATGAGAAGCAAGGATTGACGCCCTCATCATTATCTGTAATAAGATCTGGCAGAGAGGGGAGGGGCTTACACAATGGACCCAGTCGCTTGACATCACTCTTCCCAAAAATGGTAACCTTCAGGAGTGTCAAACCTACCGCACCATCAGCCTCAACAGCCATCGCAGCAAAGTTCTCCTGAAAAAAAAACACTTCAGGTTGAAACCCCAAGCTGAACAAACACAAGATTCAGGGAATGGCTAAGTGCTACTGAGCAGATTTTAACTCTTAGAATAATCTCCAAGAAATACCTACAGCACCAACAACATCTATGTAGCCGAGCGGAGGTATGACTCCCGTCTCTCGGACACCAACCTTGAGAACACGGCTCAACCCGAGCTGTTATTTTCATTTTATCCCTCAAAAGAGGGAAATAGAAATATTTGCCCTGCAAGGCGGGAAAGCGTGGTTAGTAGTAAACCGGGTTGCCCGCTACTAGTGCCACAACACTTCGCTGCAAAGCCGCTGCCACCGACTTGCATAAAATGCCTGCCGACAATGTAGTCCCGCTCACCACCAAAAGCAGAAGACGTATGGTCAGCCGGGGAGAAAAAATGTCGTGTCACCTTGTCCTGCATAAAAAAAATGGCATCCCCAAATGGTTCTGCACAGCAGGACCCACCCAATGCTAATCTAACCAAAAAATTAAAGGTAGACAATTTCTCTCCCAAGCCTCAAACAGTCGCCTCCCTTTCCTCTACAGATCTCACAGCTCAAATCGAACCACCGACACTTCGCTGCAAAACGCTGCCACCGACTTGCATAAAATGCCTGACGACAATGTAGTCCCGCTCACCACCAAAAGCAGAAGAGAATGGTCAGCCGGGGAGAACACTTGTCGTGTCGCCTTGTCCTGCATAACCCAAAGACATCCCCAAAGGGTCCTGCAAAGCAGGAGCCAACCAAGGCTAATCTAACCAAGAAATTCAAGGTAGACAATTTCTCTTCCAAGCCTCAACCAGTCGCCTCCCTTTCCGCTACATCTATATCATGTGTTTGTAGACTTCAAAAAAGCGTTTGACCGAGTCTGGCTTGCAGCTCTGTGGCCAACCATGAGAATGTACAACATCAGCCCTAAAATTATTGAAGTCATCAAAGGCTGTATGACAAGGCTACCAGTATGACAAGGTTCAGAACAACACAGTCGGCGTGGATCAAGGATGCCTACTCTCTCCAACACTCTTCAACATCTTTCTGGAGCGACTCATGTCAGATATCCTTAAAGATCATGAAGGCACAGTCAGTATAGGGGGTAGAGCAATCTCCAATCTCTGTTTTGCGGATGCATTGATGAATTGGCTGGAAAGGAACAAGAACTTGAACAGCTGGTACAGAAGCTTGACACTACCTCCACAGCCTTTGGAATAGAAATAAATGCAGAGAAGACCAAAATGATGACCAACAACATCAATGGTATCAACATCGACATCAAAGTCCAAGGCCAATCCCTCAACACGGTGCACAGCTTCAAATATTTAGGAGCCATTGTATCAGACAATGGTCCCGAAAGGAAGTCCTCTTCAGGATAGCACAAACATCTACTGCCATGACAAAGTTGAAGCCCATTTGGAAAGACAGGACCATCAGTCTACATTCCAAGGTAAGGTTACTGCGCTCCCTTGTCATCTCCTTCTTCCTATACTTTTGCTAAACGTGGACCCTAACAGCAGACCTACAAAGAAGAATGCAAAGCATGGAGATGAGGTGCTACAGAAGACTTCTGTGCATTTCCTATACCCAGCACATCACCAATGACGATGTCCGACAGACCATCACACAATCCATTGGACAACACAATGACATGCTCAAAGTGGTAAAGAAATGGAAACTTCGATGGGATGGCCACGTCACCAGAGCATCACGCTTGGTAAAGACTATCTTGCACGGTGCAATGAGGCAGAAGAAGAAAAAAAGGTGGGAGAACAACATTCGAGAATGGACTGGCTTGACGCTGACTGCTGAGGACAGATTTCAGATTTCAATGCATTTCACGGCCTTGGGCCCATATGCATACGAAGGAACAGAGGGGAAGGAGGGGGTGGGGGTCATTCTTTTACCAACTCTCGAGCAATGGTATTTTCTCAAAACAACAAAGTCAAAATAGAAATTCAAACTACGTCCACACAAAACTGGAAAAAATTCTTGTTAACATAATATAGTGTAGGTTACAAAAGAATTAAGCTATAATAATTTATTTAAAAGATAATACATAAATAATACATATATAAATGACAATATTATTACATGATCCCATAAAAACATTGACAACGATAACTACTGTATGATACGATAGGGAAAAAAACCCACAAGTGATGTTATTAATAACTGTATAAAAATGATTTGTTACATGTTTCAGTCTTTATTTGCTATATATTAATTAGGGATTGACGTCTGTAGAATATATGAAAGCATTATATAGATACAGACAAATTATTGATAGGTAATTTCGTGTTGTTGATAAGTAGTAGAAGTGCATGAATGGGCACACATGCAGTTTTGCATGCCTTGGTTTATGCTGTACGTGTGGTGTCATCACCGTGTCAAGTTTGTTGTTGGACTTAATGGGATGCTCTGGGAATATAATTTAGGAATTTATGTGTTTGTTTTGTGTTAATGCACTCTTTTTGTAAAAAAAACCCCAACCCACACATTTATTTATCAGTTCTGTTTTTTTTTAATGTTTATCATTTATTTGCAAGCCTAATATGACCAGTATGACAGTGACATATTTATGAAATGCTGTGTAAGTAGTGCCTGACGGTGAAGAGTGTTCCTTGTACGTTATAAATCAATTGGCAGAAAATTATCTCAATCTCAATCTTAATCTGAATCTCGATATAATTGTTATTTTTTAATGTGTTTGTTGGCAGAAAACAAATTCCATTAGCGTTATATTGCTTGACTGGTTGTCATAGCAAAGCGATAGTAGACCTATATATACATGGCTTTAACTATAATAGTTAAAGCTGCTACCGTTGAGCTATCCATTCATCTTGTTTAAAGCCCCAGTATTTCAGCTAACTACAAATGTACTTTCAGGAGCGTCTGATGCTGAGTTCTGCCAAGTCTACAGCTCGGGGGGGCACTACATTTCCACATACTGTGTCTATGGCTGTTGCGGCATCCTTGATGACAGGTGCTGTAGCAGCTCTTCGAACATCTACAACGCCGCCACTAGTGCCTCCAATGCTGTGGCGTAAGTAGTTTTATTTAACTGTTGGGTTTATTATTGTATTGACTGACTGACTGATACGTCGTTGTTAAAAGAGAGATCAGTATCCCTATCCGAACCCATCCTATCCCGTAACTCGAAAGTCGTTGGGGCACTACAGGTGATCCTTTAACCAGCGTACTCCATCTTTCTCTGTCCTCAGCAACCCTCGTGGCTTCGCTCAGTGTCGAGCCAGTCCATTCTCGAATGTTGTCCTCCCACCTCTTTTTCTGTCTCCCTCTTTTTCTGCCTCCTTGCACCGTGCCTTGCAGGATGGTCTTTGCAAGGCCTGATGCTCTGGTGACGTGGCCGTACCATCGGAGTTTCCGTTTGTTCAGTATCGTCGCTTCATTTGCTGCGGTAGACTGTAGCTGTTGGGAGTGTTCATACCTAGCAGTAACAGTAGCGAAGTAGGCGATCGCTTTGGAAAAAAAAGGTAGTGCACTTGCTCTGCCTTGGCGTTGTGACTCGGGCTAGTCCCGGTCGATGCGCAACCAATCAAGTAAAATCGGGCGCTGACCCGTGTGGTGAACCGGGCTAGCCCGAGCTAAACTGTTCGGCTCAAAGCGAGGAAACAATGGTGTCGGGGAAGAGCAGTCAATCAGCAGCTGCCTGAGGGTCATTTTTTCCCTCTTCGTAGAAAGAACACGATCGTCCTTGTTAATTTTTTTTTAATATGACCTGCTCACTTTAGCGGCTTAGCCCAGTCACGTGGCGGCTTAGCCCAGTCACGTGGCGGCTTAGGCCGCAGAAATAGAAATCAATCGCTCCCAGGGTTTGTATCCTGAATGATTACATTATGATGTAAGCTCTTTGACTGATAACGACGAGAAACTTAAACTAGGCTATATATTTGTATAATCAACCCATTGGTACACGCACTCAACATACCCAAATTCCTTAATACGTGGACTTCAACCTGAATATCATCATCATCATCATCATCATCATCATCATCATCATCATCATCATCATCATCATCATCATCATCATCATCATCATCATCAACGATGTCGTCGTCATCATCGTCGTCGTCCTCCTCCTCCTCATTATCATTATCATCATAATTATTCATCAGTTCTATAGGCCTACCTTGTGCAGGGCCTGGCTCATCGGCGTCATCGTTGCCATCGTCGTCTTCGTCGTCGCCGTCATCGTGGGTGTGGTGATCTGCATTGTGAAGGCCACCAAGAGCCGCCAAAGAGTTGCCGTGGTGCAGTCTTCTGCCCAGCCTAACGTTTCCGTCGTCAGTACCAGCCAACACGGTAATCATCATCATCATCATCATCATCATCATCATCATCATCATCATCATCATCATCATCATCATCATCATCATCATCATCATCATCATCATCATCATCGTCGTCGACATTATGGTGTCTTCATCATTATCATCACCATAATCATCATCTTCAATGGTCATCGATAAACATTCCTGTGAGTGGTATATAGGCCTACATTGCATTTTCATCATCATCATCATCATTATCATCATCATCGTCGTCGTCATCGTTATCATCAATGGTCATCTATGAACATTCCTTTGAGTGGTATATGTATATAGGTCTACCTTGCATTTTCAGGGAGCCAGAGCGCTCAGCCACCAGGCTACGGAGCTCAGCCACCAGGCTACGGAGCTCCTGGCCCGGCTCCTCCCCCTGCCTACTACAACAACCCTGCCTACCCTCCGGCCCCTGGCTTGACACAGAAAGCGTGAGATGGGAGGACCTGTTGGAGAAATTTTTATCCGGGTCTTTGACGTCTGTGATTTTCTACGCAGTACTTTATATGCACCGTATAATATAATACATTATAATACATTAAAAAAAACTTATATAATTATATATAAGTTATACCGCAGTACTCTTTGCAGGTGCTTATACGTTAATGGCAAAAATCAACAACAACAACAACATTAAAAAAATTGGCGAATTGCCTAAACATTTCAGACATGTCAGCAACTAGCGTCAGTCAGGTGATACCAACCGGATTTTACCCAGATTGCCTTGTACTGATTTGTCTGCGTATAAAAATAATTGCTATGGGTCTACTTACTTTCTTCAGGTCCGACCGTACAAATGATCGGAAGCAAAAAAAAGTGGGAAGAATATTAAAATATAAATATCAAGTATTAAATTGTGAAAATCAAATATTAAATTATGAGTATCAAATATTACATCATGAATACCAAATATTAAATTATGAATATGGCGGACGCCGTGTTTGTTCAATTGAGTGAGTCGTGCTGATATGTCTTGTGAAAAAGGAGTCAATTTTCGGTGTACATCGCTATTTTCACCACCATTTTTCCCTGTCTGAGTGTCTTTCTGTTTGTCGCTATCTCTATCTGTCTCTCGCTGTCTTTCTCTGTCTTTCTATCTGTCTGTCTCTTTATATTGCTCTCTCCCTCTCTCTCTCTCTCTCTCTCTCTCTCTCTCTCTCTCTCTCTCTCTCTCTCTCTCTCTCTCTCTCTCTAACTCTGTCTTTCAATATCGCTATCTTTTTTCTCTATCTGTCTGTCTCTGTCTCTCTTTCTGTCTGACTCTCTCTCTCTCTGACTGTCTATCCCACTCTCTCTTTTTCTCTCTCTCTTTTTCTCTCTCTCTCTCTCTCTCTCTGACAGTCTCTCTCTGTCTCTCTCTCTCTGGCTGTCTCTCTCTGTCTCTCTCTCTGACTGTCTCTCTCTGTCTCTCTCTGACTGTCTCTCTCTGTCTCTCTGTCTCTCTCTCTCTGCCTGTATGGTTCTCTAGATGTCTCTGTTTATCTATCTCTCCATTCTCTCCATGTGCAACGTGTATGTGCGTATATGTGTGTATGTTTGTTTGTTTGTGCGTGCGTGTGTATATTTGTGTAAGTGTTTTCGTCTGCGTATGTATGTATAATTGTATGTGTGGGTGCGTGTGTGTGTGTGTGTGGGTGTGGGTAGGTGTGTGTGTGTGTGTGTGTGGGCAGGTAGAAACGACGTTACTCTGACATACACTTGAAACTCTACATACTTTCTTTTGACGGCCCCGTTATTTTGACGTCAAAATAGTGTTCGTTAGGTTAGGGCTGTGTTAGGCTTACGGTTACGTTAAGGGTTAGGGTTAGGATTAGAGATAACTTCAAAAAAATGGCAAAATGTCAAAATAATGTCAAAATGATGGTATGTGTCAAAACAAAAAATGTGTGTGTGTTTTGTGTGTGTGTGTGTGTGTGTGTGTGTGTGTGTGTGTGTGTGTGTGGGTGTGTGTGAGTGTGTGTAAGTGTGGGCATGTAGAAACGACGTTACTCTGACACACACATGAAACTCTACATGGTTTCTTTTGACTTTTTTTGACGACCTTGTTATTTTGACGTCAAAATAGTGCTCCGTACGGTTACAGCTGTTTTAGGATTAGGGTTAGGTTAAGGGTAAGGGTTATGGTTAGTGGTATGGTTAGGGTTAGGGTTAGGGATAGCTGCAAAAAATTGAAAATGTCAAAATAATGTCAAAGAAATGGAAAGTGTGTCAAAATAATGTCTGTTTTTTCACAACAGTCATCACAACGTCGTTTCTACAAAAATGTTTTTGTTTTTTTTTTTGGGGGTGGGGGGTGGGGGGTGTATTTGAACGTGGAATTGCGTAGACTTTTAGTTTCGGTTCATACAACCGTGTGTGTGTGTGTGTGGGGGGGGGGGGGGGGGTAAAGAAAGCTCAAATAGATAAAACACCAAATCAAGGATTCTAAAACGTCTTCTATTGAAAACACGTCTCAACCTATACGTACGCGCTTATCACCTCGTGTTATGTTTTGTTGATTCCTTTCTACCCAATGTAGTCTGACACAGAATCTCAAGGCCGTCAAAGCACGTAATCTACCCATTTCTACCCTCAAAGGAAACGGGTATTCAGATAACGCTCCACTCGATTCAAGTTCAGTATATCGCAAAGCACGGAAGAGCAGAATAATTATTATTTTCCTCCATATATAACCTGAGAGATAGAACACACTTTTTGTTATTATACGTAGAATCTAAGTTTTTGTTTTGGGTAGACGTCATCGCTACCATCTTTTATTTCTGACGAATTCTTCTTTCTTCCTCTTTGCATTGAGCAGCCGCATTCAGCATCTTGAAGATTCTGCAGCCAGGAGTTTGATATAGGCTACGCCAAGAAAAAAACAGCATAGCCATATTTTAATTAAAATATATTGAAACAACTTCCCGTACGACAACGAGCTCTTACAACATGGTGCTGTCTTGGGGCATCCTGGCTTTGTCCTTTTTCTGTGCATTGGGTAAGTGTTGTTATTTAATTTTGTTTTAATTTTCATGTTTATTTTACCTTGTCATCTCCATCTTCCTATATACTTGCGAAGCATGGACCCTCACAGCAGATCTCCAACGAAAAATACAAAGCATGGAGATGAGGTGCCACAGGAGACTTCTGGGCATTTCCTATACCCAGCACATCACCAACGACGAAGTCCGACAGACCATCACACAAGCCATTAGACAACACGATGACCTGCTCACAGTGGTGAAAAAAAGTAATCTCAAATGGTATGGCCATGTCACCAGATCATCAAGTCTTTCAAAGAACATCCTGCAAAGCACAGTGCAAGGAGGTAGAAGAAGAGGGAGACCGAAAAAGAGGTGGGAGGACAACATTCGAGAATGGACTGGTTTGACACTGAGCGATACAATCAGGGTTGCTGAGGACAGGGAAAGATGGAGTACGCTGGTTAAACGATCATCTGTGGTGCCCCTACGATCTCCGAGTTATGGGATAGGATAGGATAGATAGGATAGGTTTATTTTACCGTTTTAGATTTATGATTAGCGTGTTGGTAAATAGATAAATATATTAAATAAATAAAGAATTACATAACCCAAAAGTAATAGACCAGTAAATAAAACATTATTTTTTTAATATAAAAATTTCGTTGTTTTTATATCGCGCTTATCCAGCTAAAGACCTACTCAAGGCGCTGGCTGATGTTGAAGCCGCGCGAGGTGATTAAACAAATAAATTAGAAGTAAATAAAAATAAATATTTAAATAAAGACATACATTTAAAAATAAAAAAACCCTCTATCAATAACTAAAGAAAAGAAGTTTAGGTAGTTCTAGCTTGTCTTTTGTATTTTAGACATCTGGAAATACTTTCAAATAGTCGCGGGGAATCAGAACGAGCCAAAAGTCGGTTTGTCCGTCTGTCGGTCCGTTGGACTCCATCTCTCAAGAATCACTGAACGGATTTTGACCACACGTCATATGGACAAATTACCTGGGTTAGTAGCCTATCTCCTGTGCCATCAGGTTTTTGCTCTACCACAAAGGTCAAGGTCACTGGAATCATTTTGCGGCTAAACGCGTTTTGCTCAACCTCTAAAATAAAACGGCTGAAGCGGATGTGTAGAGTTTTGGTATAGAGGTATTTCAAATCATGGACCATCCTTCAGTAGCAGTGTGTCGGTCAGTCAGTCCGTTGATTGACCCATCGCTCCGAATGCTACTTTTTTTTTGTTCAAAACACGATTTTTGGCTAATCTTAAGAACAACTGAACAAAAATTCATCATTTTTATTTTGCGGACACTTGAACTACTGCTAAGCGTGTCAGATTATTAGTGTTTGTACTTTCTCAAAGGTCAAGGTCATTGTGCTTCACATTTGCTATACACGCTTTGCCCTGAATTCCCACCCCCTTCCCCCTACCCCCCACAAAAAAAATGGACTGATCCTATTTGGATAGTTTGTGGTTCGCAGAGAGTGGAAATAGTGGGGTGTCATTCCATTGTTCCTTTGGCTTCGTTGAATTAAAACCGAGACACAACGGGAAAAACATTAATATTTTTTTGTTATAAGGGCAAAAATTGGGACGTGCACTTGAACTGGTCAGGGCTTGCAGCATGCCAGATTATCGACAGTGTCCTCATACTTATTATTTTAGATTAATGCGCTACTGTGTGTACGTACGTATGTACATGTATGTATATATGTAGGGATTTTTCTTACATAGCACATTTACAAGCTCGGAGAGCTTCTCAAGGCGCTAGACACTAATAACCAGCAAGCACACAATAGTGTGCTGGAGTCAGGGTTCGAACCCACGTCGCCCAAGTCGTGCGCTTTGACCACTGAGCTTTTCCTGTTGTCTGTCTGTCGGTCTGTCTGTAAGTATGTATGCATGGATGTATATATATATATATATATATATATATATATATATATATATATATATATATATATATATATATATATATATATATATATATATATATATATATGCATGTAATATATATATATATATATATATATATATATATATATATATATATATATATATATATATATATATATATATATATATATATAATATGCATGTATGTAGACAGGCTGTGAGTATGTATGTATATGTGTATGTATGTATGTGTATGTATATATGTATATATGCATGCATGTATGTAGGTAGGATGTGTGTATGTATGTACAGTATATGTATGTGTGTATATGAGTATGTATGTATGTATGTATGCATGCATGTATGTATGCATGCATGTATGTATGCATGTATGTATGTTCAACGATTTTTCCACCTGATGCAAAGAGAGTTACCTTGTTAAGAAAACAAAAGTAGCCTACTGTTGGTTGACAT
The DNA here is from genome assembly GCA_036898135.1 of Oncomelania hupensis. Classification (NCBI taxonomy): domain Eukaryota; kingdom Metazoa; phylum Mollusca; class Gastropoda; order Littorinimorpha; family Pomatiopsidae; genus Oncomelania; species Oncomelania hupensis. The sequence continues at coordinate 78,924,861 of CM072514.1, read as the reverse complement.
CGGTAGAACCCCCCCCCCTGCCTCACCCCCTCTCCCTCATGGTATCCCATATCTGTTTATTGATGGCGCAAAAGTGGACCTTGTGAATGAATACAAAGATCTCGGCACTGTTATTGACAAAAAACTTAATTTTGATACCAATATCGCGTCCATTCACAACAACTGTCAATCAAGGATTTTCTGTCTCCCAAAACTTCGATCTCTGAATGTGAACAAGTCCGTCCTCTGCTCTTTTTACAGGTGTTTTATTGAATCTGTTCTTACGTTTGGTTTTATATCCTGGCATGGTGGCTTGAATGTTGTTATAAAGTGGATGGTTAAGATCTTAGAATATTATTTATTTTAATTTGGCTCAACATGAGTTCTCTATCCTAATTCCTACTTCAAACATGAATAAAGTTATTAACAAGACAGAAGAGAGGAAACAATAAATGCCTGAATGTGTGTAAGTAGATAAAGAAATTACTGAAAGATCAGTCCACATTCCTGTCCTATCCTAGCCTGTCCCGTAACCCGGAGGTCGTAGAGGCACCACAGATGATCGTTTAACCAGCATACTCCATCTTTCTCTGTCCTCAGCAGCCCTGATGGCTTCGCTCAGTGTCAAACCAGTCCATTCTCGAATGTTGTCATCCCACCTCTTTTTCGGTCTCCCTCTTCTTCTGCCTCCTTGCACTGTGCCTTGCAGAATGGTCTTTGCAAGGCCTGATGATCTGGTGACGTGGCCATACCATCGGTGTTTCCGTTTCTTCACCACTTTGAGCAGGTCATCGTGTTGTCCAATGGCTTGTGTGATGGTCTGTCGGACTTCGTCGTTGGTGATGTGTTGGGTATAGGAAATGCACAGAAGTCTTTTGTAGCACCTCATCTCCATGCTTTGTATTCTTCGTTGTAGATCTGCCGTGAGTGTCCATGCTATGCAAGCATATAGGAAGATGGAGATGACAAGGGAGCGCAGCAATCTTACTTTGTAATGTAGACGGATGGTCCTGTCTTTCCAAATGGGCTTCAACCTTGTCAGGGCAGCAGTTGTTTGTGCGATCCTGGAGAGGACTTCCTGTCGGGACCCATTGTCTGATACAATAGCTCCTAAATATTTGAAGCTATGCACTGTGTTGAGGGATTGGCCTTGGACTTTGATGTCCGTGTGGATGACATTGGTGTTGCTGTCATCATTTTGGTCTTCTCTGCACTTATTTCCATTCCATAAGCTCTGGAGGTGGTGTCAAGCCTATGTACCAGCTGTTCAAGTTCTTGTTCCTCTCCAGCCAATCCATCAATGTCATCCGCAAAACGAAGATTGGAGATTGCTCTACCCCCTATGCTGACTGTGCCTTCGTGATCTGCAAAAGCATCTGACATGATGCGCTCTAGGAAGATGTTGAAGAGTGTTGGTGATAGTAGGCATCCTTGACGCACACCGATTGTTGTTCTGAACCAGTTCTCGATGACGCTGTTATGGAGGACTGCACTGGTAGCCTTGTCATACATGCTTTTGATTACTTCAATAGTTTAAGGGCTGATGTTGTACATTTTCATTGTTGCCCATAGAGCTGCATGCCAGACTCGGTCAAACGCCTTCTGGAAATCTATGAACACATGATATAGATGTTGTTGGTGCTGTAGGTATTTCTCACAGATTATTCTGAGGTTAAAAATCTGTTCAGTGGTACTTCGCCCTGCCCTGAATCCTGCTTGTTCTTCAGCTATGATTTGTTCAGCTTGGGGTTTCAACCTGCTGAGTATTATTTTCAGGAGGACCTTGCTTGGATGGCTGATGAGGCTGATGGTGCGGTAATTTTCACACTCCTGAGGGTTACCTTTTTTGGGAAGAGTGATGACAAGCGACTGGGTCCATGGTGTAGGCCACTCCCCACTCTGCCAGATCTTGTTACAGATAATGGTGAGGGCATCAATCATCGCTTCTCCTCCTGCTTGTAGCAGTTCCGCGGGTATGTTGTCCGCTCCCGCTGACTTCCCTTTCTTCAGCGATTGCACTGCTGCCTCAACTTCTTCCCGGAGAATTGGTAGGATTTCTTCTTCTTCTCTGTTCTCGGGACATGCTAGAACTGATAGGTCGACCACGTATATACTAAACAAAGAAAGTTATTAAAGTTTCAAAGAATGGTACATTATTTGCACGCAGAAAATCGTGTTTGGTTCATGTGCCTATTCTTAGGCCTATCAGCACCATGAAACCAGGCCTTGCTCAGTCTCAAACATAGATGTTCACTGGTTATAGTTATGTTATTGGCGAACAATAAAATTTACAATACCATATCCCGTGCCTGTTGACTATCCGGAATGATTTCTCAACGTCTCACTGACGCGACGTACAATCCTTGAAGACATCGACGGCTGTATCGTTTGTTTCGCTTGAGAAGTCCCCGCCAGTCAACGTTCTTCACCCAGTTTGGTCGAACACAGCCTCTTGGTATATGCACAAAGGTGTCTATGAGTTTCAAATAAATACAGAGGCATACGGCAAACATTCATTGTCCAACCTAACAACACAAGGAATTAAGACCCATTAAATAAATAAGCTGATTGATAATTCCTACAAATGTATTATTCATAACACAATATCTAATAATAATTCCTATCCTATCCTATCCTATACCGTAACTCGAAGGTCGTTGGGGCACCACAGATGATTGTTTAACCAGAGTTCTCAGTACTCCATCTTTCTCTGTCCTCAGCAACCTTCACGGCTTCGCTAAGTGTAAAGCCAGTCCATTCTCGAATGTAGTCCTCCCATCTCTTTTTCTGTCTCCATCTTCTTCTGCCTCCTTGCATCGTGCCTTGCAGGATCGTCTTTGCAAGGCCTGATGCTCTGGTGACGTGGCCATACCATCGAAGTTTCTGTTTCTTTACCACTTTAAGCAGGTAATCGTGTTGTCGAATGGCTTGTGGGATGGTCTGTCGGACTTCGTTGTTGTGCTGGGTATAGGAAATGTCCAGAAGTCTTCTGTAGCACCTCACCTCTGTCACAAAGAAAGGGGTTGGGGGAATGGAGGGTAAGCTCTTAATCTCTAGCGCTGTATTACCTCCTTTGTTAGGCTAATGATGCGATGACATTCAAGAGATTAAGGCTAGGGCTACTAATTAAATGAGAGACAGTCAAAGGGTAGACGAGAAAGATGGTATACTACACTAGTTGAGAAATTCGAAAACAAAGGCCAGTCTGGGTGGGTGCAATTTCTAACTAGGAAGTTTTATTAAATCGAATTGGGTCGTCTATATTAAGTAACGCTACGAGTGAGTCACGGGATAGCGTCTGTATCAGTAGGGAGTAGCTCGGAGATATTCTGGGTGGATGATTTCGGGGGTACTAGTGCTACTGTGGACTGATATCATCACAGGGCAAGAGTGTATCTGGATAGTCTCCGGCCAGATAATCATCGAGTGGTGATGCTCGTA
>CM072514.1:78891441-78916441 GCA_036898135.1 Oncomelania hupensis | reverse complement strand
AATGAGAAACAAATAGGTACATAAACCAACAGAATGCTAATCTGGACAACAGTAACAGTAACAACGACAACAACAACAATAACAAAGTGTAAATGTTGAAGCTTGATATTTGAGATGGCAGGCTACAAACCTAAAAGTACAACCTGGCCTGACCTGGCATAATTGACTCTCCAACTAATTATATTGTTATATACAGTACAATAATTAGTATTAGCACACAAGTAGCACGACCATTTATTGATTAATGATTTATCTTTATCAAAGAAGAAGTAACATTAATACTCAAAGGGTGAGGGACGTTTGTCAGTTAAGTGGCTTACCTGCAGTTAAGTGGCATTACTACATTTAAGTGGCATTACTTCAGTTGAGTGGCATTACTACTCATGAGTGAGTGATGTTAGTCAGTAAGCAACATTATTACTCATGAAATCATTATCACTCATATATAAGAAGTTAGTTCAAAAGTAGACCTATTACTAATTTTGTGAGAGATGTCAGTTTAAAAAAAAAAAGCATAATAATTCATTATATGGGTAATATCAACACCATTTTTAAAAGAAAAGAAAAGAAAAGAAAAGCCAGGAAAAAGCATTACTAATCATTTATGCATGATGGTTGTTAATTTTTTTTAAATAGCATTTAATTTTAAAGTACTATTATTGCTAGATGAAAAACAACAACAAACAAAATAACAACAACGCCGAACTGGAATGCTCTTCCATTGAACTACATCGTGTCATTGTGGGTCAGTATCCAATAAAATAATATCCTCTGTGTGTGTTTGTGTGTATGTGTGTGTGTGTGAACAAAGCAAATAAATGAACAAATTTGAAGAAACAAAATGGAGTAAAATGATGATGATGATGATGATGATGATGATGATGATGATGATGATGATGATGATGATGATGATAATAATAATAATAATAATAATAATAATAATAATAATAATAATAATAATAATAATAATAATAATAATACAAGAAATGAATAAAAATTACCCTGAGACACTGCGCTGCGCTCTTACTCCTTCGGGTGAGAGTATAAACCGAGGTCTAGTCTATGCACGCACGCATTCCATCGCACGGACTTTAAATATCCTGATGTTCCTGTCCTAAACAGGTGAGTGCCGGCAACCACAAATATACCCAGCAGGCACTAGGTCCCTTCTCTCCATCTCCGGTTGCCCAGGATTTGTGCTCAGTCGCCTGGGCGTCAGACTATGCGCCCAAAGGCTGCAAGTGGGCGCTCGGGCGGCTTGAGTTAGATCCTGTATCGACCAGCGCCCTGAGCCCTGTGGAGCTGGAAAAGCGCTAAATAAAAGTGATAAAAAAAAATAAATAAATAATAGCTGAGGATGATGTATTGCCGGATTGCTGTAACAAATGGAGTGTTAAAATGGAAAAAAATAAGTTAATTGAGAAAATATTTTGGGGTGCCGGGGGTTTCAGTATAAATAGTATCCCCACTTTCTGGAAATTTAGTGCTTTAAATTCCCACTGTCGCTGTCTTTCTCATTTGCTCTTTCTCATTCCTGCTCTGTTCTATCAATCTGCTATACTATCGTCTTCTTCGCTAGACCAGTCTCCTACCTTTTTTCTTGAAAACTCTTCCGGGAAAGACTCCTTGTTTGTGTATGAGGTCTGAGGATCAGCTTGGGAATATTGGACGCTTTCTGCCAGGTGGTCACTAGGGCTTCTTATGATGTTATTATTTAGCAATGTAGGCATTTTATATGTATGTGTTTTGTTGATAATTTATAATGACGTTTGTATTCTATTTTGTTTTTGTAAACGGGGGTTCGATAAGTTGGGGTGAAGCCTCAACCGTCCCCTGCGTGGGATGTCTTTATTGTAAAGTGACTGGCTGCGTGGGATGTCTTTATTGTAAAGTGACTGGCTGGTGGAGGGCATTCAGTTTTCCCACTAGGGTTGTTTCTGCAGATCTTTTGTGCGGATTGGGGGTTGTCGGGTCCTGATTTGGCTCGGAAGAGACCGCTGGACCTAAAGCAACAATTATGTAATGTAATGTAATGTGTGTGTGTGAGAGAGAGAATTCAGGCTCAACCGAATAAGGAGATTAAAGTGAGTTTGAAGTCTTTTTTGCTTTTGTTTTGTTTGTAACTTTAAACATTTACCATCAGGTACGAACACGGCGTTGGATTCTTGGTCCACAAAGACATTCTAGACACTGTCATGGGTTGCCGCCCAGTCTCCAGTAGACTCATTACCATCCGATCCGTCTGAGAGCAGCTGCTTTCAACATCACCGTCATCCAGGTCTATGCCCCAATATTAGACTCTGACGACAACGAAGTCGAAGATTTCTATGAACATAATGAATGTTGTCCTTGACCAAGTGCCGAGGAAAGACAGAGTAATAGTGCAAGGCGACTGGAATGCCAAGGTTGGCCAAGATTCGTACCACAACTGGGGAGACACATTTAATTTGGACTCCACTGCAACAACGAGACAAATGAAAGAGGCGCTAGGCTCGACAACCACCTCCAGAGCCTTTGAAATAGAACTAAGTGCAGAGATGTCCAAAATGATGACCAACATCACCAATGGCATCAACACGGACATCGAAGTCCAAGACCAATCCCTCATCACAGTGCACAGCTTCAAATATTTAGGAGCCATCGTATCAGACAATGGGTCCAGACAGGAAATCCTCTCCAGGATCGCACAAACAACTGCTGCCCTGACAAGGTTAAAGCCCATTTGGAAAGACAGGACCGTCAGTCTACTTTCCAAGATAAGGTTGCTGCACTCCCTTGTCATCTCCACCTTCCTATACTTTTGCGAAACATGGACAGCAGACCTACAACGAAGAATACAAAGCATGGAGATGGGGTGCTACAGAAGACTTGTGGGCATTTCCTATACCCAGCACATCACCATCAACAAAGTCCGACAGACCATCACACAAGTCATTAGACAACACGATGACATGCTCAACAGTGGTGAAGAAACGCGAAGTTTAGATTCCATTTTCGCCAATATAAGATACACAAAATTGGTTGAACATTATTATGAGCAACAAACAGTCATCTCTTAGCGTCAGGTAGATGTTTTTTTCTCCGAATTTTGATCTTGATATCAGACGCACTTTAAAATGCTTTTATTGACTTGCTGACTGTATTGACTGTTGCAACGTGAACAAAGGCCACAACGTCAGAAATGACGCAGATGATGACATTGTGACGACCCGCAAGTATTGATAAAAACTCATCGTGTACCCATCCTGCATACTAAAATATGTCTTCCACTACACCTTTTGCGGCTCCTCCTTCAATCAATCAATCAATCAATCAATCAATCAATCAATCAATCAATCAATCAATCAATTAACCAATCAATCAATCAATCAATCTCCTTTATTATTCAGTCATCATCGCAAGTCCTCATTCCAGCCAATGTAATGACAATCCGAGGTAAAAATCGTGGAATTTCCCTCTCTTTTCATTCTATAACAACAAAGCACACCATTTCTACTACTTCTATTATTGCTGCTGCTGCAACTAGTAAATAATAATAATAATAATAATAATAATAATAATAATAATAATAATAATAATAATAATAATAACTTAGTTCCAATCAGTCCAATGCTCAATAAATATTTGTATAGCGCTCAACTCCACTGCTTGAAAACAGGGGCTTCTTATGGTGTTATTATTTGGCAATGTAGGCATTTTATATGTATGTGTTTTGTTGATATTTTATAAAGATGTTTGTATTTTATTTTGTTTTTGTAAACGGGTTTCGATAAATTAGAGTATAGTCTCAGCGTCTCCTGCGTGGGATGTCTTTATTGTAAAGTGACCGGCTGGTGGAGTGCATTCAGTGTCAGTTCAGTGTTTCGGCAGATCTTTTATCCGGATCAGGGGTGAGTCCTCTTTCAGCGAAGTTGCGATCTTGATTTTGTGGTCCTGATTCGGCTCTTTGCAGTCTGTTGGACCCTGCAAACAATGAATAGCTAACTAACTAGCTTTAAAACATGCTCCGGGCGCAATAATGTCACATAACCATGCCTAGGCTAGAGAGTGTCAAGACGTACGCCGTCTGTCTGCCAGCGATAGAGCCAGAGGTTGCTTCCGTTCATTAAACCTACCTAAAGCCATGGTCACACAGCACTCCACGTCTTAATCACGTACAAAAAGTTCGGAAAATCTGGTGGACGTGGTCGTGCGTGGTAATTTTCGGTCAATTTTGGTTTGGCGGTGCTTTGGACGGCTGAATCACGGCCAAAGCGCGTCCAAAATTTGTTACCCGTGGAGTGGACGTTGTTGTTCGCGTTGATGTCGAGGTTAAGACGAGCTACGGTCGAGGTATAGACGTGGCAGGACGCGGGGAGAAATCTGAACGGCATCGGACGCGGCAAAAAGTTTTGAACTGCTCAAAATTTTAGCCCGCGCACAACCACGGGTAACACACGCGGTAAAGACGTGCAACACACGTGAAACACGCGTGGTAATACGTGTTACGGCAGTGATTAAAACTTGGGGAGACGCGGTAAGACGCGAAAGTTTAGCGTTCAGTCACGGCCAGAGCACGGTCATTGGACGCATGTACCGCGTTGGAATCACGGGAAATAGCGGGTGTTTAACGGCTTATCACTGACAAATGGATTTTTCCACGTACATAGCACTACCTAACGACGTCTCGAACACGTTCGAAAGACGTCCTGATCACTGCCTAATCACTTCTGTATCACTTCTGATTTTCTTAGACCTCGGCACGTGCAGTGTCGCCTTTTTCCCTCTCGTGAACATGTGCAAATTTATTTTTAGGCTTACACGTGGCTGGACGTGGTTGCAGTGCTTCAGCAGTGGAACAGCCGCCGACGGCCATACCCCGTCCAAAGCACGGCCAAACCAAAATTGACCGAAAATTACCACGTACGACCACGTCCACCAGATTTTCCGAACTTTTTGTACGTGATTAAGACGTGGAGTGCTGTGTTACCGAGGCAAGATCTTTGCCGCGTCCGATGCCGTTCAGATTTCTCCCCGCGTCCTGCCACGTCTATACCTCGACCGTAGCTCGTCTTAACCTCGACATCAACGCGAACAACAACGTCCACTCCACGGGTAACAAATTTTGGACGCGCTTTGGCCGTGATTCAGCCGTAAATGGCTGTGTGACCATGGCTTAAAGCCATGGTCACACAGCATTCCACGTCTTAATCACGTACAAAAAGTTCGGAAAATCTGGTGGACGTGGTCGTACGTGGTAATTTTCGGTCAATTTTGGTTTGGCCGTGCTTTGGACGGGGTATGGCCGTCGGCGGCTGTTCCACTGCTGAAGCACTGCCTAAGCACGGCTAACCATGTCCAGCCACGTGTAAGCCTAAAAAATTTTGCACATGTTCTAAAACGAGGGGAAAAAAGGCGGCAAGTTATACCGATCCAGATCTTGTACAAAAACCCTCCAGTCTTTTGCAGTACGCCTGGAAAGAAGGGTTCCTCTGCCAAGAAGAGGTCGACGAAGGCTCCCCAAGACTCCCAGGCCCAAGTCACAGTCCAGGTCCATGCTCCCCCTGCTGGTGCTGCCGGTCCAGACCCTGACCCTCATGCCGAGGTCTCAGAAAATTACGGTATTTATATGCCGCAAATCAGAAGTGATACAGAAGTGGTTAGGCAGTGATCGGGACGTATTTCGAACTTGTTCGAGACGTCGTTAGGTGGTGCTATGTACGTGGAAAAATCCATTTGTCAGTGATAAGCCGTTAAACACCCGCTATTTCCCGTGATTCCAACGCGGTACATGCGTCCAATGACCGTGCTCTGGCCGTGACTGAACGGTAAACTTTCGCGTCTTACCGCGTCTCCCCAAGTTTTAATCACTGCCGGAACACGGATTACCACGCGTGTTTCACGTGTGTTGCACGTCTTTACCGCGTGTTTTACCCTTGGTTGTGCGCTGGCTAAAATTTTGAGCAGTTCAAAACTTTTTGCCGCGTCCGATGCCGTTCAGATTTCTCCCCGCGTCCTGCCACGTCTATACCTCGACCGTAGCTCGTCTTAACCTCGATATCAACGCGAACAACAACGTCCACTCCACGGGTAACAAATTTTGGACGCGCTTTGGCCGTGATTCAGCCGTAAAGGGCTGTTTGACCGGGGCTTTACTTCAGTGGCGAATCCCCGGGCATTATCCTCTAAAGATTATGAATCCATACAGCTGGAAACACGCGCGGAGAGAGAGAGAGAGAGAGAGAGAGAGAGAGAGAGAGAGAGAGAGAGAGAGAGAGAGAGAGAGAGAGCGCAGCCATTGATGCGCAGATTTATGTCTCCCTGTGAGTGTCATTAATTATTGTTGGTTCCACTGCCGTAGCTCGGTGGTAGAGCGTTCGTCTGGCACACCGATGACCCAGGTTCGAAACCCATGGTGGGCTAAACATCAAAGTGTCCATTTTTCACTGTCGATCTCAGCAGTAGGGTTGCTTCGTTCGTTTCATAGAGTTAACGTCCCTGGACGGAGATACGATGTTATAGCCTAATGTTCAAGGTGGATGAAGAAGTCATGATGTTGTAGACTCCCAGGAGATGTGCGCACTGGGCGGCATGGACTTGTGTATGAATGCGCACAAAGGTAGGGAAGATGGTTCGTCTCGTCGAAGACTTGTGAGGAGGTGTGGCGACCCTCACAGCAGACCTACAACGAACAATACAAAGCATGGAGATGAGGTGCTACAGAAGACTTCTGGCCCTTTCCTATACCCAGCACATCATCAAGGACGAAGTTCGACAGACCATCACACAAGCCATCGGACAACACGATGAAATGCTCACAGTGATGAAGAAACGGAAACTCCCATGCTACTGTGACCGTATGGTTGCTCATGTGGTAACGGAGTTGATTTAAGTCCCTGGTAATCTCTTCTTCCCTGGGGAGGTTATTCCCCCTTCTGCCATCTCGCCAGTGGTGGGTGTAGAAGTTACTCTGCAATGTTCATTGAGCAGGAAAAGCGCTGTATAAGTACGTTTAGAGATTTCTTCTTCTTCTTCTTCTTCTTCTTCTTCTTGGGTTGCGCAGCCACGATCAGTACGTTGATTCACGTTGCTGCTGTAGGTTGTTTCTATTGTTACTATATTTTATTGCCACTATTAAAAACAAAAAAGGTTTCCTATACTCAAGTCAAGCAGTCATTCAAGTTAGTCAAGTCATGCATGTAGCTAGCCGACAAGACGACAATCACTTTCGCTTCACTGCACATTAATGCCATCGTCAGTCACATCGAGAATACTAATTCTGCCATCATCATCATCATCATCATCATCATCATCATCATCATCATCATCATCATCATCATCATCATCATCATCATCATCATCATCACTACTGAGTACACTATTCTATTCTGCCGTGCAAAGCCAAAGAGAGTTCAGCGGGGCTAGTTCTGGGAAAGTCCTTGAGCGCGACACGCGGGCTGGGTAAAGTTCCCTTGTAAGCAGTGTGTTATCAGAGCTGGACAAAAGAACAGAGAAGAGAGATAGAGAGAACAGTTGGTCAGTGGCTATGATGGCTGGGGCTGCCTTTCATGCATTTGTTCTTCTGCATCTTTTTTCATCCATCTCTGCTAATCTACAAAGTAAGATATTTATTTTTTTTATTTTTTACATTTTAATTTAGTGTATTTCATTATATTGTATTGTATTTATTTTTATTATTTCTATTTTCTTAAATAAATTTATTTATTTATATATTTATTTATTTATTTATATTTAATTTATTTATTTATTTTATTTTTAAAAATTTTATTTGTTCATTTCATTTGTTTATTTATTATATTTTTTGTATTTTATTATTTTATTTTATTTAATTTTGTTTTATTTATTTTATTTATTTATTTATTTAATATATTTTTAGTTTCTTTTAAAAATTAAATAATTGTTCCTGTATTTATTTATTTGTAGTTATTTAGTCATGTTTAAATTTGTTTACATACAAATAAGTACAAATATAAACAAAATATTAAATAATTTTTCTCTACTTCACCCTCCCTCCTTTCCCCCCCCTCTCACTCTCTTTCTCTCTCTCGCTCTCTCTTTTCACAGTTTGCAAGCCGTTTCCAACCGGATCAGTACAGCCTGACGTCAAGACGTATTCACTCATCGCTACACTCACATTAAGCCATCGATCTGTCACAAATCGATGTACTCAATTCGTCATCATCATCATCATCATCACATCCCATCACCTTTTATATCATCATCATCATCATCATCATCATCATCATATCTCGACGCGACCCGTGCCGTCTGAGTTCAGAGGCTGATAGAAGTGAGATGAGATGATGCAGAGGAGATGATAGATGATGTTTTGATGACATACCTGTCAAAGTTTCTACTTTTTTGCGTAGCGCTACGCATTTTAAACATTTTTATTGCTACGGCGTATCACAATGTACGCAATTTTTCAAAAGTGACGATAATATTTTTTTAACCAAATTTTCTAAATTTATTTATTTATTTTAAATATATTTATAAAAAAATTTATATGTTTTATATATATATTCAAAAGTATCCTTTCATATGTTTTGTACATGATGTATGTGCTTTTTAATTTTGTGAAGGCATTTGCTCCTTAGTTTATTTATTCTTTTATTTTCCAAGTTGTTTCTTTTAAAAAATTAATCAACTCCTTGCATTTATTTGTAGTTTTCGCCGTGTTAGTTTTGCAAATACCATAACAACAATTTTTCTCTTCACCATCGCTGCTCTCTCTCGTCTTTCTAGGGCTCTCGCCACAGTGCCCCACCCGGAGACCGGACATCGTGACCTCGGAGGCCAAGGTGAAGGACATAATTTTATAGGGGTCATTTGTAAATCAATTAAAGTAATAACCAATACCGAATCCAGTCCATGGTATGAAATTCCGTGGAAAAAATATTTGGAGCAATGGAAGAAAAAAAAAAAAACACTTGCAAACAACCTACAGAAAAGGTGAAGGCAAATAACAACTGATTTATGAAGAAAAAAGAAAGGTTAGAATTTGATGATGATAGGAAAAAGGATTAGAAAGATAAAATTCCCTTCAAATGTATTTCCAGACACCCACCCTTATCCCATTGTACAGACTCATTTGCTCTATAGATTACTTATCCCGTCCCAACCCCAAGTTCTATTGTGATTCTTACAAGGTCGATCTGCTGGTATGCCGAGTAAAATTGAAAATGTGATCATCTCCAAAATGAAACGCTTTTCCTTTTTTTAAAGTTCATTTTTGACTATGTCGTAAAACATTCCATTGACGAGTGATCCAAGTCGGATAACAGTGGACGCGACTCCAGTAGAGGTAGAGAGCGAAGCCAAGGTAACAACAAAAATTCCCTCTGTTAACTTAACGCCAAGAAAATGAAAAACAACGTGAGCAGAAGGCAAACGATAATAAATTAAAATTTTAAAAGAGACTTATCTTGCAGCATGGGAGAACTTTTGTCACTGTAGGAAAACACCTTTGGGAAGGTTAATCAGTTTATAGTCCCCTCTCTTCCCGTAAGGATTTTCAGAGAGGAGACTCACAAGAACAAACACCACAGCAGCCTATATATACTACTCAAAATAATTGAAGGGCCACTCTCATATTTAATTTAGTTGAATTATTTTTTGCTGCTATCAATAATATCGCTTATATTGCTTATTTCAAAGCTTATCCTGTACAGTAACATTAAAGACAATCTTATTCTGACAAGTAATCACATGTGTGAGTTTTGAACTTTCTGCACTGAGTTGAAAAACAAACCCAATTTTAACACAAAAAATGACCCTAATTTACTGTTGTCTTGCTAATAAAGCAAAATTTTCAACATTAAAAAGTGATTTTCACGCGAAAGGCTTGCATTTTGTGAGTTCAGTTCAACAATCGGTGCTTTTTTCTGGGTATAAATGGCAGCGCTTTTGCTGCTTTTCTAACCATGCCCCCAAGGCGACGATTGACTGATGCGGATAGAGGCAGAGCTATTACATGGCTTCAGGAAGGGGTGGGGTGAGAGAAGTTGGCAGGCGGCTGGGAGTGTCCCACTCCGTTGTCCAAAGGCTGCGAGAGTGCTTTAACAACACTGGAAGCGTCCAAGAACCAAGAAGGTCCGGACGCCCCCGTGTTACGTTACCACTGCAAGACAAGACCATTTCATCACCCTGTCAGCTCTGAGGATGAGGTCCGCTACAGCAAACACCATCAGAAGACAGCTTCACGTAGCCAGCAATGTTAATGTCAGCGACCAGACAATTCGCAACCGTCTACACGAGGCAAACCTGCGATCAAGACGACCAGCAGTACGGCCTTTACTCACCCCAGCTCACCATGCAGCGCGTTTGGCCTGGGCTCGGCGTCATTTGGTGTGGACTAGGCAACATTGGTCAAGGGTGCTCTTTACAGACGAGTCTCGGTTCTCCTTGTCTTTCAACGACCGTCGAGTGAATGTTTGGAGGCGTCCACGGGAGCGTTTTGCTGATGCGACGGTGCGCGAGCATGACCGCTTTGGTGGTGGATCTGTCATGATGTGGGGTGGCTTCGCATTAAACTTCAGAACACCCCTGCTCCAAATTCATGGCAACATAAACGGTATTGGCTACAGGGATGACGTCCTACAACCTAGGGTTCTCCCAGCTCTGCGGGCCATTGGGGAAGGTGCCATACTACAGGACGATAATGCCAGACCCCACCGAGCGCGGTCAATGACTTCCTGCAGCAACAGCACGTCATAAGGATGGATTGGCCGGCTCGATCACCCGATTTAAACCCCATAGAACATCTGTGGGATGTCTTGGGTCGACAGACACGGGCAAACCTCCCTCCAGAAGCTAACCTTGAAGTTCTGGCCCAAGTTCTCCAGCAAGAGTGGTTGGCCATCCCAGGAAATATCCTCCATAGCCTGATACGGTCCATGAGACAACGATGCCAAGACTGCATTGATGCAAACGGTGGCCACACCCGATACTGACTCTATAGATTTTTGGTTTCTAAAGTTTTGATTTTGTAAATGAGGGGTATGTCCAGTTAAATTGAATTTACTCGAATTTTAAGCGACTGATGTCTCAAATCTTTTTTGTTATTGATGCAGAAATGATTGCAATAAAATATGATGGACTAATAAATTGAATTCGTGTTTCTGATTTAAAGAGAGACCCATATTTCCAAGTGGCCCTTGTATTATTTTGAGTAGTATATATGCTGCGGTGTCTGGGGAAAAGTGAACCCGACCACATGCACACATAGCACTCAAGAAAATGTAGGACTATTCTCATCCGGCATTTAATGATTGCCGGTTTTGTTTGTTTGTTTGTTTTTTAAAACTGAATCGTTCTTATATAGCTCTTTCTCATCTCAAGAGCTGCTCAAGGCGCAGGCAGATACAGAATCTAACTCAAGCCGCCCGAGACGCCCACTTGCAGCCTTTGGACGCACTGTCTGACGCCCAGACAACTGGGCACAATACTGGGCGACGGGGTATGGGAGAGAAGTGGCCTAGTGCTATGCTGGGTGTTTTGGGGTAGCCGGCACTCCCCCCGGTATATTGCTGTATAATATGTTTAGATTTATCTTCAACTGGCTGTGAAGTGTGTCCTTATTTCTAAGAGTAAGATAATAATTATCTTTATCTTGTAGCTTAATGTGTATGTACGAGTATGTACTGACGGAGGCAAGGGATTGATTCCTTGATTACGCTTGCCTGTGCAGTTCGCCAGCAACCACAGCGAGGACTCTATCTCATGGACCGTTACGGACACTGTCCCTGTGGTCATGGACAGGAACACGCCTGCTTTGGTAACACACACACACGCACATACACACACACACACACACACCCTAACATACACACTTACACAAACATTAATTTTGAAAATTAATATATTCGGATATTTCGATAAAAGCATGACCACACAACGTTTCGTTTTCTCATCGTAGCGGTCAAGTTGTAAACATTGAAACCACATGTGGCTCGTATCTGGATGCGACAACACCCTCTCTATAGAACGCGTCCCTTGCAGAACTTAAGGTACAAGGTCTGAAACTCTTCTCAGCTAGTCCCCTATATGCTATGTGTCTGGGGACTTGAATCTATTTAAAGAAAGAAAGAAACTCTTCTCAGCGAAACTCGCGGGTCATCGCATGTTTCAAATCTACATAAACGAATTAGAAGAAAGAAGAGGGAGCACAATCGATTCAATAGCGCATATTTATTAAGTTGGGTGTTTGCTTGAATCACTGTTGAATCGATTGAGTCGCCTTCTTTCGGGAGGAATCTTCTAATTCGTTTATACAGATTTGGGGGGAGGGGGGCGGAAGCGATTACCAGCAATTGTAACTAAGAGAAGTTTGAGATCTTTATAAAAGTAGGCCTAATGAGATGGACGCGTTCTTTAGAGAAAACGCTTTCGTATCCAAATATGCCTACGAGCGCCTATGGTTGAAACCAACAGGCCCACGAAGAATATGAACTCGCAACCAAGCATTCAAAACGCACACCACGTTGACACTGCGTGCACAAAGGACTATACAGTAAACAGGTTCCTCAGCCGTCCCCTGCGTGGGATGTCTTTATTGTAAAGTGACTGGCCGGTGGAGGGCGTTCAGTTTTCCCACTAGGGTTGTTTCAGCAGACCTTTTATGCGGATCGGGGGTTGTCCGGTCCTGATTTGGCTCGTATGAGTCCGCTGGACCTAAAGCAACAATCAATCAATCAATCAGTAAACAGGTTTTATTGGACACCAAACATGGACAAATGGATGATTAATTGCATAGTAGCCTATAGTACACAGGCGCGCGCACACACACACACACACGCACACACACACGCGCGCGCTCTCTCACACACACATTCAATCACGCACGCAGGCATGCTCGTACAGACGCACGTGGTCACACCTCTACACGGGTCGTGTAATGACATAAAATAAACAAACAATCAAAGAAATAAACAAACGGATTGTCCTTTGGCGCGTAACGCATATTATAAACTGTTTTGATATTGACCTACTGAAGAAGATAGAACAGAGTTTGTTGAACAGGAAGTTCTGGAAGAGCAGACGGATGACGGTGTCCACACCATCACCTTTACCAATCTCCCCGCTGACGTCATCAGCTTTCAAGGTGACGTCGACACTGTGGTCATGGGTATGTAATTCTGTCTGTATGACCGTGACCTTTCTTATAATAATAACACTCATAATAATAATGACAGGCTGACTTTGTTTGGTCACCACACACTACTGTATTCAGCTTGCGATGATCGAAGATCTATGCAAACGTAGCCTACGTCATAGCACGTGACTGCGACGCCACGCTAATGATGACGCCCGCTGTTTTGACGTCCTCAGAGTCGGCAGGAGCGGGCTGGCTGGTGCAGCTGGTGCTGAAGGTCAAAGTCACCCTCCAGGACAACAGCACGTGCCGCACGAGTGTGGCTAGCTCTTACTTCTACCTCCCGCCGCCCGTGGTGTCCGTATGGAGCGATTCTTTGCAGCCTGTTCCGCTCCAGGGGAACTTGGACCAAAGCGTCACCCTGATACTGAAGGACCCCTTCCACACTCTGTCACCCACACGCATTCAGGTATACACCCTCCCCCCTCTCTCTCTTTCTCTCTCTCTCTTTGTGTCGCCGCAGCGGCACGTTAAAGACCTATCGCTTTCTGTCAACAGGACTACTATTGGTGACCCTAACAATGGTATAAACCATATACAGTGTATCCTCGATAGCAAAGCGGTAACAGCTCTGTTTATTTATTTATTTATTTAATCATTCTTATACAGCGCTTTTCCAGCTTGAGATCTGCTCAAGGCGCCTGCCGATACAGGATCTAATTCAAGCCGCTTGAGGAATCCGAAGCAGGCCTATGTTTCAGTATGCTACCGCTTGGCTGTTGAAGACCCTTTATACTTGGATCATGTACTCAAACAAAGAAGCATGCGCAAAGGCCTACATGTGGATCCATCAGAGTAGCTCAGTTGTCCGTGATATTAGGCAGTGCGCATGACACTGCAGGTTGGCGTCTTGGATGGCTTGAGTCAAAACCTGATCGATGTCGACCAGCGCTTTGAGCAATTTGCGAAATAGCCCTGTATAACAATAATTAATTTAATACCTCTCTCTCTCTCTCTCTCTCTCTCTCTCTCTCTCTCTCTCTCTCTCTCTCTCTCTCTCTCTCTCTCTCTCTCTCTCTCTCTCTCTCTCTCTCTCTCTCTCTCTCTCTCTCTCTCTCTCCCCCTTCTTCTCTCTATGTCTCTGTCTCTGTCTGTCTGTCTGTCTGTCTCTCTCTCTCTCTCTCTCTCTCTCTCTCTCTCTCTCTCTCTCTCTCTCTCTCTCTCTCTCTCTCTCTCTCTCTCACACACACACACACACAAATTGCTGCCGCTCATAGCAAATTTGAACCGTATGATGTGCCTCTGTTTGACGTAGCATGTTATATGATGAATTGTGTAAAGTGACGTATGTGTGAGGACGCTGTGTGACGTGGCTTATGTGTGATGGCGCTGTATGACGTGGCATATGTTTGATGACGCTGTGTGACGAGGCAGGTGCAGACGCCGTCAGAGGACGTGTCGCGTGAAGTCGTTCTGACCATTCAGGGCATCAACGTCAGTAACGTCATCGGCTTTGAGGACGCGGAGACGCAGCTCAAGTTGACGAGCACCCGCCAGTCGTCATCCTACAAGTAAGCCTACGTCACAATTTCTTCGGCTGTCTCGTGGTTGGTTTTTCTAGTTCAGTTAGACCTCAATGAGTCAACCGCACGATAGGTTAATAGAGACCTTTAAAAAAAATTGCCGAGGGTTTCTATTACGGCTCGTCAGTTTTTGTTGTTGTTGTTGTTGTTGTTGTTGTTGTTGTTGTTGTGTGTGTTAATAATTAAATTATCATTAGTCTCATGACTGGTATTGTTTACTGCAGGTCCTTTCAGAACGACGTGGGTGAAGTGGAGTTGCCTCCCTTTACCAGGGACTCTTCCAACTACAGCGAGGCTCAGCTGATCGCCAAGTAAGCCCAGTTCCCCAGTTACACAGCAATGAGTTTCAAAATTTGCCATACTTTCAGAAATCGATATTAAAACACATGCAAGTGGCGTTTGCAGCTGCGTGATCGGCATAATGTCTGCGTGGATTGATGAATTATTATAGTTTGTTTAATTAGTTAGTGTTATGTATTCATGTTTTTTTGGTTTTTTTTTTAAAATCTATTACTGTGTCACGGACCGGGTTTATAATATTTCGGTCCGATGACTGTTTGTAGTATCTTCCTGTGAGAAGATATAAATTCCTATCCTATCCTATCCTGTCCCATAACCCGAAGGTCGTAGGGGCACCACAGATGATCGCTTAACCAGCATACTCCATCTTTCTCTGTCCTCAGCAGCCCTCATGGCTTCGCTCAGTGTCAAACCAGTCCATTCTCGAATGTTGTCCTCCCACCTCTTTTTCGGTCTCCCCCTTCTTCTACCTCCTTGCACTGTGCCTTGCAGAATGGTCTTTGCAAGGCCTGATGATCTGGTGACGTGGCCATACCATCGGAGTTTCCGTTTCTTCACCACTGTGAGCAGGTCATCGTGTTGTCCAATGGCTTGTGTGATGGTCTGTCGGACTTCAACGTTGGTGATGTGTTGGGTATAGGAAATGCACAGAAGTCTTCTGTAGCACCTCATCTCCATGCTTTGTATTCTTCGTTGGAGATCTGCTGTGAGGGTCCATGCTTCGCAAGCATATAGGAAGATGGAGATGACCAGAGAGCGCAGCAGTCTTACTTTGGAATGTAGACTGATGGTTCTGTCTTTCCAAATGGGCTTCAACCTTGTCAGGGCAGCAGTTGTTTGTGCGATCCTGGAGAGGACTTCCTGTCGAGACCCATTGTCTGACACAATGGCTCCTAAATATTTGAAGCTGTGCACTGTGTTGAGGGATTGGCCTTGGACTTTGATGTCCGTGTTGATGCCATTGGTGTTGTTGGTCATCATTTTGGTCTTCTCTGCACTTATTTCCATTCCATAAGCTCTGGAGGTGGTGTCAAGCCTCTGTACAAGCTGTTCAAGTTCTTGTTCCTCTCCAGCCAATCCATCAATATCATCCGCAAAACGAAGATTGGAGATTGCTCTGCCCCCTATGCTGACTGTGCCTTCGTGATCTGCAAGAGCATCTGACATGATGCGCTCTAGGAAGATGTTGAAGAGTGTTGGAGAGAGTAGGCATCCTTGACGCACACCGATTGTTGTTCTGAACCAGTTCCCGATGACGCTGTTATGGAGGACTGCACTGGTAGCCTTGTCATACAGGCTTTTGATGACTTCTATAATTTTAGGGCTGATGTTGTACACTTTCATGGTTGCCCATAGAGCTGCATGCCAGACTCGGTCAAATGCCTTCTTGAAGTCTATGAACACATGATATAGATGTTGTTGGTGCTGTAGGTATTTCTCACAGATTATTCTGAGGTTGAAAATCTGTTCAGTGGTACTTCGCCCTGCCATGAATCCTGCTTGTTCTTCAGCTATGATTTGTTCAGCTTGTGGTTTCAACCTGTTGAGTATTATTTTCAGGAGGACCTTGCTGGGATGGCTGATGAGGCTGATGGTGCGGTAATTTTCACACTCCTGAAGGTTACCTTTTTTTGGGAAGAGTGATGACAAGCGACTGGGTCCATAATGTAGGCCATTCCCCACTCTGCCAGATCTTGTTACAGATAATGGTGAGAGCATCAGTCATCGCTTCTCCTCCTGCTTGTAGCAGTTCCGCTGGTATGTTGTCCACTCCCACTGACTTCCCTTTCTTCAGCGATTGCACTGCTGCCTCAACTTCTTCCCGGATAATTGGGAGGATTTCTTCTTCTTCTCTGCTCTCGGGACATGCTAGAACTGATGGGTCTCCATTTGGTGTATGGTTGTAAAGGTCAGAGCAGTACTCTGTCCATCTGTCCAAGACTTCTTGTTCTTCTGTAAGGCAAATGCCAGACTTGCTTTGGATAGTGGAGACTTTGGGCTGTTTAACACTTGTCAGCCGCTTCACAGTCTGGTAGGCCTTCTTGCTGTTGTTCTTGTTCAGATTGTTCTCTATTTCATGGCATTGATCTTCTATCCAGTTCTCCTTTGCTGTGCGCATGCCTTTTCGGATGTCATTGTTGATTTTTCGGTAGACATCAGCTCCCTGTGAGGTGTTCTTTTTCTTTTTTAACTCTCTTCGTTTATCACACAGATCCAAAAGTTCAGGTGTGATCCACGGCTTCTTCTTTGGTCGGTGCTTGCCAAGGATCTCAGTGGCGGCATCTGTTACAGCTGAGTTGAAGGTATTGGTCATGGTGTTGACATCTACTTCGCCTGCCCCCAAAATAAGCAGTGGTGCAAATTTCCCTCCAATTGTGGCCTGAAATATTTTTGCCACCTCCGGGTCTTGCAGTTTGTCCAGGTCGAACTTCAGCCTAGTGCACTTTGCTGTATTTACTCTCTTCAAATGGAGCCGGAAAGACATCATCACGAGATCGTGGTCACTTCCAATGTCTGCTCCTGGAAAAGTGCGTGTCCTGCCAATGTTGATGCTTGATCTGAAGCGTTTCTTGACCATGATGTAGTCGATCTGGTTGTGATGTTCCCCGCCGGGACTGTGCCATGTCCATCGTCTGGATTTTTTGTGGAGACCAAGCGTGTTTGCCAGTACCAGATTGTTGTATCTGGCAAACTCCAATAGCCTCAGACCCCTGTCATTTGTCTCGTTGTTGCAGTGGGGTCCGCATGTGTCTCCCCAGTTGTGGTGCGCATCTTGGCCAACCTTGGCATTCCAGTCGCCTTGCACTATGACTATGTCCTTCTTCGGCACTTGGTCAAGGACCGCCTGTATATTTTCATAAAAATCCTCCACTTCGCTGTCTTCATAGTCTGATGTTGGGGCATAGGCCTGGATGATGGTAATGTTGAAAGGGGTTGCTCTCAGACGGATGGTAATGAGTCTACTGGAGACTGGGCGGCAACCCATGACAGTGGCTAGAATGTTCTTGTGGACCAAGAATCCAACGCCGTGTTCGTGCCTGTCATCTCTACCGCTGAAATAGAGCTTGTGGCCTTTGTCAGTCGTTGTTTCACCTAGGCCTTTCCAGCGCAGTTCGCTGATACCTAGAACGTTCCATCGATAGTGGTCCAGCTCGTGGGCCAGTTCTTCTAATTTTCCTTCCGCAGTTAGGGTCCTGACATTCCAGGTTCCTATGACGATGTTGTTTCTCGTGCGGATCTTGCTAATTTGTCCATCAGTAGCATACTTTTCACCTCCGTCCTGGTGGCCAACGGAAGGCGCGGTCCTTGTGTAGCCGGGCGACGACCGATCCGGCATGGAATTAGTGGATAGCCTCATCATGTGTTGTGTCTTGGGCAAAAAAGACCTGGCAGGGCCCAATCCTCTCCAGGCTGTTGGCCACAGCCGAAATCCACGAATACAGTGTGGCTCGCCTTGGCCCTGAGCACGTGGTCGTTGAACCTGTAGTAACGTGAGGTTCCTCCGCCCTGGCCGGTGACTTCTGTGTAGAAGACTTTCGTCCAGTGATGCCGTGCTAACATCACCCCTGTTAGTCGCCTCTTACGACACGCCGGGAAACGTTGGGTCTATTCTATTTGCCCGAACCCACAGAGCCAATATATATATATAATTATAATTTTTTTTTTATTGATTACTAATTTCTGATTGGTTGAGCTAGTCATGTGACGGTTCACCAATTACATGTATTCAAAAAAATGTTTGCATTCTTCTTTTGTATGTACCACGGTGTGGTTGTGTTTGTACTTCTGGCAGCTGCGTCTGCAGGTATATATTTATTGGTTTATCATTGAAATATTGTATTATGAAACGTAAGAATATTTAACCATGATTATATTCTACTTATTGTAGAATAAGAATTAATAATGAATAATTTTGATATTAGTATGAAGGATGGATTAGGGAGGTGATGGAGATAGTGGATCGTTGTATATTTTGAGTAACGAATTGAAATTGGATTAGTATTTGATTTGAGGTTGAAACATCAACTTGCAATGTATAGTATTATATTTTTGTGAATGAAAGTAATTAGCGGCAAGAATGTAATAATAAGTTGTTATAATTAGAGTTACAATTTTTGCGTATGTGTGAACTGTGTTCTACACATATGAGATTTGAATTATATATTGCTGGTCTGGTCCTGTCGCAGAGAGAGAAAAGGTATATGTGGTAATACAGAAAAGTCTATGTATCAAGATATTTAGTGGGGGAAAACTTGTATGTTTTCAGAAGTCTCCGGCTGAGGGGCCTCGAGGCGAAAGAGAAAGAAGAAGAAGAAGAAGAAGAAGAAGAAGAAGAAGAAGAAGAAGAAGAAGAAGAAGAAGAAGAAGAAGAAGAAGAAGAAGAAGAAGAAGAAGAAGAAGAAGAAGAAGAGAAGAAGACGAAGAAGAGAAGAAGAAGAAGAAGAAGAGAAGAAGAAGAAGAAGAAGAAGAAGAGAAGAAGAAGAAGAGAAGAGAAAGAAGAAGAAGAAGAAGACGAAGACGAGAAGAAGAAGAAGAAGAAGTCGTGAAGAAGAAGGGTGGAAGTATCGAGAAGGGGCCAGAGAAGAAGCCAAAGAAGAAGACGAAGAAGAAGACGAGAGAAGCAACCACTGCTACATCAGCAACCACTGCTACATCAGCAGCAGCAGCAACCACTGCTACATCATCAGCAGCAGCAACCACTGCTACATCATCAGCGGCAGTAGCAACCACTGCTGCATCATCATCAGTGGCAACCACTGCCACCTCAGCAGCAGCAGCAGCAACAGCGGCAGCGGCCACACAACAGCGGCAGCAGCCATAGCAGCAGCAGTGGAGGATTATCGGGAAGGCGGAGAGGACGATAGATAGAGAAGAAAACCCAGGATAGATAGAGAGAAGGACAAGGATAAGGAGAATGAGGATAGCATAAAGACAGAGACAGATATTAGAGACAAAAGAAAGACACAGTGAATCCTAACCTCCATGAGACTATTGGGGGGAATCTCTCTCTGTCGACGGACCAGATCGATATTGGTGTTTACTGTGACTGGTGATTCTTGGACTGTTTTTTTTCTGGAATATTATTCGTGGGTTTGTGAGATCAGTGTACAATTTCCCGGATTATCTCCTTGGAACTTTATGTGTGTGATTTGTGAATGGTATATTTAATTCACGGATTGTTTCTACAAAGTACGTGAGTACAAAACTATATATATATATATATATATATATACATATTTTTCCATATTATTGATTGAGTTGTTTGTACTTATGTGAACTTTGTTGATTATTGTTTATTTTCTAGTAATAGAAAGGGAGTGACAACAAAAGAATTCTTGAGAGTTAGGGAGTGTGAGACGGGAGAACACGCAAATATTCACGCACGCATACACGCAATTCTTGAAATAACCCCTTTCGTTACAGTGGTGACCCTGAAACCCGTAGTTAGTTAGTGGGAGTTAGATTATTTAATTATCTTAGTGGGAGTTTATATTGTGGGAGTTAATTGAATAAGTATAAGTTGAACAGTAGAAGGGTTTTGTATAAATTTTGGGCACTTAACTTTGGTGTGCTAGGAGTAAGTGTGTACTGTGTAACTGACTTGTTAAATTGTTGTTTTCATTTCTTTTTGGGTAGGATGTTGTGTTTGTATAGATTATACCCCGTCTCCGATTCTTTCCTTACGGGTCTGATTCTTTGTATAGTTCTGGGATCAGAAAGGGCTTAGATTCATTTTTCTTCCTGTTGTATATATATTGCTAATTCTAGTTCAGCTATTCAGTATTGTTTTGTTTTTTCTTCTATACTTATTAGGATCCTGTCTTGTATAGTTATAGTTGTCACATCCCTATTTTAGTTGTTGTAGGTGTTTAGGATTTATTTTTGGCATTTTAACGGAACTTCCGGTGTTTTCTAGCCGAAGTGGAACTTAGTTGTTTTTTCTATTGATTTCTTGTATTCTATTGTACCGATATTAGTTTAGAATTTTAGTTCTCTCTTTGTTGTGTTGTGATGTTGTTGTCGTTGTTTGTTTATTTAGTATAGTGTTTCATTATTATTATTATTTGTTTTGTTTTGTTTTGTTTTCATTTCAAAACAAATTACTTATAAAATCTCACTTGTTGATAATTTGAATTTAAACAAATTATTTATAAAATTTGTTGCATTTAGTATGGTTTTCTGATGCTTGCTTGTACTTAGACTGAATATAATCTAAACATTGTTTCTCTTTTCTTTTATGGTATGCTGTTTTGTAAACTTGAACTTGTTTTCATTTCGAAATAATTTCCTTGTGTCAAACTTGAACTTGCATTGATTTCGAAATAATTTCCTTTGTTAACTTAAACTTGCTTCGATTTTGAAATTTTTCATCTGACAAACTTCGCTTGCTTCGATTTTGAATTATTTTTCTTTTGTCAAATCTGAATTTGCTTTTGATTTTTGTAATAATTCTGGCCTTGTGAAACTTGGGAAAATAATCTTTGACTTGTATAACTTAAAATTAGTCGTTGAATTGTCACTCGCATTGTCTTACTTTTAGTAATTTATTTTCTTTTGAATTCAACTGATCATGGCTTCTGCTGAGGAATATGATACTCTGTTTAATTCATTTTTGACTCAAGCCCAGAAGTTAGGTTTTCTGACGAAAAGCTACAGCAGTACATTGAGCAGTGTTTTCAGAGACATGATAGGGCCAAAGAAAGAGAACAGGAAAAGGTTAAACAGGAACAGGACACTAAAAGATGCAGTTAGAACAGGAAAGAGAGGCTAAAAAATGCAGTTAGAACAGGAATGCTAAAAGATTAGAACAGGAAAGAGAGGAAAGGAAAAAGATCATTAGAAAGAGGTGAAAAGAGAGATTGAACTTCAGTTAAAACAGGCTGAATTGCAGAGCGAGAACACTACCCCTAGGACTCGAAGCTCTAACCCTTCATTTCCAAAGTTGCCCCAACTACCTGTTTTCAAAGAAGATAGGGATGACATTGATTCTTTTTTGTACCGATTTGAAGGCACATGCTAAAGCTCTCAATTATGATAGCAGTAAATGGGTTGTGTACATACTGCACTGCTACAAGGCCCGGCTTTAGCTGTGTATCATTCTTTGTCTGCTACCGGTACAGTTTCATATGATGATCTTAAGCAAGAACTTCTTAAGAAATTTCAGTGCACTGCAGATGGATTCAGAGAAAAATTCAGATCAGTTAGGCCTGAAGTGGGGGGAAAGTTTTGTAACTTTTTCAAAGCGTTTTTCTCACTTGTTGGAAAGATGGATCCAACTATCAGATTGTGAAAAGACTTTTGATGGACTATGGAATCTGATTTTGTGTGAGCAGTTTATTGCTTCTGTTTCGAGAGATCTCGCCGTGTTTTTGAAGGAAAGAAATTTGACAAAATTCGCGGCTTTGATAGACAGTGCTGAAGCATTTCGCATGGCTCATCCGGAAAAGAAACTGGCACGGAAGTCAGATGACTCGATTTTTGCATCCGCGTCGATTTCTCAGAATGTACCCACTCAGAATCAATTTCGTGGGACTGGCCAAAGATGGAATAATTTCCGGGGATCGGGATTTCGTGGCTCTCCGCGTGGAAACTACCAACCCGCAGGTCCTATTCCAAATAGGGGTTTTGCAAATCAGACCATGAATACCCAACAGGGTGCTCAAAACAATCAGGTTCCTCGTGGACGTGGAAATACGTATTCTAGACCTGGTTCTCGTTTCAGGTAGTCCTCCTCTCAACAGAAGACAGAATAGACAGGGACATAGTTTGCTATTGTTGTGGGGGCGTAGGTCACATAGCTGCATGGTGTCCTTCTGCTAGTGGCAATGGATACCCAGAGACTCAAGATACTGAAAGTGGTTCGCAGAATACCAGGACCCTCCAGTTAACACTCAGTCAGCTTTAGTCGCGGAAGTGATTTGCTCAGTTGGCGATGAAAACTGTGGTCAGCCCAGGCTAGTATCAGGTACCGTAAATGGCCTCAAAGCAAGTGTACTCAGAGACACAGGGGCTACTATCTGTGGCGTTCGCAAGAGACTGGTTTCGGACGGCCAGTACACTGGCAAAGAGTGTAAATGTTTGTCATTCGGTGGGAATATAGAAGAATTTCCGTTGGCCAAAGTGCCTGTTGACACTCCATTTTTCTCTGGCACTGTGTTGTGTTGTGTCATTGATCAACCAGTGGCCGATTTGATAGTAGGGAATTTACCAGGTGTGTCCGACCCTTTTTCGGGTGCTACCACACTCATCAAAGATCAAGGTCATACTCGTTATGTTACTACTAGTGCACAAGACGAGAGACATTGCATTCCACCGGTTCCTTTAGAAAAGATGCCGCTCATTCAAACGGGTTACAGTTGATTTAGTAGAACCGATTTTTCCGCCGTCTGAGGAAGGTCACAGATGCATACTCGGTATCATTATGGTAACACGTTACCACGACGACACTATTCAGCTCAAACACATTAAAAACAAGGTACTAGAATCTTGCAAACTAGCTCAGGAGTACATCAAAACAGTTGTAGCCAAAACCAGCCACTATCATCAGTGTATTCAATAAAATCTGTAGAAAATGAACATGCTTGTATATATTTCTGCTGTTGTATATTTAATACTGGAAATTTATTGGAATACTGTAATATGATCTGTTTTGTGCCTTATGGATTTTTGATTTTTCTGTATCAAGGTAACATGCTTGGACTTGAACTACATATCATGTATGTCTATTGCGCTTTGGGTGATTGCTTAATACAATATGTTTATGATTAAGATAAGTGCTAATGACCAGTTTTCTCTTTTTGCTTCTTGTACAGTATAGGTGGACATGATTGTAGTAATTTTTTCTTTCTGATAAAATTCAGAAAACTCGGGCGTTTTCTTTTTGCAGGAAGGGGGTATTGTCACGGACCGGGTTTATAATATTTCGGTCCGATGACTGTTTGTAGTATCTTCCAGTGAGAAGATATAAATTATAATATTTTTTTTTATTGATTACTAATTTCTGATTGGTTGAGCTAGTCATGTGACGGTTCACCAATTACATGTATTCAAAAAAATGTATGTACCACGGTGTGGTTGTGTTTGTACTTCTGGCAGCTGCGTCTGCAGGTATATATTTATTGGTTTATCATTGAAATATTGTATTATGAAACGTAAGAATATTTAACCATGATTATATTCTACTTATTGTAGAATAAGAATTAATAATGAATAATTTTGATATTAGTATGAAGGATGGATTAGGGAGGTGATGGAGATAGTGGATCGTTGTATATTTTGAGTAACGAATTGAAATTGGATTAGTATTTGATTTGAGGTTGAAACATCAACTTGCAATGTATAGTATTATATTTATTTTTGTGAATGAAAGTAATTAGCGGCAAGAATGTAATAATAAGTTGTTATAATTAGAGTTACAATTTTTTGCGTATGTGTGAACTAATTATATATTGCTGGTCTGGTCCTGTCGCAGAGAGAGAAAGGTATATGTGGTAATACAGAAAGTCTATGTATCAAGATATTTAGTGGGGAAAACTTGTATGTTTTCAGAAGTCTCCGGCTGAGGGGCCTCGAGGCGAAAGAGAAAGAAGAAGAAGAAGAAGAAGAAGAAGAAGAAGAAGAAGAAGAAGAAGAAGAAGAAGAAGAAGAAGAAGAAGAAGAAGAAGAAAGGAAGGAAGGAGAAGAAGAAGAAGACGAAGACGAGAAGAGGAAGAAGAAGAAGAAGAAGAAGAAGAAGAAGAAGAAGAAGAAGAAGAGAAGGAGAAGAAGAAGAAGACGAAGACGAGAAGAAGAAGAAGACGAAGACGAGAAGAAGAAGAAGAAGAAGACGAAGACGAGAAGAAGAAGAAGAAGTAGTGAAGAAGAAGGGTGGAAGTATCGAGAAGGGGCCAGAGAAGAAGCCAAAGAAGAAGACGACGAAGAAGACGAGAGAAGCAACCACTGCTACATCAGCAACCACTGCTACATCAGCAGCAGCAGCAACCACTGCTACATCATCAGCAGCAGCAACCACTGCTACATCAT